>CM028135.1:335635000-336147500 GCA_016271365.2 Neoceratodus forsteri | reverse complement strand
AGGCTCTGAGGGAGTTCCCAGTAATAGCGGAAAGCGTGCATCAGAAGGGTCCTTCTACTGGTACAGCAGCAGCAACTTCAATAAATAGTGACAGGAAAAAAGCTAAAGCTGCTCAGCCATCTGAAAGGCATGGTAAAGGTGGATCAGATACCAGGGTGTCCGAAAGGGAGAAACCCTGAATGCAGTGATTTCAATATCAAGAAATAAGAGCCTCAGAGCAGACACTGGAAACTGTGCCTGCTAAAAAGACACTTAAAAAAAATGTCACTAATACTCCACCTAAATGAAGAAAGGAGCAGACAGATAACACTGAAAAAATACCTTCATCTGAGGACATATTAAAAATGTGAACATTTTCCCAGGGTATCCAGGTCATGGGAAATTTTAAAAATTTGGCTACCACTACCCCCCCACCCCCGGCTCAGGCTTCAACCTATCTGCCAGCGGAGGAGAAGGAAGAATACTATGTACAAGAGGAAAGTGACCCCACGGAATCAGAGGGTGCACCTGAGCAAGTCTTTGGCTGTCCTGCAAGGCATTATGAGGATTGTCTTTCCTTTTCCTCATTTGTCAGACAAATACTCAATACCCGCAACATTCTCTCTTAAGAAACTGAGGAGGATGCTGAATTTATGGATGTGATGACACTGGTGAGGTGGTTGCTAGTCCCCATACTTCAGAAGGCCATACAGAAATCATGTCTGTACCTTCTTCAACTGGAGCCATTGATAGAAAATTAAAAGAAAATATCATGTGGACCGGTTGGGGGGTGGAATACCTGTAGCGCACCCTGGTCATCAAGGTGTAGTCCAGGCTGCTGCTTTTGAGAGAGCAAAAGTCGTCATCCTCTCCACACAGCCCCCTGAGAAGGACTCTTAGAAATTGGATGCTATGGCCAGAAAGGTTTATACCTCAGCTTCCCTGCTTATTAGGCAGGCAGCTTATTCTGCATGTATACCCAGGGGTCGAAATAAGGTTTTAACAGTCAGGAGCCAGAAATAGCTCCTGGGTATCGGCACTTTCTGACCGACCAGGAGCTACTTTGGCAAAACCAGGAGCTGACTTTTAAATATATGGATGGAGGCAATGCGGTCTTTTAGGAGGCTGTTGGGTATCTTATGAGGCTGTGGGTTGTAGTGATTAGAACACTGGCTTGTGAATATAGAAATCACAGGTTCAAATCCCAATAAAGCCTAATACTGACCACGACTTTGGGAAAGTCATTTAACCTCTCAGAAATGGGTAGAATCAGGACCCCGCGCAGAAAATGAGATGCAGCATCTCAGCTGGGATATCCTGGGTAAATGGGTAAATTGCAAAATAAAAGATGTAATGAACGAGCTCTGTTTTAGAACTCACTGACAAAGTTGTACTTTTTTTATCAGGATTTTATTTTCCCCAGTAACCTGGCTGCCATGGGGGGAGGGGGTGTCTGCCAACTTCTTGTCCTGCATCCTCTGCTGTACTTTATGGGGGTTTGGGGGAGGGGGTTGTGGTAGTTGAATATATCCTTCCTTTCCAAGGATATTTGGCAGTGTTAACACAAACACAATATCTGTAACCTCCACAATATTTCCTTTCCTAGAATGTAAAAATAATTACTTTCATAGGCTTGTATACAAAATGTGCATGCTCTGTACCTATTCCAGCAAACCTGAAACTGCAGTAAGGGCATAAGAGACTGGAATGCTACAGCACAGTTCAAGTGACATCAGAGCTAGCTCCCTTTCCCTCCTTTTGTGTGCTGCTTGATTCAGACTGTTTATAGCCGTCTTCCTCCCTTCTTTCCCAAACTGCTGAGTGCTCATCCCTTTAAATATTTCCCACACCATCTTCCTTCATGAGCTCCTGTCTTGTTT
Organism: Neoceratodus forsteri; assembly: GCA_016271365.2. Lineage (NCBI taxonomy): Eukaryota > Metazoa > Chordata > Ceratodontiformes > Ceratodontidae > Neoceratodus > Neoceratodus forsteri. The sequence goes on along the minus strand of CM028135.1, from coordinate 336,145,641 downwards.
ACATAATCCCCCCAGTCCCTACCTCTCTCCACGTGCATTCACTCTGCAGTGGAGTTTCAGCATGGTTTCAGCTCTTCAAGACAGACTTTCAGCTCTCCTGCAAGACATCAGGCCCCTTCCGTTTTCAGCCGACTCCTCGGCATTGAATTTCAGCCGTCCAGCAACAAATTTTTCATATGTCACGCCCTTTGCCTTTTCTGCTCCCTGACTCGTCGGCATCCAGTTTCAGTCCTGTGTGCTGTTTGTTCACGCTGCAGAGCTTAGACACACGTCTCCTAACTCTGTACCATGGAGAGCAACGCTACGGAGAGCTACCAGAAGCGCCCTTAACTTGCTGCCTCTTAAAGAAGCAGGCGCTAAATACCAAAACAGTAGCGTGAATTAGCGCTCAGCGCCCCCTTATTTCGACCCCTGTATACCACAGTACCAGAAAGTATCACTGAACACATTTCTGGCACTGCTGGTACAGCAGATGGTGAGCTAACACAGGACTTAGTTGCCACAACAAATTCAACCCTAGAAGCCACTAAATAACCATTTTCACACTGCTGTAGACACTAATGACACTGCTACCAGGGGCTTTAGCCCATGCAGTGTCCTTAAGAAGATTTTCCTGGTAAAGAACAACCATCCTTTCCAAAACACGTGCATCAAAGCTATGGATTTCTTCTTTTGAAGGAAACTCTCATTTTGGTAATAGGGCAGAGGCATACGTGAAAAAAAGTGGATGACTACAAACCCACTTACAAGAGTAACCATAAGAAAGAAAAGTCCTCTACCTCCTACAGGTCCTCTTGGGGGAGACAGAGGCAGGAGCTACTTCCCAAGCGCCTGTACTCCATATTCCCCTTAAGAGTACCAGCCACAAAGACTACTGTAGGTGCAGAGGCAGAACAGGCACAAAGTGTACTGCTGCTTCAGCACCAACGTTCAAGTCCCAGCCGAAGCAAAACCCCTGACAGTTCTGCCCAGGTTGCCCAACCATTGCCGGGGGACTGGCTCATTACCACAGACAGTTGCATTCTGGAGGTGGTGGGCCAGGATTTGTGTCTGCAGTTCCGAACATTTGCAAAACTGCAGAGAAACAAAAGCTTTCCAGCTCACTACTATAGAAAGAATTATTCGGGAACTGGAAGTAAAGAAATTGATGCTAGCAAAAGCAGTAGAAACGGTTCCTGCCTCTTATTGGGTCAAGGGTCTCTATTCTCAAGGTACTTCTGACCCACTAGGAACGTGGGGAATGGTGACCCATTTTAGATCTCAGAGATCTGAACAAGCATATAAAAACAGAAATTCAAGAGGGTCACACTGAGAACAGTGATACCATCTTTACAGTCAAGCCACTGGCTGAGATCTCTGGATCTGAAAGATACTTATTTTCATATCCCAGTCAACTGCCAATACCATTTCATACCCTGTAGCTCTTCTCTTTGACCTCACCTCTGCATCAGAGTCATTCAGAAAGTGCTTGACTTTGATGGCAGCACACTAGAGAAGGCTAGGTGTGTTTGTTTTTTTTTCTCCCTCCTACCTGGACAACTGGATAGTCTTACGGAAAACAGAACAAGAGACAAGATGCTCATTTCATACTGCAAAAAGCACCTTGGGGAAACTGGGATTCTTAAATCTGCAGAAGTGCCAAGTAGAAACTGTTCAAGTACTGGACTTCATAGGAGCAGAGAGTTAACACACTGCAGGGGAAAGCCTTCCTCCCGCAGGCCAGAGTTGTTGCAGCTTTGATAGCAACAACAAAGTCCTTCACAGCAGGCCACTTAAGACCTACAAGGGACATCTTGCAATTACTGGGACACATAGTTACATCTACAGCTGTGGTTCCATGGGCCAGGTTCCAAATGAGGGACATCTAGTATCACTTAAGAAACAGTTGGTCTCAAAGATGGGACCCACTGAAAACTAGTGCCAGTGGCAAAAGCACTGGTAAAGTCACTATAGTGATGGAAGGAAGAAAGCAGCCTTAGAGAGGGCATTCTCTTCCTTCTGCAATCACCAGCAAGTAGTGTTACCACGGATGATTCACTCTTGGGTTGGGGCGCTCACCTGCAGGATCTTACAGTAAGTGGCACATGTAGCCCACAGGAGTCCCTGGAACACATCAGCCTCCTGAATCTCAGGGCAGTGCTGCTAACAATGCATTTGTTCTCTCAGCTGCAAGGTTTGTCTGTCCAAATCGGAACTGACAATACCACAACAGTGTACTACATAAACAAGCACAGAGGGACAAGATCCTCAAAACTGTGTACAGAAGCAATGAGGATCTGGGACCTGGCATACTTCCTATAAGCAGACATTTCTGTGGTGCTCCTGCCCGGTAAAGACTGTCCTGGCAGACTCCTTAAGCAGAATCAGCCAGGGAAATCAAGAACGGGCCTTGAAACAACAGGTTCTGGCCACAGTTTTCAGAAGGTGGGGCACTCCCAAAATAGACCTGTTTGCCTATTGGGAGAACAGTCAACTCTACCAGTTTTGTTGCAGAACACCAGCCTGAGGGACAGTCCCAGAGGATGTCCTGGTCTTGGATCAGACAGGGAGATTCCTGTATGCCTTTCCACTGTTCCCACGCATACAGAAGGTCTTCCTGAAGATCAGAAGGGAACCTGCAATAATGATCTTAAAGAGCTAGTGTACTGCCTAAAACTAATAATAGATTTTAAAAGCAGCCAAGCATTACCTTTTTAGATCTGAGGTACTCTTTATTTTCCCTTTATTTAGAAGATTGTTTACCTGATGTTAGAAGGTGTGATGTATGGAACAGCACTTTGCATAGCAGCTGATATATCTAGTTCTACTTCCCTCCACTGTATCAACTGACTGTGACATCACTGGTGCTTGGCAACAGCCATTTAGTGACTGCCAGGTCATTCACCTGTGATGTCACTGTCAGTGAGATCTCAATGCTGGTGATGTAGTGGGGGGGGGTGATACAGATATGTCAGCTGTCAGGCTAAGAGCTGTTCTGTTCCACACATCCAGCACAATATCATACAGAAGACCCCCCCCCATTTGTTTATCCTTCGTCGCCCTGCCGGCGGTTCTTTCTCCTCTAACTCCCCATCTGCCGCTATTTTACCTCCCCGCGCCCCAGGTCCTGTATCCCCACGGATTACCCCCATGGTGGGGGAGGTTATCCTCCACCCCCTGCCGAACACACATATCCGGAACAGGCCCCGGGAGCTCCATCAGGCCGCGGCGTAAGAGCAGTGGAGGGGCTTCCATGTAGTTGGCAGGCGATGTTTTATGCTTTTCTTGGTCCCTCATCCGCGGCCATGAACATGCGTGCGTGCCACGATGTCACGTTACAAGTCTCCCTAACTTTGGCGCTACCCCCAGCCTCCACTAGGGGGCAGCCAAGGAGCGTGACAGCATCCCACCCTACCATACGAGAGGAGAGCTGTCGGGATGCTCAATCCTCCCCCCCCTCCCCTGCTGACCCCTGGCAGTCCATGCTCATTCCCGAACACGGGTTGCCGGCGTGGTGTCCAGTGCCTCAATGCCACTGGGCCGGCTGAGCAAAAGAAAAAAGAAAATATACTTCAGAAATAAAGTTACAACTACCTTCTTCTTAAAATTTGTATTATTTTCCTATCTGCCTGTTTTGGCTCCCCTAACTCTTTAATAGCCCAGACTTGGCCAGACAGACCTGGTTCTCAGTGCTTTTGGCCCTGTGCAGCAAGAGTCCAGTCAGCCTGCCATTAAGTAACAATCTGATGACTTTATCCCAGTCCAGGATAACATTCCCCAAATGTCAGGGCATTAGGCCTGGGGGCATGGTTCTTGAAGAGTTAGAATACTCTGGATTTGACCTCTCAGAGGAAGACCTGAAGGTGCTTAGGGTTTCAAGGAAACCAGCAACCAGGAAAGCAAATTTCTCTAAACGGAAAATATTTCCTTACTGGTATACCACCAGAAGAATAAACCCAGTGGAGGCAGGGTTGCCTATAGTCCTCGAATACCTGATACACCTACAGTCGCTACACTTAAAAGCTTCAACACTAAAGGTGCACTTAGCAGCAGTGTCAGCCTACATAACAGCTGGCATGGGAAAGTCACTGGCCTCATAACCCAGTTTAATTTTTTTTTTTTTAAAGGCTTCAATCAACTGTATCCGCCGGTAAGGAACCCAATCCAGTAACACTTTTTGTGGTCTGTCCAGAACACTCCAGTCTAGGTGAGCAAAAATTGCGTAACCTTGACCTGAAATGAGTTCTGGGTATCTACATGGGCCAGACAAAAGAAATCAGGTCCCAAAATACTCGTTTTTTTTTTGTTTTTTTTAATTCGTCATTTTCTTCTCAGAATATTACATATCTTGCATTTTCACATAGAATACACATATTAAAATAATCCGATTTACAAATCAGTCTAGCTATGCTTTATATAAAAAAAAGGCAAAGTATTATGTCACAGGGATAACTTTATCATGTATCTGTAAACTGGAGCTAAAACATGAAGTCGTGTTACTGATTCCGTAGTATAATTGAAGGGCATAACATTTCACCTTTTTGGGGGGTGAAACCAAAGGAGAGCTGCTACCCCAATATCAATAGCCAATCTAAATTATCCTTTAATTTATAAATTCAGTATCTGGCCTGTTTTTTCCTTTCGCCAACTAATGTCCAGGAACAAAGGAGGGGTCCCTTTCCATAATATACAGCACCCATGAACACTCAGCTTTTTGTTACCTGTGGCAAGGTTGGCAAAGGTAAATCAGTCACTCGGCTTTTTGTTACGTATGGTGAGGATGGCAAAGGTAAGCCAGGAGCTGAGAGGTTTGTCTCTTGATGGATAGTCTCTTAATCCAGTTCTGCTGTGAAAAAGCTGGGAAAGTGCCACCCAGAGGCTTAAGGGCACACTCCGCAAGGGGGTACCTCTGCTTCTCTGACATCCACAATGGGCATCCCCTTATTAGACATTTGCAAAGCAGCTACCTGGAAGACAGTGCACACCATCACAAAGCACTACTTCCTTGATATACAGTCCAGGATGGATGCCAGCTTTGGACTGCTGTCTTGCAGAACTTTTTTCCTAGGTAGGTTCTGGTCCCAGCCTCCCAAGGTACTGCTACTGAGACTGCATAGAGTGTAAACATTAAGTGAGGGATTCCTGGGACCAGAAGGAAAAATGTACTCATCGTTGTACTGCTGTTTTTTTTTTTGTTTGTTTTTTTTCCCCTCAGGGATCCGTCACTGTGTTTACACTTCCACCCTGCATCCCCTTCATGAATCTGAAAATACATATTTTTTTTTTTTTTTTTAACAAAAATCAGTTCTTTTCATTAAGGTTGCTTGAGCATTACTGTTGCAATTACTGGGCAGTTGTAAAGTTTGGTGATTTTTAAACATTCCTGTGCTTTTACATTTAAATGTCTGTCCGTAGAAGCGGAAGGGCAGAAGACGTTAGCTAGCATTTACATTTTGGAGGTGCCATGTTAAAGATGGACCAGCATGAAAAATTGCTTGCCATTTTTGGCAGTTCCCACAAAATGACTACAGTAGATGCATCCAACTAGTCTCTGCTAATATTTAGAGCTCATGTTTTAAAAGAAACATTGTCAGCCTTCCTGGACTTGAAAATAGATTAATAATCCAAACAGAAACAAAAAAAAAAGGCAACAAAAAAATCATGTTATTCCATAGCTCACACAACAAGCATAAAGCCCAACAACTAACAGTCAGAAGTTGCTTGAGCATTGCTCATCAACAGACACAATTGTTCAAGTACCTAGGTATGACCTTAGACAGCACTCTTATCTTTTGCCAGTCATATTGACGATGTTGCCAAAGCTGTGACCATCAGTGTCGGTCTACTGTTCAAACATAAGCACTGTCTGACTACTGAAGTCCTCAATCTGGCAGTCTAAAGTTCCGTAGTCTCCATCATAGACTACGGGCTTGTGATATGTGGATCTGCCACTGCTCTATGTCGTATTGCTGTTGCTCTTAACAAGGCTTGCCGACTCCTTACTGGGGCTGCTTGCTTACTTCCACACCTGTGACATCTATGAGCAGGCTAACTTGACTCCAGCTAAAGGGCAGAGTCTCCTATCAAACCTGCCTGTTAGCAAAGAACATCTCCCTTGGTTATTCCCCCAGGGGTTCAGAAGATCCTCAGTCCGTACTACAACACCCACCATACAAGAAGCTCTGAAAACCTAACTTTTCAAATGCCTCGCTGTCATACTTCCCAAGGTCAGCGGCCATTTGCAGTCAGAGCCCCTTAAGTGGTATAACTAGCTTTATTGTGATGTCGCGAACACTTCCACACTAGACCCCTTCAAACTCAGACCACAGAATCTCCTTGTGGCTAGTGCCACTTGTGATTGCTTTAGTTAAATCTGGTGAAGGCCTGCTCCACTCAGCCTACATTCCCTACCAACATTTCCACTCCTTACTCTCCCCCACCCTTTCGTTCCTACAGCTGCCCCTCACTTCATATTCCTGCCATATTTCTTTTATTTCTGATACACCAGGTGTGGTCACCACATCTTGCACCACGCCAGTGACCTGGGTTAGAGGGCGGACTTGGGTTGTCTGGGGTCGGCGGGGGTGGGGGGAAAGGATTGTGTGTCTGGAGGACTGCTGTCCTCTCCTGGGGTGAGATCCAGGGGGTTCCCTGCCTTGCAGTGGCTCCTGGTGGAGACTGGGGGCACTGCATTAGGCGGAGATGCAAGAAGGGGGAGGTGACAGTGGACATCTGCGGGAGGGGGAGGACTGCTCCCTCACTGTGCCGACCTCATCGCACGTTCGTCGTCTCGGGGCAACCATCATGCTGAAAACCCTGGACTCCAGGAGCGAAGACGGCGGTCCCCAGTGAGTGTCGTACAGGCCCACCACTGGTTTCCGCCCGAATGACTTTTCTGGGTTCTCCCCTCACTTCCGGGGGCCTCGGAAGGGAGGTCTCTGTCCCCGATTCCTCGCCGGGTAAGGGATTCAGGCAGGGCGTTAGTGGCGGCTCAAGTGGGTCTCACCCAGTGGGGCCCTGGAAGCTGATGATAGAGTTTACAAAAAAAAAAAAAAAGAGGAATGAAGAAGCAGACGTCGGAGGAGTGAAATGAGTGGGAGGATAGGATGGGGGGGGAGCAGAATGGCAAGACGGAAAAGTCGAGAACCAGTATTTTGCAAGAAAGTAGGAGAAGTTGGAGAGACACTGAGAGTTAAGCGGGAGAGGTTGACATAGCAGTAGTGGGTGCAAGGTGGGCCTTTTAGAGCAAGCAAAAAAAGTAGTGGAAACTAGCATTCAGTCTGGTGAGGGTGGTTTGGGGTCAAGTCGTATCACATCCATGTAGTCAAACACTAAAGGGATCTTCAGGAAGATCTCATAACAGACCGAGTGTGGCAGGTAGAAATTGTTATGGTGTATTTCACCAAGGTAGGAGGAGTTTTTTTATGCATGATATGCCTGTGAGTGGAGAAATCAAGGTAGGAGTCTGATCACACACTGAGGTACTTGCAGTGTGGTACTTTTTCAAAGGGGGTGCCTTCAAGAGTCTTGAACACTGGGTTGGATTGGAGCCTGCCTGGCTTCTGCTGAGAGCTCAAGGTTATAAAAACACACTTTTTTGTAGACTTGGGTTGAGTGGATCCAGTACCGAACATTACAAAAATCGCACTGAAGGGGACTAAACTTGAAGACTCTGAGGCCCCTGCAGGAAGGAATATGGTGTCATCTGAATACATATGGATGCGTGAGGAGTCACTGATTGACTGCAAGGTCATTCAACAGAATGGAAAAGATGGGGCCCTGAATTGAGCATTTTTTGACTGCTCCTATTGGCAGCCTGATGTTATGGTGTGTCCTCTCCTGCTGGTTGGGACAGGTTGTAACACTCTGAGAAAAGTCTTGGGGCATGCCCCTTCTTAGACGCTCCTGTCCTAGTGTGGAGGGATTGTGGGATAACAGATAGACCAGTCACAGAACTTCAGGTTCAACACAGAATCACTGTGTGATGTTTATTTCAAACACAGGGGATAACCTTAAGCAGTGACATATTCCTTCTTTAATACATCAGTTTGCAGAAAAGACTTTGCATGTCCTTCCTCTGCACTTAGTCAGCACCTACTTGACCCACTGATCTATCTCTTTAGTGAAAATTTAACTGTCACCTATGTTGGTCTTACTTGTTTAACTGTTGGGGAGCTCAAAAAAAGAAGACCCCCAAAACAAGCTAAAGACAAAGAACCTCAGTTGAGAAGCACTGAAGCAAGGGTTACCCCAAATGGCATCGGCAATAAAACCAAGTTTCAGAGAAACACATCACCACACATTCCCCATAATGCAAAGCATCATAAGAGGTATATGCAAATCACCATGAAATTGTAGGCTAGTTCAGCTTAAAGCAGGAATGCGTGGTGCCAAAGGGCCTCTTAAACAATCTGTAATTTACATGCATTTAAATAACACAATGGAGCCGGCCCGGTGGCGCTGAGGGTTGAGGCGCTGGATGGTACATCTCGCACCACGCCAGTGACCCAGGTTCAGTAGTGAGCCCGGGTCGCCGAGGGATGGCAGGGGGAAGGAAGAGATTGAGCATCCGGAGGACTGCTCTCTCTTCCCGGGGAGGGATGGGAAGAACGATCGCTCGAGGAGTGACCTCTGGCAGAGGCTGGAGGTAGCCAACTGCAGCATCATAGCGTATGCCTGCAGGTGGAGCCATGGCAATATGTTTCCTTGATAGCTAGGCTCCACAGGGGATCTACCTAAGAAAATTCCCCCTCCTCCCGCTGATAGGCGAAGATGCCTCCCACCCAAGGACCACACTCCCAGAAGTTGGATGCGGCTCTGTCCGCTGTCTGTCTCCTCCCCGGTGCTCAATCCTATAGAAAGAGCACCCTGGGCAGGGGTGACCCTTCCCCGGAGGGTAGACCCGGGGGATGCCCAGTGTCAGGGAGGAGAGGAGTGAAGTCGAGTCACACGGAGTGGTATAGTTCGAGGACTGGGCAGTCGCTGGAGAGAGTTCGATGGGGCTCAAGGAAAGGGAGACAAAAATAGAATTTGAAAAAATAAATAAATAAAACAATGGGGGTTTTCTGATATTTCTACTCCGGTAACTTCATTTTTATAATATAGTCCCCTAGTAACTTTTTACCTTTTTCAAAAACACTTGGTGCCACAGGCCCAGTGGCGTGGAGTGCTGAGTCATCCGTGCCTTATCTCCTGTCACGCCGGTGACCTGTGTTTGCGTTGCGAGCGGGCCGCTGAGAGTTGACCGGGGAGGAAGAGGATCGAGCATCCGGAGGACAGCTCTCCTCTCTCGGGAAGGGGTGGGGATGGAGTCTGCTGCTTGCCTGTCCCCTAGCGGTGGCGAAGGGATGGTGCAGTGGACCCAGATGAAAGGGGTGGATGCGGGGCAGATTCCTGTCATGCTGTGTGTGGAAACGTGCGTGGCTTGGCCATTGGCGTCATTGCACGCCTCTGTACCACACTTGGGGAGGGGGGGATAGAGGCGGGACAAAAGCGAGGAAAATATCCCGACCGGTGAGATGATGCCGGCCCCTCGCAGGCACCACACCTGGCTAGCTGGCACCTGGTTAGAGATCCAGAGGTGAATCTAGTGGACGCCAGGGTGACTGGGCTGGCAGGGCTGGTTGGGAGGGGGAGAAACATACTAGGAAAAAAAAAAAGAAAAAAAAAACACCTAGTGCCGTGGTATTTTCAACATTACAGGTTTCATACACATAAGGCATATACATCAAGGTATTTTATGACATAGTGCTATTGCATACTATATCCAACAACGAGGAACACAACCTGTTTTACATCAGCTCAGAGGTCACCATAATAACATCCCTGTACGAGGATCTGAGAGGGAAAAGGAAAGAACACTATAGCATAGTCAAAAAAGGGGAGGGGGCGCCCATAGGTGGCCAACCTTATGGTTTAGAAATTGTAAAGGATAGATTAGGCTAAGAAATAGAAGAACTGTTGCAACACATTTAAGAAAAGGTCAGTCCTCAAGAGTGGCAGGATCTCCCTGTCACACCTAGCTGGTATACAGCTCCCTGCTCAGTAGTGATTTTCTGGTAGTTTAGTTTGACTTCATCTGCTTGTATACTCATTGTTTTCTGGTGAAGGGTTTGTGTGCTGTTGCCTCCTGTCATACAGTGCCTAGTCTAGGGTCATTGGGACATTTGTTGGATACACTCTGATTTTTTCAGTAGGCTCCTGACCCTCTGAGGCTCCTGTGTCTGGGTAGGGCATCATACCCTCCCTTATGGTGCTCGCCAGGGCAGCCTTACTTCCCAGGGATAGCTTTAAGGGTTTGCTTCGTGCTCACAGCATGTTTGCTCACATAAGCAGCACATTATTTAAACCTAAATTTAGTGTCCCTGTGCTCCTGTACTGTACAAGGAGCATGGTCCCTTTTGCAATATTGTAAGTGATGCTGGAACTGTAATACGTGTTCGAGTGATTTAACCAGCGTTTTTAAACCTTTCAGTCCATTCATACCCAATTACTCTCTCTTTTTTCAATTTTGTTTTCCTGACGTGAATGATGTTTGTGTTGTCCTCATGTGCAGGGCAGCCAGAGTTTTTATTTATATGTATATATGCATATATATATATATATATGTATGTATATGTGTGTGTGTGTGTGTGTAATGAATATATGTATATATATATATATATATATATATAATATAAAATAACGTTATATATTTTCAGCTAACACCCCTGTAAGAGCAGGATTTTGCTGCACTGGAGGATGAAGGAGTAGGTTCTGCTAGAGTAGTAGGTTTGCGGTTGTGGCGAGGGCAAGATTCCACTCAGCAGACACTGCACTCCTGGTGTCAGTGTTGTCTCTGTGGATCAAGACAAGTGGCAAGCTGTGTGGGATGGAAGGGTGGCAGTGAATGTCTGGGAGTCTGTACGATGAGATGAGAGGGGGAGAGCACGTGCATCAGTGCATCTGGCTTGCTGGCAGCAGTGACGGAGGCATGTATCAGTGGGAGAGGCATACACTGGGGAAAAATAGGGCTACAAGGCAGATGAAGCCTCGCCCCCACAACCGACTTGGGCTGACCTCTCCTCAGGGCTCACGATGCAGCTGTCAGGGATGCCTCTGTCTTGGAGACTAGATATGGGAGACTTCACTGTTGCAGAGGCATGCTACAGGTGTGATGTGGGCACCACGAGAGTCGCAGAAGTCTTCAAGAGAATGGCTCAGAGGTCAGGCTGGTGGTGGAACTGACAAAAGTTGGAAGGAGGACCGCACAGATGCCCTGGGTGAATAAACACAGAGGTTGAAATTGGCGCCAGTCCACTAGCCAAAGGCTTGGCACATTTTGTATTGGGCTAGAAAGATTTTCTTTTAAGTAGCCCTGCAGGCTTGTAGTGTTTCTTTATTTCATTGTTTGGAAAAAACCTTTGAGCTAAAGCTCTTTTGCAAAGGTTTCACGTCAAGCACATGGCATATACAGTACAACAGAAGGGGAATTGCATCCTCTACGGTTCACACTTCATGGGAAGGAGTATACACAATAAGAACAATTTGGAGAACATTTAAACAAACTGTGCAGTGGTAATGCAAACAGAGAGACATAATGTGGAACACAAGTACAGAATAACAAGTAACCAGCTACTGCCAAAAACCTTTAACAGAGTACGGCCGTGAGCTTATGGGGGAACACAGACAAAAGGACCTCAGCAGCCCATAGTACAGGCTTTGTCCTGGTAACAGGGATGGGGATTGAAAATAGCCGACTTGGGGAGGGAGATGGCTGGGGAAGGGGGCAGTCCGCTAGTGCCAGGCATGTCTTCCAGTAGGACAGTAAGTGCTAAAACAGAGTTGAGTGCAAAGCTCTTTTGTAAAGGTTCCACGTCAAGTACATGGCATATACAGTATAAAGGAAGGAGAATTGCACCCTCTGCGGTTCACACTTCATGGGAAGGAGTGTACACAAAGAGAACTATCTGGAGAACATTTAAATAAACAGTGCAATGGTAATGCAAACAGAGAGACATAATGCAGAACACAAGTACAGAATAACAAGTAACCAGCTACTGCCTAAAGCCTTAAACAGAGCACAACTATGAACTTACGAGGGAATACCGAGACAAGGACCTCAGCAGCCCATTGTACAGGCTTTGTCCTGGTAACAGGGATGGGGATTGAAAGTAGCCGATTTGGGGAGGGATGGCTGCGGGAGTCGCTAGTGCCAGGCATGTCGTCCAGTAGGACAGTAAGTGCTAAAACGGAGCAGAGTGCAGACCTGTAGAGGAGAGATCCAAGCCAGGCCCACCTAATTGCAGGGGCAGTGTGGAGGGTGGGTGAGGAAACTGTCCACTGATGAGGCCAGCTACGACAGTAACGATGTGGGGCAGGTGAGGGAGGGGGCTGGGTTGAGTACACCACTTGGGCCAGTGGAAAAGTCTGTGGGACTAGGGGATTTTCCAGGCACAAGCCCTGCTGGCTGGTGGCTGTAAAACCTAATTTTGACCCCTGTAAACAGAATAAAAAAAAAAGTTCTCAATAAGTTTCCTGGACACCTCCTAAAATTAAGAAAAAGTGTGTAGGAGCACAGCCATGGTCTGAAGGAGCACATATTTCATGGTACAAATTGACCCAAATGTGCTTCTTTGTTTCAGAGGAGCACACTATGCAACACTACCCCTGTTACTTCCCATTCTTGGACATAGGTATGCTCATGGAAAAAGCATTTGCTTGAGGGGGTTTGTTTTGTGCTTTTAGTTGATACGAGTGCGGTGGATGCATTAAAGGGTTTCCAGGCACCTGTTCACACATTTGCAATGGGTGCCGTCTTACTAAGGTCTTGATTGGCTTTCTTCAGCGGCCAGCTTGGTATAGGCCGTGCCTGCGCAGAACAGCTAGATGTCCATTTTGGAAGAGTTGACAGTGTTTCATGTGCATGAAATTCTAAACCAGCTTGGGTCTGCATCTCAGACAACTCCCAAGCTTTTTTTGAGCTCAGGGATCTGAGATTGGGACCTTCTGGGCTTCACTGATCACAGAGTTCCTTACATTCAGGTCTGCCCCTTGTCGAGTATAGCTTTTTTACCTGAATAACTGGCAGCATGGCTTCAACTAATAAGCTTAAGGAAACCAGATGTAAAGTACCAAAATGCAGCTGATGTGAGGGTAGGCCCAGTCAGCTGTTGCTGGCTCATATTGCTGCAAGACAAGAAATCTTTAAGAGCAGTGGAAGCTTATGGGTCTTCCCACTCTGGAAAAGGATTGGCTGAACACAGTGCTGCCTTAGATGCTTACTCTTCTTGCTCAGCAGACAAGTGCAAAGACCCACCTCCTCTCTCCTGTCAGTTTTAGACTGCCATTGGATCACCATCGCCTTGGAAAGGTGTGGTGGTGCTCATTAAGGTGGTAGACTTTCTCACGGACACCATATATTCTGTGCAGCCTGAGAAAAGGAAGCATGCGACTCATGACCCATTGACACCTTCCATACACCTAGTGTGCTTTAGTTAGGCCTCTCACCCTGGTCTCTTCCCTTCCCAGAGACAAGTCCCCTTCATCTTCACATGGGGTGGGGACTCTGATGCCCACTTCTGTGTAGAACAGAGCAAATACTATCTCCTATAAGGACCATTTGGTGGAAAGAGCAGGGAGGGTGTATAACTTGGAGCATGTTAGCGTTCTTATGAAGCAGATATGCATCATCTTGGATCTGGAGGATGAACCTCATCAGGACACCAAAATGAGGACTGACCCCTCAAAAGAGTGGCTAAGGAAGACGGAGCATTCCTGGTATGTGACACAGCCAAGGACCTTATTACCATTGAGTGGAATTGCAACGACAGGCAGTCTCAGCACTGAGATTCGGTGAGGCATACAGGATGGACAGGAAGGACACAAAAGACCTGGAATACGGCGCCTAAAGCAGACACATCTGTATGCTCAGCTGTTAGGAAAACTGTCCTTTCCAGGGACATGGATATGTTGTTCATCCACACTATCTGGCAGGTTCCTTGCTGCTTTAAATCTTGCTGGAAGGTCTTCAAGCTGGCTCCTCCCACCCACCTGGGTGGTAAAACTCTCAGCTCCGCTCCATGACGCCAGATCTTCCTTACCGCTTGGAAGCTCAGGTTCCCTTCTTAGCGCTCTGTGTGATAGACTGGATCCTAACTCTTCGGTTTGTCCGAAACTCGTTTTAAAGTTTTCAAGACTTCGGTCTTCCTTTTCCCTCACGGCTGCGATGGACAAATCGACTCCTGGTTTTCGGTGGTGCCCTTGTGAGCAGAAGATGTCCAGGACGGATCCGCACTCCACGTGCATCTACTGCCTCGGCCTAGAACATGACCCGCAGGCTTGCGATTCTTGCTGTTCGTTCTTGGCCAACGTCTTGGAGGACTGCGCTGCCCGGTTGAAGCATGGGCGCCCCGAGAAGCGTTACCTGCCGGTAAAGTCGAAAGAGGCCGTTGAGTGACCGTGACTGGCTCGGCTGAGCAGCTCGAGCAGTTGATCACCCTCGAGGAGGCAGCCCAGGCCGCATCTTCCTCCTCCTCGGTCGCGGCATTTATCCCGCTCTCTTTGGGTACCTCGTATTCTGCTTCATTCAAGGAGCTTTGCCATTCCCTTTCTACAAAGGGAGAGGGGCCATTGGGACATTCCTCTTGGTCCAAAAAGAAGGATTCCAAGGGTAAGTCCCATCGTCGGCGTTCATGGGAGCAGGAGAGGTCCCCTTCCCTGGACAGCCGACCATCGACCTCGGTCGAGGTTGCGGCTAAGGCCGCTGGCTTCACGGCGTCCCTATCAGGCCAGCCGGCCGAGACACCCGTCAGTGCCGTCGAGATTTTTCTCGACCCGTCGGATGGGTTGTCGACTGGTGAAGCAGACAACCCTTCTTCGCCGGTCCCCCCGGTGGAGACCGAGGATCTGCCTGCGCCCTCGGTGCAGCAGTCTCTGGTTAAAGTGTCTGAGCTGAGGGAAGAGTGTGTGTCCCCCGCTCCTTCCCAGGCCCGTCCTCGGATACACCGAGGGTCTCGGTCTTGGTCTTGGACTTCTTCTCGGTCCAGCCGATCCGGCCGGCATCGGCACCGAAGTAAGCGGCAATGCCGCTCGTTCTCGTCTTCCTCCTCGGAAGAGGAGAGGCTTCAGCGCAAATTGCATCGACGCTATGAGGAGCTGATGTGGCAGCAGTTACTTTTGTCCGGGAGCAAGTTGACACAGCCCTCCCCGGCCATCAAGTGGCTGTCACCCGAACGGCCGAAGCAACCTCTCGCTGCAGTCGAGATGCCCATATCTGGGCCGGTTGTTCGGCCGAAACTTGCTGCCCCACCGATTGTGGTGGAACCTCCACCTCCACAACCGAAATCGGGGGCACCGACCAAGGACTCTTGGTCGGGTCACGGCCTGCCCCACAGGTTGTCGGTCACCCTCACTCCCGACTGTTCTCGGCAGGCGGAGGGTGGCTTAGGCCCTAGGCAGCTCTTCGCGGACTCCTCGGAGTCCGACGACGACTCCTCCCTGTTCTCCAGGCAGGTTGACCTGGAGTCCTCCGGGGGCCAGTCACTGGACGAAAGCCCATCGTCCTTCATGGGTCTGCTTGGCTCATCTCGGAGTCCACGGGATGCAGCTCGAACCCCGTATCCAAATGGGCCAAGTATCCCTGGCGGAGATACTGGACGAGAGGATCTCCCACGGAGGCCTTTCCTGTGGCTGAGGCCATTGTCGGCCCAGCCTTGGAGCTTTGGCTTGGCGGCCTGCTTCCTGTCCTGTGCCTTCGGCCAGGATGGCCAGAAATATCTGGTCCCTACTGGCTCTTTGCCGGGTTTGGAGCACCCCTCTGCTGAGGGGTTGGTCACAGCGTTTTCGGCTCCGGGAGCGCTAGGGACGTGGACAAGCCCCGACAAGGAGTCCAAAAAGCTGGACTATGCTGGGCGCAAGGTGTACGCTGCATCCTCCCTTGGCCTCCACCAGGCCAGCTCAGCCGTGCTGATGGCACACTTCTCCCACGCCCTCATGGCCTCCCTGGATGAGGTGATCCCTCATCTCCCGGTCGACCTCCAGACCACGGTCCGGCAGGTTCGGGACCAGGGTAGGGTGGTGGCGAAGCAGCAGCTCCAAACAGCTCTGGACATAGGGGACTCCTGTGCCAGATCGATTGCGGCCGCAGTGGCCATGCGCCGCAGAGCATGGCTGAGGATATCCGCCTTCATGGCGGATGCCCAGCACAAGTTGGCGGATGTCCCCTTCTTGGGGACCGACCTCTTCGGCCCTGGAGTGGAAGGTCACCTCCAGCGGATCGAAAAGTCCAGTGCCACTCTGGACTCAGTCACCTCCGCCCAGAAGGACAAAGGCCGCCGTCAGCAGCAGCACAAGCCCTTTCGTCCTTCTGCGCCTGTGGCACGTCCGGCCCAGCAGCACCAGCATCAGGTCCAGCAGGCTTGTGCTTGGCATCCCAAACTCAAGCCTGCGGCTTCCTCCAACAGGAAGCAGGGAGGTAAAGGCCCAGTAGGTCCCTCGGCAGGTCCCTCCTCCAAGCCTGCCTAGTAATGGGTTGAGGGGTGTCGCCCCCCACCTCGTCACTACCCCCTGGGTTCCCCCCGTGGGGGGACAGCTCCGCCACTTCCTTTCCGCCTGGTCTGCTATCACCATGGACCGCTGGGTGTTGGAGGTGGTAGGAAAGGGCCTGCCTCTGGAGTTCGAGCAGACCCCACCCTTTCGAGCCGTCACCCCTCGGGGGCCACGGGGTCCGCAGCGTCGCTGTTGGCCCGCCGAGCCAATATTTCCCTGCTCCTCGAAAAAGAGGTGATCAGGAAGGTGGCGGATCCTCCTCCAGACCCGGGGTTTGTGTCCAGGTATTTCCTGGTCCCAAAACGGACGGGGGGCTGGCGCCCCATTCTCGACCTGCACGACCTGAACAGGTTCCTAAGGTCTCGGACCTTCAGGATGGTCACTCTGGCTCAGATAATCCCATCCTTGGAACGAGGCATGTGGTTCTGTTCCCTGGACCTCCAGGGCGTGTTCTTTCATGTCCCAATCCGTCCGTCTCATCAGAGATTCCTCCGCTTCAGGCGGAGGATCCTATGAGTTCGGGCCATGCCCTTCGCCTCTCCCTAGCTCCCAGGGTCTTCACCAAATGCATGGCAGTGGTGACAGCATTCCTGCAGCGCCGAAGGGTCGGGTGTACCCTGCCTGGACGACTGGCTGATTGCAGCCCCTCCAGAGCGGAGGTGGGCGGTCAGAGATCTGGCCCTCAGGTTTGCTCTCACATTGGCTCTCTCATCAGCGAGGCCAAGTCGAACTTCGTGCCAAAGCAGGTGATACACTTCATCGGGCAGAGCTCGACTCTCTTGAGGCCAGAGCACGGCTCCCGGCAGACAGGGCCGAGGTTCTTTCCTCCTTTGCCCAATCATTTCTGGTTGGGCAATCGTGCCCTGCCCGGGACTTCCTGCGCCTCCTGGGCCTCATGGCGGCCTGCACCAGCATGGTCCATTGGGCCCGTTGGTACATGCGTCCCCTTCAGTGGGGACTGGCCAGCCAGTGGTCACAGCGCCTCGATCTGTTGGATCAGCTGGTGACAGTGACCCAGGAGATGTGGAACGCTTTCCAATGATGGACCGTTCTGGCACATCTGCAGGAGGGCATCCCGTTTGTCCACCCCGAGCCGACGGTCTCTCTATCGACCGATGTTTCTCTGATGGGTTGGGGTGCCCATCTGGGGGGGCACAGAGCACACGGCCTCTGGTCCCCTTGGGAGTCCCGATGCCACATCAACCTGCTGGAGCTTCGAGTGGTTCGTCTAGCCCTCACCGCCTTCGCTCCGTTTCTACGGGGTCAAGTGGTTCAGGTCCAGACGGACAATACCACGACCATGTACTACCTAAACTGCTAGGGTGGGATGCGCTCCATGCCTTTGTGTAGGGAAACTCTCTGCATTTGGTCTCTCGTGCGCAGCCTGGGCGGATCTCCTAGCCATTCACGTGGCAGGAGCCTCCAACACCCCGGCCGATGCCCTAAGCCAGATGGGGGCTGCGTCTTACGAGTGGTCTCTCCTGCCGGAGGTAGTACAAGATCTCTTCTCCCACTGGGGCACGTCTCAGGCGGACCTGTTTGCCTCCAGAGAGAATGCGAAGCTGAGACTGTTTCATGCCGGCCCCCCTCAGCAGGGCTCGCTGCAGGGGGATGCCTTCTCGAGGCCGTGGACCTTGGGCCTCTTCTACGTCTTTCCCCCATTTCCCTTGATCCACAAGGTGCTTCTCCAAGGTGAGGAGGACAAGGCGAGGTGATTCTGGTAGCCCCAGACTGGCCCGTCAGTTCTGGTATCCAGATCTCCTCAGTCTCAGCTCCAGGCTCCCGGCGGCTTCCAGCCCCCGGACCTGATCTCAGTCAATCAGGGAAGGTATTCCATCCGGACCTTCAATCCCTGTACCTGACGGCTCTGATTCTGAGCTGCTAGAGTTCCAGGCCTTCGTCTTAACGACAGGTCTCAACATCGTTGTTGAGGCGCTCCGTAAGGAGTCGATCAGAACAAGCTATGCCTTCAAATGGAAGAGATTCTCCATTTGGTGTCAGGGCAAGGGCCTGGACCCTTCCTTCTGTTCCTTGGCAAGCATTCTGGACTACCTGTGGTCCCTTTCTCAGCAAGGGCTTGATCGACGACCGTTAAGGTGCACCTGCAGCCATCTCTGCTTACAGGGCGGGTCGGGAAGCAGTCGGTGCAGCAGGAGAAGATGGTCGGCGCTTTTTCAAAGGCCTTGATCATCACATATCCCTCCGGTGCGAACCCACTCCTCCGGGATCTACTGCTGGTATTGGCTAAGCTCATGGGCAGGCCATTCAACCAATGCACAGGTGTGACATCTCTCACCTGTCGTGGAAGACCGCCTTCTTGGTGGCTGTCACGTCAGCCAGAAGGATGGGAGAGCTCCAGGCGCTTTCCATAGAGTCTCCTTATCTGGTCTTCCACAGGGACAAGGTTGTCCTGTGCCCCAACCCGAAATTCTTTCCGAAGGTGGTATCGGAGTTTCACCTTAACCAGGTGTTGACTCTGCTGGTGTTCTACCCCAGTCACACCTCGGAGGCCGAATATAGGCTCCATACTTTGGACCCCTGAAGGCGCTTGCTTATTATAGGGGCAGACGACTGAAGTTCGGGAGAGGTTCGCCAGCTGTTTGTCACCTCGCTGAAGCTGCACCTGGCAGACCTGCAGCCAAGCGGACGATAGGCAGGTGGGTCACCTCCTGCATAGATCTCTGCTATAGGTTGGCGGGCATGGAGCCTCCCAGAAGGATAAGAGCTCATTCTACCCGCCATACCGCTGCATCGGTGGCTGCTTCCAGGGACGTCCCTATCCAGGAAATCTGCAGGGCTGCTACCTGGAAGTCAGCACACACCTTCATCACCCACTACCACATCGACCTTGAGTCACGCGGGATGCTGGTTTTGGGGCCTCATTCTCAATCTTTATTTCCCAAGTAAGTATCGAGGTGTGGCTTGCCTCCCTCCTCCCGGAGAACTGCTAGAGTCTGCCGGATAGTGTGGATGAACAACATATCCATGTCCCTAGAAATACAGGTTACTCACCTGTAACAGGAGTTCTAGGAATGGTATATGTTGTTCATCCTGACTCTCCAACCTCCCGGCTTTGGCCTTTAGACCTGGCTTCCAGCGGGCTAGATCTGGCGTCATGGGAGGAGCCGAGAGTTTTACCACCTGGGTGGGTGGGAGGAGCCAGCTTGAAGACCTTCC
The DNA here is from genome assembly GCA_016271365.2 of Neoceratodus forsteri. Lineage (NCBI taxonomy): Eukaryota > Metazoa > Chordata > Ceratodontiformes > Ceratodontidae > Neoceratodus > Neoceratodus forsteri. The sequence goes on along the minus strand of CM028135.1, from coordinate 336,125,958 downwards.
GGCAAGATTTAAAGCGGCAAGGAACCTGCCAGATAGTGTGGATGAACAACATATACCATTCCTAGAACTCCTGTTACAGGTGAGTAACCTGTATTTCTCTGTAGAGGGCGGAGGCTATTAAGGACCTACTAGCCAAAAAGTGGAGTCCATGATGAAAGCTTATGAATGGGTAGGGGTATCGATGAAAGCAGTGCTTGCATCTGCTTGTATTGGCTAGGCCATGGCTTACCACTGGCTGATGTCTCTTTTAACTTACATCACAATTCTAAGCAACACATTCCATGTTCCTACTCTCCATGGGAGCAGAATGTTTTGTGTATGCCTCCCATGACTTGCTGCAGTTATCCGCAAAGTTGGCCAGTTGAGGTACGGAGAGCTCACTGGCCCCTTCCGTGGTTGGAAGACCACTTGTTCAGGGCATCCCTTCATAAATATGCCTTTTCAGGGGAACTGTTCTTTTTGGGCTAGAGCTGGAAGCTATATAATTAAGCAGGTCTCCAATTCCAAAATGGCCCTCCTCAAGATAAAAAGCCTCAAGTGAGATACCCTTCATGATACACATGGCAGGATTGTGTTGGTTGGTTGTAGATTTAACTATTCCCAGAACAGGGCTTCCAGATCCAGTCGTCGCATTACAGTGGGGTGGCCAAGACAGGGGATACGGCAGGGATAAGGATAACAAGTCCAGAACCCCCTTTCAGGGTGATGCTGTTACTCTTTGCCAACCAGTGGATGGAAATCACTTCAGAATGCTGGATGTTGGATATTATCTGTGACAGATACTCAATAGAATTGTGGGCTTCTCCTCAAATGGACTTCCTTCAGTCCCAGTATCTCAAAACTCGACAAAAATAGAGGTGCTACTGAATGCCATCAGCCTTCTCGGATACCTTAGAGAAATATAACCAGTACCACACCATGAACAAGGTACAGGCCTGCACTCAGTCTTCTTTATTGTCCCAAAAATGACCGGAGGCTTCAGGGCTGTGCTGGCCCTCAAGTGACTCGACCGAAGAATAAGATCACTTTACTTCAAAAGGAAAACGCTATGGTCCACAATAGCAGCTGTACATCCAGGGGATTTTCTGGCATCACTGGACCTGCAAGATGCATATCTTCACATCTCCATTCACCCATCCCACCAGTACATTCTTCGATTCTGTGTCCAAGGCCAGCACTTCCAGTACTCTGCACTACCATTTGGCCTCCCCTCCAAGGGTGTTCACCAAAGTCATGTCAGTAGTAGCAGCTCACCTGTGCACACAGGACTGTTGTGCACCTTTATCTGGACGACTGGCTCATAAGGGCAGAGTGTCTTGAGCAGAGCCAGCCTTAGACTTTGCAGGGCCTGGGGCAAAGGTAAAACACGGAGCCCCCTATAATCAGCAGTTGGCAGTCTGGTGTTCGCTTACTGTCGTATTAGTTTAACAGCTTCACATATGAAATCATGTACAACAGGAGTAAAAGGCTAGTATGGCCTACTCAAACAAAATACACAGAGGAGAGGACCAAATATCACAATAAACAAATAAACTGCTTGACAAGATTGACATTGAGAATCGGGGAAGAAGAAACTATGTCAGGATTTTGGGGGTCTCGGAGGGTGCAGAGAGAGGGAACATGATTTCCTTTTTACAACAGTTCATTCCAGCTTTGCTTAATTATGAGTGGCCGTGGGTCCTTGAGATAGGAGCCAACCGATCCTTAGGACCCAGACACCAGAGTGGTAGCAAGCCCTGAACTATATAATTGCATAGTTTTGTGTTACTCTGTTAAAGGAAGAAATCATAAAAATAGCTAGAGAAAGGAGACAGCTATTTTGTAAAAGCAGCAAAATCCTTATTGTTTCAGGATTTCTCTACTGAAGTGGTTGACAGACACGGGACTTTCCTGGAAGTCAAACATTTATTCAGGCTGGGAATGACTTCTTATTTTAAATATCCTGCTACCCTTAATGTTGTGGACTTTAGTGGGACTGTCATTCATTGGATAATGCTAGAGATGCTATCGGTTTTGTTAAAAATCTGAATCACATCGACGTTCAGCATGCCAGAGCTGCTCATAACTGTACAAACTATTCAAGCTCAGTACCTGACAGATCAGCCCCATGCAGCACTGTTTCCCACTCATGCATGCATAAATCCTGCACGTAGTTAAGACTCTGCTTTCATCTACAGCAGTAGACTGTAGATGTCACCCAAAATTCCCAGCTGGCTGCATGAAGAAATGATACACCTGCCTCCACCCCACATCTGTACTCTAAAGTTACACAGACCAGTCACCAACCCTAAATCCAGATCCTCGTGGAACTCCAGTATTCTGCAGAAAAGCTGAAGCAAGCTGCTGATTAGGAACAGTTACTTGCCAGTGCTGAGCAATAGGAACTTAAACCGAACTCCAAAAAGCTCAACAGGTCCAGAAGCTGAGATAGTGTTTGTTCTTGTTTTACTCTAGTCGGTCTTGACTCCTGACTCTCACTTCCAACTTGTTCGCTACTGCCAAGGCATGGAGGTGCCAGAACCGGAACTGCCAACCGCCAACTGCTCTGCATTCTGATTGGACAGACATCAGATTCCAGTCTGTACTGGGCAGGGGAGGGAGGCGCAGCAAGTGGTGTAGCAGATCTGTCCTTTTTTTTTTTTTTTTTTCAATAAACGTCATCAGCCACAGTGTTTTTTTCTTTACAAAGAAAGTGTGGCCCCCGGGGCAGCTACCCCAACTGCCCCCTGCCCAGCCTGCACTGGTCTTGAGGTTGGCACAGAAGATGATTTTGGAGGTCATCCAAACTACAAAATATCATGACTAAATAATAAACCGGAATAAAAGTACTCTGCTCTTGACTCTGCACCTGTGACACCTAGGGGGTAGCCTTCCACACATCTTAAGCCCTTGTCATGAGCATGTAAGAGGCTCACACGCAGGATGGTGGCATCAGCCTGGATGATGCTTCACATCCTAGGTCTCATGGCAGCAAACATTGGTTTTGTCCAGTGGGCCATACTCCACTCCTGCCTGCTGCAGCGACAACTTTTGCAACATTGGAACTTGCAGACGCAAGCCTTGCTGACCATATACCTCTTTCACTGCTAGTGATAGTATCCCTATGCTGGTGGCCATGCTGGAACATCTAAGCAGGGAATACCTCTTTGGGATCTGAACCACATCTCCCTCACAACGGACCCGTCTCACGGGCTGGGGACCAGTTCTAGGCTCAGTCTCGGCTCAAGGAGCCTAGACTTTAGCTGAACAAAAGCATTCCATCAACATCCTGTTCACTGTTGTTCTTCCAAGCACAGCCAGCACGCCCTAATCCAGTCAGACAGTGCAGTCACAGTGACTCCAGGCACCAAGGCTGCACAAAAAGCAAATTCATGTCGACTGAAGCACACAAGGCCTTTCATTGCATCTGCCAAACACTGTAAACTGTCAGGTTGACTGGGTCATCTGACAGAAGCTGTATACAGGCAAATGGGAACTCAACTGCAGGTGTTCAGTTGCCTCTGTGACAGTTGGGGAATGCTGCTCCTAGGCCTTATGGCGACCAAGACCCTGAGGTACTTTAACAAGTATTTGGAGCCACAGTGAATTGAAGTAGACTCTTTCCCCTGACATGGTAGAATGTGCTCCTTTACACCTTAACCTTCATAGCTGATGGTCATAAAGGTTCTGCAAAAGTTGAACAAGGAGCCTGGAACTTAAATTCTGATTGCCTCTTAGTTGCTCCACTGCTCCTGCTACTTGGATCTGTTCCAGTTGTCAGTGGCTGTCCCAGTACCTGTACCTAGCAGACTGGAACGTGTACATAAGGGTCTGATACTTCATCTGGATCCAGACAAAATCCAGCTATCAGCCTGGCTTCTGAATGCAGGAGATTTACAAAGCCAGGATACTCATCAAGGGATATCCATATTTTGTTGCACTTCAGAAAGACTTCCAACAATAAAGCTTACTGAAGTGTCTGTGACTCCTTCATATGCTGGAGCTCACAACTTCATATAAAATCCTTGGCCACCTCTCTCTAGTGTCTTGGATTTTATGCACTGGAGCCTTGACAAGGGTCTATCATCTAGCTCCCTCAGGGCCCAGGTTGTGGTCCTTTCTTCTGTGAGGGATCAGGTGGTTTTGAAGTTCTTCAGGCATCATTTGTTTCCAAGTATACGTCTAAGGTATAGGCAGTTTCCCCCGCCTTGGAAGATAAATATGGTCCTTGAGGCCCTAGTGGACCCTCCCTTTCAGCCTCTCTAGGTGGTATTGCTGTGTCACTCCCTTAAGGCTTTGTTCCTAGTAGCCATATGCTTGGCTTGCCACATCAGGGAACTACAGACTCTCTCCCATCAGGAACCCTGCTTGTGTTCCACTGAAACAAGGTGATGCTTCGAACAGTGTCCTCCTTCCTACCTGCGGTTTTCTCCGACACGCACCAAATCCAAGACATTCCCCTACTGTCCTTGCCCTAATCTGGCTAACTCCAGGCAGGAGAAGTTGCACTCACTGGATGTCAGACTGGCCCTCAAGATATTCCTTAGGTGTACCAAGCTTCACAAAACTGAAAGTGGACAAGGCAATGGAACCGGATGGGATACATCCTAGAATATTAAGGTAACTACAGGAGGTGCTGGCAGCACGATTGGCAGCCCTGTTCAAGGAATCACTTGATATGGGAGTGGTTCCAGAGGACAGGAGGACGGCAGATGTAGTCCCTCTTCACAAAAGTGTGAGTAGGGAGGAGGCTGGAAACCATAGACTAGTCAGCCTCACCTAAATAACAGGGAAAATTATGGAATCACTACTTAAAGAAAGGATTGTGGAACACCTTGAATCCAGCAGAGCACAGGATCTGAGACGGCATAGGTTTACAGCAAGAAGGTCAAGTCAAACAAATCTAATTGATTTCTTTTACTTGGTGACTAGGGAAGTGGATTGGGGGCGCGGTGGACCTGGTCTACCTTAAGTTCAGTAAGACCTTCAGTACTGGGCAGCCTGGGAGTGGGTCACAAAGTGGCAAACTGGGTTAGAATCTGGTTGAGTGATAGAAGACAGAGGGCGGTGGTAAATGGAGCTCAGTATGAGGAAAGTAGGGTGACCAGCAGGGTGCCACAGGGATAATTTCTGGGGCCAGTCCTGTTTACTGTCTTTAGTGACATTGCAGAGGGGCTGGAAGGGAAGGGAAGGTGTGCCTCTTTGCAGATGACACTAAGATCTGCAACAGGGTGGACATTCCGGGAGGGGTGGAAAAAATGAGGAGGGACCTAGGTAAACTGGAGGAATGGTCTAGAGTGTGGCAGCTGAGATTTGATGTAAAAAAGTGTAAAATCATGCATTCGGGTCACAAGAACCCAGGGGGGATTTACATGATTTGGGGGGATACTGACGGTCACCAAGCAGAAAAAGGGATTTGGGGGTAATCGTATCTAATGACCTAAAGGTGGCCAAACAATGTGCCAGGGTTGTGGAGAGAGCCAGTGGGATGCTGAGGTGCATAGGGAGAGGTGTCACCTGCAGAAGAAAAGAGCTGGTGATGCCACTGTACAGATCATTGGTGAGGCCTCATTTGGAGTACTGTGTCCAGTTCTGGAGGCCGCATCTCCATAAGGACATAGACAGGGTGGAGACAGCTCAAAGAAGGGCAACAAAGATGATGCAGAGCCTGCACCAGAAGTCATATGAGGAGAGACTGGGAGACCTCAATATGTATACCCTGGAGGGGAGGAGAGGAGAGGCAGGGAAGATGTGATAGAAACCTGCAGATATCTGTAGGGCATAAATAGGCTACCGGAGGGTAGCATCTTTCAGAAAAGGAGATGTTCAGGAATGGGGGCATTGCATGAGGTTGGAAAGGAATAGACCAAGGGACAATGTGAGGAAATATCCCTTCATGGAAGGGGTAGTGGATGCATGGAATAGACTCCCAGTGGAGGTGGTGGGGGCAAACACAGTGGGGGAATTCAAAAATGCATGGGACAGGCATAGGGGAACCCTAGCGATAAGAACGAGAAGGTAAAGTCGGAGATCAAGTAGGGTCTGCGGCTTTTGTCCTTCTTTATCAGGGAAAGAAAATCGCTGGCCCAGCAAAATAAACCTTTCCTAATTGGCTCTATCACACCATAAAGCTAACCTACCCCTCTAGGGGGTTATTTGCCTCTTTAGGTATTGAGGCCCACTCCATCAGAGCCATGGGAGCCTGTTGTGCTGAATGTGCCTTGGCCTCCCACGTGAATATCTGTAGGCCAGCGACTTGGTCCTCTGGGTGTCAGTGACTCAGTAGGCAACATGCCTGCCTCTGAGGCTGGAAGATTGGAAGACTGTAGGTTCTAGCTCCACACCTGTTACTTGGGAAAATATCCATAACTGGCATTGTAGTGCATCATTGGGGTGGGGAATGCTGCACTGGTGAGGTGTCATCCTTCGCATGAGATGTTAAACTGAACTCCTTTCTGCCCATCTTTGGTCACCATCCAGGTGAAGGTGTAAGATCTCGTGGCAGTTATCGAAGAAGAGCGGGGGAGTTTCCCTGGGGTCATGGCCAACATTCCCCATCAGTAAAACAGGTTCATGGACCCACCGGTGTTCCTGGAAACAAGCTACTGTATAATAGCTTTGTGTACTGTTCCTGGTCAGAAACTATAAATAAACAATAAATTTGCTAGGCATTACTGCCTTGATGTATTCAACTCTTTGGATGTGGTGTTCAGCATCTGGATAGAGAGTGGTGAATTTGGTGATACAGCACTGATCCCTCCTGTCAAGGCATTGCATATTGGGGCTTGTACCATCTGACTGCCCATAGAAGCCGACATATAAAGTGGAATTTCAATTCCTTACTGGTAATTCTATTTGTGCATAGGCTCCATCCATGGTCAATCGGGTCCTTCCAGTTTTCAGTGCTGTATAGTCTCTTGTTTCTTCTGTTATATATTGCATGTAGTTCCAGGTGTTGGTTTTCTAGTTTACAATTTTGTAGGATTACTTTTCAGACTTGAACAGATGGTTGGACTGGGAGTCTGGGAGAATTCATTCTAAGACTTTGTAACTGTTACAACATGGCCCAGCTAGCAGGGAAGGACTGCCCACACCATCTGACTACCCATGTACTGAGCCGAAACACAACAGAAATTATTGGTAAGGAATTAAAGTTCTTTGTCAGACTCTAGATCTGCGTGAATAACTTAACTCTTTACTTTTTTTTTTTATGTAGCTTTGGAATGGCATATGATTTCATCGACTCTATTGGCAATGATGTGGATGTGGTGTCTGATTCTGAGGTAGGTATGTTTATTCTTTATTTTAAAGAATAATGCTGATGGCAGTCTAGAAAGAACCAGGGGTGTAGCCAGATAATATGCAAATGCACACCAGGACTGTGTTTGTTTTCTTATTTGGCACAATAAATACAACTTTTGTATCTCATGACACTGGTCGTTGACTCCCCATGCATGGGTAAATACAAATGCCATGCATTGCTCCCTAAGACACCCACATACCAGCCCAGAGTCTGTAAAGCTGTATTGTCCTTGGGATGCAAAGACAGTATTAGTGACCAGTCCTTCTAGTTTTGACTCCTATGAATAAATTGCAGAAAGGTTCAGCATTTTTTGTGTTATGTTTTCATGAAAAAAAGCAGCAGTTCAGAGTCTATTTGCTACCCCACTTAAATAAAAATGTACACCATGGAGTATGCCTGCCTACACCCATGGAAAGAACAGTGAGCTCTTAATAGTATCTTTGTACAAAAATGAGAATACAATTGTCCATGTTAAAACATTGATGTACCCTGTATACAACACTAGTTGACACAAAAAATAAGTAAGGAATAAAACATCAGACTGTGTGTTGTGCTGAGGTATACAATGGCTAGGAAATGTCCTGCCTTCTGAGTGATCAAAATAATTCCCAAGCCATTGATCCCTTAGGGTCAGTGACTGCATACAAGTATAGGGCTTATGGGCAGACTAGATGGGCCTAGTGGTCCTTATCTGTCGACAGTTTCTATGTATATCTATGTAAGGAGCAATTTCTTACAGCAACAGAATGAATACAGCCTCCCAAAATTTTTCAAACAAAACTTTATGGCAGCCATCTTGGTTTGGAGGACTGTTTCACTTGTTACTTGATGAAACAACATTAAAACCTTTGTTCCTTCTTTCCTTTTTTTTTTGTTTCTTACCTGCTTGATCAGGTTTGTAAAGTACCAGCGCAAATTCCCTGCTGCTCCTTATAGCCCCCCCCCCCACACACACACACCATCTGTAACGTCCTAGTCTCCAGCGTCAATTGGAGCACAATAAAACTTTGCTTAAGTTTAGACTGCAAGAAAGATCAGATTTGGCAGAGATGGCAGAAGAGGCTGCAATGATTGTCCACCACCACAGTTTGCTCAATGAAACTCCCACCGCTGAACTACAGCTGTCTTGAACAAGAGACTTTCTTCCTGATGACTGCATTGCTGGTGCTTCTGTTCCTGTGTGCATTACACATAGCAAGCTCCAGTGGGACCACAAATCTAGCATTGGTGAAAACGCATTAGGCCCGAGTGGTACTGGTGACTTTCTTGCTATTGGCTTCACCACCACCAGACCCAGGTCCTCAGCAAATTTTAAAGGCCGTGTGTGTGTGTTTTTTTTTTTTTAAATAGCTTTTTGTCCTGTTTGACTCCTCCACTTACCATTGGGCCCCTCCACCAGTCTTCAGTCCCGTTGCCAGGCCAGAGGGAATCCGCATGACACAGGACCTGTGGAGCACAGGGGATGTCACTCGCAGTGGCCGTTCACATGGGATTTTCCCTTTTTCTCCCCTTAGTCCTGCCCTCCGCCCTAGGAGTCCAGCACAGGCTCTGTTGGCCTCGGACGCAGTAGTGCACACTGGGCATGCTCCACCCCTTAGCTGGCTTGCGCTCCAATTGGAAACACTCCCCAGCCTGGCTGCCTGACCTGTGCAGACCCAGGTTTGCTCCCGAACCCAGGTCACCAGCGCAGAAGCGCGTAGGGCTACCGCTGAGCAATCAGGTGGCCCCTTAAAGGTAGTGCTTTGATGGGAGTCTAGCAAAAGCTGAAGGAGTGGAATAAACACAAATGAGGCTGTTCAGGTAAGAACTTTAAAATTGTTTATTTAAAGACCATAGATAACACAAAGACCGTTACCTCCACAGAAAGCCGATGTATGTATCAGGCCATGTTAGTGGTCCCTAGTAACATCCCAGCTTTGGAGGGACTACTCTACACTTAAAACATTTCGAGCCGGCCCGCCAGGGCAGAGGCAGTGCATCCGTCTGTGATGCCGACGACCCAGGTTCAGAAACATACTCTGGGACGTTGGAGGGCTGGCCGGGGGACTGAGCATCTTTGGGACTGCTCTTCTCAGGTGGAGAGGTAGTGTGTCCAGCATGTCATTGACTCCTGGCGAGGGGCCCCCACCCTGGGGGCTAAGCCAGGGCACATTACCACGAACCATGTGGAGGGGGCACCTGCCTACAAGGGGGGGGGAGCCTGGGCATGGGGGTGGCGACAAGCAGGAGGGGTCTGCGCTCCCTTTGGGGAGTGGAGGAGCCATAGGAAAAAAAAATGTAATTAAAAATGTTACTCTTTTGCAATTATTATTTTAATTATGTGCATTCACCCAAATTATTTTTTTATAAATGTAATAAGCCACTCTAGGGTGCTGCTACACATTAGGTTGTTGAAGGCACTCTGTGTTAAGGTCTAGTGCCTTACATTTTTATTTGTTTATTTGGACATGTGGTTATCACAAGGGATCCAACACCCTATTGTGTCTTATTTTTTTCCTGCAACCTCCAGGAGGTGGGTTATCCTTACATAATTCTCAGACTCAGGAGTGTGTTATTCTACTTATTTAATGATTTGTAATAAGAGACGTTTTGTTAGAACTACCAATAAATAAGGAGGCTAATATAATTTCTGGTATTTTATGTTCTTTATATTTGTGAGAAAAGGTTGGCTCACATGACCAGCTCAAAGATCAGTTACTCTTGCTCTTAGTGCTTTTCTGGCCCTTAACTCCTTTTACTGTAAATGTACTATTCCAGTACCATGCCAAACTCTGGGCCGCCCCCAATGGCCCAGTGGCAGCATATGCTGTGTCACTGCGTTGGGGGACAGGCCTGGCTGAAGTAGCTGGGGAGGGTTTCAGGCACTACTGTGATTCTCTCCCCCACAGCTAGGCCAGAGAGCTCATGCCATAGGGACACTGTAATGTTGAGGTCCAACAGGCGCATGACCCATGTCACCGGGGTTGAGGGTGGACTTTGGAGAAGAACCGGGGAAGAAAGACCATCTCTGGCAGTCCCTATGAAAGCTCATAGTATCTGAACAGGGTATATCCCTGAAAGGGGGGGGGATCGAGCGTCTGATGGACTGTTCTCCTCTCCCTGGGTGGGGGGAAATGCTGTCTCGCTCCTTGGCTACCACCTTGTAGAGGTCGGGTGGCAGCAACAGAGTTAGAGCAGTGCAGAAGAAAGAGCTGTGGTTATGTAGCGAGTGTGCACCTCCATTCGCACATGTATACAGCCCTCCGGGGGAGAAAATAGTGGAAAATGGTAGTCTCAGGCTATGTGAAGCCTTGCCTGCCTGCCCTTGCCCCGCACTGTCACTGGCTTGCCAATCCTCCAGATCTGGATGCAGAATCTTCAGGTGGGGAGGACGGTCCTTCCTTTTCTGGCCCCACCATGCAGGGGAATCTGTGGAGGATATGGGGCTCAGTTGACCGGGGAGGCAAATGACAGGCAAGGGAGGCGGGGACAGGGCTGAACAGTCATTTGTGACGTGCCCGGGGATAAAAATGTGTATATATAGAGAGAACATTTTTTTTTTTTTAAGGGAATTAGGATTGAAACCCAGATCTCCTAGTTCGCAGTCTTGTATTCTCACCACTAGGCTATGCTGGCTGCTGATTTGAATGGTTGTGATTATATACATGTTTTACACAAACTAATCCCAGATCAGTTTAACTGGGAAGGGAAAAAGGAAAGATAAACTTATCTCAAATCGGGGGGGGCAAATCTCTCTAGAATGCTAGGCTGACCTAACCCCATGTGACTACGTTTTGACCACTCTGTAAGTAAGATTGGCAAGACCTCATTTTATAAATGTTTTCATCTTGATGTGGTGACATCTACAACATTCATATTCTCATCTATTCTGATGTTGGGAATGTTACAGTCAGAACCATGGACCACTAAAAGCTGAGTTAATAATATAGAGAATGACTAACCCACAAGTGTGTGTAGAACAAACTCGTTCTCGCACCAAGTAGATACAGAGGTACAGTGACATCATGAAACATGAGCAGAGCTTGGGTGCTCTTTGATGGCACTGTACCTATGAGGTGTGAGAACCAAGCTTGTTCTTTGTTTGAATTTTTTTGTAATACAACCTGATCATCTTTTTCTTGTTTTTTCTGATGCAGAGCAGCATTTGACATTCCTTGTTCTCTGACATCTCTAGACAAAATACTGATTTTTGTCTAGATTAAATATCAGCTTGTTTGTTTTTACTTTCACTTTTTAAATTGGCGTGAATGGTTCTCAGTAGCAGAAGCTGCTGCTAAGTTTTTGAAGTTGTTCTCAACATTCTAACGTTGAAGAAACAGCAGAGAAAGATGCTTAGCGTGTATTATAATGGAATCAGGGCTAGAAATTATGTTTTGTGGATGGCTGTCTGAGGGACAGGTGCAATATTTATTTTGACTGTCCCACAGGATTTGTATCTGTCCTGTTGATTTTTGGTTTACTAATTTTACATTTCTGTTTCCAAATACCAGCTAATAATAAAGTGTGCCCCCTGACTGGCACACTTCTCTGAAAAAGGCCAAATAACTGGGTTGAATGGGCATCTCTCAACATATGACGACATGTTGGACTGCTCAAAGTCCAAACTCACAGGTGGCAGCATCTCCTGGGTCCTAGTGCCTGTAAAGCTTTTTCTCTTGGTGCCTGTCCCAGGGATGGGCAGAGAAATGAAACCAGCTCTCCCTGATAAAAACTGGGTGTCTGGGACAGGCAGACAGGTGGTTATTCAGACAACATGAAGTCTTGCTATATTATAACATATGCAGTGAGTCCCAACCTTCGAACTGCTCCGGAGGCGAAAGAGTTAACTTTCCATGCCAGGCATGGAATGCTGAGCTCGAGCTCGGTTGAAAACTCTGTCTGTTATTCTTCACACTCAAACCGTCAGAGTCTTTACTCCGCCTCACTGAACAGTCGCTCCGGAGATTTCTCCTTCTGCTCTGTTCATTTTGTTGGTTAAAGTATTAATTTCGCGTTTTTTTGACCGAATTTAAACCGCAACCGATCGGTTCAAGCTCTGTCTGTGGTATTTGTGAGTACTAGATAGGTTTACATTATTTCTTTTCTGTGTGGAACTTGTAAACTGTTATTGGTTCACTCTTGAACCGATCAGGTTGTTTAAAATATTTTATTCTATCATTTAGAGTGTGGTACCGGTTCTTATCGGTTCTAAAACAAACGGAATTTCTTACTTTTTTTTCCACGACCCATGACACGGTTGGGAACCGATAAGAGGGTCTTGCTTGGCAGATTGCCATAAACGGGCAAGTTTGGTTGGACTGGCACTATGTCTGAGAAACCCAAAAAGAAAACTCGGCCCACTGGGTTTCAATACTGTAGTGTGTGTGGGGAAGCCTTTGCCAAGGCTGACCCCCACACCACCTGTGTTTATTGTCTGGAGTTTAACCACCTCAATGCAGACTGCCAGATTTGTAAAAATTTTTTTTTTTTTAGTTGTTTAACCAGGAGTAGCACACTAAGCTGAAAGCTTTTTTACAGGTGCATCCTGGGAGCACAGGGAAGTTAAGTGACTTTCTCAGGGTCACACAGTATATGTAAGTGGAAGCTGTGGGATTCAAACCCAGGTCTGGTCTGCTGGATGTCACCAGATTTGCAGCTCAGAGCCCTAAACCACTGCGCTATACTGCCTCCTTTTTTTCTGCAGCTACCCTGGAAAAGAGAGTCGGTAGGCTCAGGGAAAGGGAGGCCAAGAAGTCCATGACCCAGATGGCCAGCCGGTTCGGTTCCAACGAACCAGAGGGAATGCCCTCTGACCAGGCGAGACTTCTCGGGCAAGGAGAGCCGACTCTGAGGGGTGGGTTCCAGCAAGGACTAGAAAATCAGCTGGTGTGGAGCCAAACTCCTCTCCAACCGCTGAAAGAGATATAAGCGATTCAGATTGTCAGTCGCTTTCTCTGGTTCCGACAAACCGGTGCCATCAGGTAAGCACCAGTTGGCCAGTTCCACCGGTTCAAGACTACGATTTAGAGGAATATTATGAACCGGAGGAGGGGGAAGAGGAGTATGAGGAGAATGAATGTGGATTTGAAAGTCTGGATGTGCCCATCGACCTGGACATCTCCCCAGACAGACCTTCAGGAGTGTCCCCTCCTAGGCTTTCTGAGTCCCCTTCTCATTTTATTTTCTATAAAAAAGTGGCTGAAACCCTCCAGCTCCCTATGGAGGCAGCAGTGGATGATCAAGAGGAGCCTGACTACGTGGAAATGATGGATATCCCAGAGTCTAGGAGTCTGTCTTTTCCCTTGCATAAATCTTTTGGGAAACAGACTTTTAAAATTCTAAAAACTCCTCACACTATACCTCCTGTGGATAAGAGAATGGACAAGAGGTACACATTGTCAGGCTCTGATACGGGTTCATACACAACAATGCAGCCATGTTGGGGTGGTGAGGCTGCAGCCTGTGACAAGAGCAAGTATCCCTTGGCCTACACCCCGGACAAGGACTCCAGGAAGGTTGATGCCATGGCAAAGAAACAGTACATGGCAGCATCCTTGGGACTCAGACAGGCAAATTATATGGCTTATGTTGCTAGATATCAGAAATCCAGATGGGATACTCTTATGGCTCTTGCAAAACAGGTCCCTGGCCAGCTTGCCAAGGAGCTGGAGCAGGTGGCTGCTGATGGTATTGAGGCATCCAAGGTGCAATTCCATGCTGCAGTGGACTCAAATGATGGTGTCATCAAGAGTCATGGCTACATTTGTGGCTCTTCGCAGGATGGCTTGGCTCAGATGTACTAGCCTGTCACAGGATACCCAGACTAAGGCCATGGATTTTCCTGTGGTGGGAAATTCTCTCTTTAGGGAGCAGACAGAGAATTACATGAAGAAAATGGATGAGTATAGGACCACCTATAGGAGTGCACAGGCCAAGGAAAGGCAGGCCACTCCTCAAAGGCAGCTTCCCAGGGGCAGGGGCAGGCCTTTTCATAGGCCTTTTACCAAGCCAGGCCTCCTCTTCTGCTTTTGCCAGAGGGGTTCTTTAGAGGAGAGGCAGACGAGGTGCAAGCAGGCCTGCTTCCACCCCTCAGCCCAAAGCCCCTGCCAAGCAGGCACCCTGATGGGGTTGCCAGGGCCGATTCTCAACTACCTGTAGGAGGCAGGCTGGCTTACTTTGTCCAGGACTGGGAGTCTCTGACATCAGACAAATGGGTCCTGGAAGTAGTAAGCCAGGGACTGGTTCCTAGCTTCAAAAAGTTTCCGAAGATGAGAACCAGATCTTTTCCACCTGCAAATCCTCCAGAGACACTTGCCCTAGAGGCAGAGGTCTCTTCCCTCCTGGCTCTCAGAGCCATGGAAAGGGTTCCACCCCTACACCAGGGCAAAGGGTTGTACTCCAGGTACTTCCTTACCCCAAAAAAGACAGGAGAATGGCGGCCCATCCTGGATCTCAGATACTTAAACAAGCACCTTTTAAAACCAAAATTCAAAATGGTGACTCTGGGAATTATTCTTCCTCTTTAAGGCCAGGGGACTGGCTAGCATTCCTGGACCTCAAGGATGCCTACTCCATATTCTCATCAGAAGCTCCCATCGAAAGTACCTCAGGTTCGAGCTGCCCTCAGGCCATTACCAATGCCCTTTGGCCTCACCTCTGCTCCAAGGGTGTTCACAAAATGCCTGGCAGTAGCAGTTGCTTCTCTAAGAAGGCAAAAAATTGCCATCTTCCCTTACCTGGACGACTGGCTCATAGTAGGCCAGTCCCCAGACCAAGTCAAGTTAAACCTACAGATAACTCAGCAACTGCTCACCTCTCTAGGTTTCCTTCTGAATCTTTCAAAGTCAGTTTTAGAGCCTGTTCAGCTCCTCACCTTCATAGGCGCAGAGCTGAACACAGAGAAAGCCAGAGCCTTCCTCCCTTTGGACAGGGCAAGGACCCTGGTCTCTCTGGCCTCCTCATTCACCCTGCCGATGTCTCGACCAGCAAGGCATTTTCTATAGCTCCTAGGGCACATGGCTGCTTCTACAGCAGTAGTGCAGGGAGCAAATTTCAGATGAGGGACATTCAGTTCCATTTGAGAGCCTTTTGGTCTCAAAGGAGAGACCCTCTAACCAAATTGATCCAGTGACTCGAACCCTGATCCAGGCCCTACAATGGTGGCAGGATCAGAGCAATCTTGAACAAGGGTTCCTTTGTCACCCAGTCTCACTCCTAATCCTTACTACAGATGCATCCTCTTGGGATGGGGAGCTCACATGGGTGACCTCACTACCCAGGGGTTGTGGTCCCCTCAGGAATCTCTGCTCCACATCAATCTGTTGGAACTCAGAGCAGTTTTTCTAGCACTTCAAGCTTTTTCCAAGTCTGTTCAGAACAAAGTGGTACAGGTCAGAACAGACAACACCACCACAATGTGGTACATCAACAAGCAAGGGGGCACTCGGTCTACGGCCTTGTGCACCGAAGCAATGAAGTTGTGGTCTCTGGCTTACTCCCTGAACACCTCCCTTACAGCAGTTCACCTCCCAGCCAAGGACAGTGTCCTGGCAGATGCTCTCAGTAGGATTTCCCAGGGCCATCACGAATGGTCACTGGACCCCCTGGTCCTGGAGGTGGTATTTGCCAGATGGGGCACCCCTCAGATAGATCTTTCTGCAGCCCCAGACAATCACCAACTTCCCCTTTTTTGCTGCAGGCCCCCAGTGTTGGGCTCAGTCCCTCTGGATGCCTTAGTCCTCAATTGGGAAGGAAGTTTCTATGCTCCCTCCCCTTTCCTCTGCTGTTCAAAGTGCTAGTCAAAATCAGGTCTCAACCCTGCAAGATGATCCTGATTGCCCCAGACAACCCTGGTATCCACTCCTGCTGTCCTTAGCAGTCCATCTTCCCTGTGTCTTCCCAGGAATCACACCTGTTAACCTGTGCTCAGGGAGGGTTTGCTACCCGAACCTCAAATCTCTCAATCTCAAGGCCTGGCTCTTGAAGAGTTAGAGTTTGCTGATTTACACCTTTCCCAGGGTGTAATGGATATCCTGAAAGTTTCTAGAAAACCTTCTACCAGGGCTACTTATAATTCCAAATGGAAGAGATTTTCCATATGGTGCTCTGGAAAGCATATTTCCCCAGAATCTGCTGATTTACCCACAGTCCTGGATTACATGATCCATCTAAATACCTTGGGGCTGAGACCAGCTACCCTAAAGGTGCATTTGGCAGCTGTGTCTGCCTTTATTTCAGCAGGTAAGCCCTCTCCTCTTTCAGCTCACCTTGTATTCTCCAAGTTTTTCAAGGGATTGCTTCACACATAACCCTCCATTCAGGGACCCTGCCCCTGCTTGGGACCTTAATGTTTGCATTGCTCAGCTTATGCAACCCCCTTTTGAGCCTTTGTCTTCAGCAGAGCTTAAGTACTTGACTTGGAAAACTGTGTTTCTGGTAGCCATCACTTCTGCCAGACGCATAAGTGAATTACAAGCTTTGTCAGTGAAGCCTGATTTTATCTCCTTCCATAGAGATAAGGTGGTCCTCAGGACTAACAGGAAGTTCTTGCCTAAGGTGGTTTCAGATTTCCATCTTAATCTGTTTCTCTTCCTGTGTACTTCACTGACCATTCCTCCTCTGGCGAGAGGAGGCTGCACAGTTTAGATGTCAAAAGAGCCCTTAGCTACTATTTAGAGCATACCAAGGGTCACAGGTTTGACTCCCTCCAACTATTCCTCACTTATGGTGAGGTTGGTAAAGGGAAACCTGCCACTAAGAGATCCATTGCCAGGTGGATTGTCTCTTGTATCCAATTCTGTTATGAAAAACTGGGTAAGGTTCCTCCCTCAGGCCTGAGGGCTCACTCTACCAGGGGTACAGCTGCTTCCCTGGCTGCTGCCAGGGACATCCCTATTCTAGAGATATGTCAAGCAGCTACCTGGAAAACAGTTCATACTTTTACCAAGCATTACTCCCTGGATATCCAGGCTAGGAGTGATGCCGCTTTAACATGACTGTGCTTCAGAACCTATTTCCCAAGTAGGTTCTGTCCCTCCTCCATGGAGGTACTGCTTTGTAGTTACATAGTCATAATATAGCAAGACTTCATGTTGTTTGAAGAAAAAATTACTCACCTTAGTAATGTTGTTTCTTCTATTGGAGTCTTGCTATATTATGACCTCCCCCTCTGCCTGCCCCTCTCAGAACCTCTGTTTTTGGGATGTAGGTGGGCAGTGCAGTGTTGGCACTTAGTAGGTGCCCATCTTGTTGTTTTTCACCCTTCTTTTTGGGGTGACTTGGTGTTGTGTTTTTCATTTTTTGGGGGCTTCTGACTTGAGTCTTTGGTTTGGGACCAAAAAATGTGTTGTTATGTTTAGTAGCCAGTTGGCTAGTGTAGGTTTACAGCTTCCACACAGGACCTCAGTGAGTTTAGCTCATAAAGATCGGACGGTTTGAGTTTGAAGAACAGACAGAGTTTTCAACCGAGCTCGAGCTCAGCGTTCCATGCCTGGCATGGAAGGTTAACGCTTTCACCTCCGGAGCAGTTCGAAGGTTGGGACTCACTGCATATGTCATAATATAGCAAGACTCCAATAGAAGAAACAACATTACTAAGGTGAGTAATTTTTTCTTTTGACCCCTGAACGGAATAGTAATCTAATCCGTGCCACACCCAGTCCAGCAATTAGACTGAAAGAGAGACTATTAAATCTTCACAGATGGAGCTGATTTCAAGCTATACATTTAAAACTAATGTGATATAAATTAAATACACCCTGGCCTGCTCAGTCTCCATGTGAAGGGGCAAGACTTCCATAACTCTTTTGTGGCTTGGTTGCTTCTAATTTACAGTCTTGCCTCTTCACACATGGAAATAAATGTCATACTTGTGTCATCCTTTCCCATATAGTTATTTATTTGAAATTATTTTTACAGGTGCGCAATGGAGAGAGCCAACAGTGTCATTTACAGATGCTGTCTAGGGAAGGGGAAGGAAGGGAGCGAGAGGGATACAGGTCCTAACAGAATAAATAGCAACAATTCAGAAATATTAGCTATCATCAGAATTTAACACAGGAAGTGGTACATAAAGTAAACAGATGACCAATGGCACAATAGCAGTGCTACCGCTTGTGATGTTGGTGACCCGGTTTTGTACCCTGAACTCAGATTGTCTGAGAATTGAGTGTCCCAGCGAATGCTCTCCTCCATTGTTGGGGGGCAGGCCTCATTACAGTACTGCCATCTTCACCATCTCATGGTGGTGCAGCTGAGGACTTGCTGCGAGGGACATGCATGCCTGTCTGAGCTTTGCATCAAGCATGCTGAAGACATGCGTGCCCTGAGCTTGTTCATGCTGGCACCCTCGGAGGAAACTAAAGGAAATGAGGTTGATGCCCATGTTTCCCGAGCTCCCATTCCCTGTCTGCAAGTCCCTCCCAACTGGTTGCATTTCTGAATGGGCACTCCCTGAGCCCCATTGGCCCCATCAGGGTGGTGGAGGGGGGAGAGGTGGTGGTGCGTAAACCAAGAGGAAGCACAGGAAACCTAATGTAAATGGGGGTGTTGACAGCTGGAGGACCACCACGATGGCAGTAAGATTTGGGATGGCCAGCTGTCCAAAGCATAAACTGTAAATCCCTAATTAAGTAGTTGAGATTTACTAAGCTGTGATTCCACAAATTGGTTCTCATTACATTAAGGCAGCAGTACGTGATAGTGGTGAAAGTTTTGACCTATACTTTTTTATTCTATTTTAGATTTCCCCTCATCTGCAGACTTTAGATACCCTTTTTCCCATTGTGATTTTGTTCTACCACTTTTTTGTAGTTGAAATAATAGAAGGCACACTCCTTTTAATATTGGTCTGACCAGGTTTTCTTCAGTATGCTTTTCTGTTTTTGAAGACCCATAGCTTAAGATTACTTTCATTTCATTTTGACTAAAATGAACTAGCATGCAGTAGACATTACTCCCTACCATATGGGACAACAGGTGGATAAAAAACAGCTTAGAATACTGATAAAAACCTGATCCAAGCCTCATTAGAAGGAGTGCTCCTTTTAATATTTCAAATGTAAAAAATTTCTAAAGCAGACTCAAAGTAGGGAAAGAGTACCACCATTCAAGTCAGGAGGTAAGGGGCAGTCTAAACTAGAAAAAAAAGCATAGGTTGAAATTTTCACCACTATCATGCACTGCTGCTTTAACTACAGATGCAAAGCAAGGGTGTCTTATGCTATCACCATAATCCAGAACCATTTCGATGTCATTCATTCTCTGCGATTTGAGCGTCTATAAATTATTTTTAAATTGGTATATTAAAACTTGTCTAAATAGCCAAGAAAAACTACCTCACTGCTGCAGAAAAGTAAAACTGTAAATTTTACTGCTTATTGTGTGCAAGTATCGATGGCGGAAATGAGTCTTTAAATTCAGGCTCTGTGATCTGACTTGGATGGCATTTCATGGATTTTGAGTGTTTGAGTGGGCAAGGATGAGAATTACAAAAATGTATAAGCTGTACACACAGATCAGCAATTGTCCCTTTCATCAGCACATAGATTGAAGTTTCCTTTTCCTCTGTATTGGATAGCTCAGTGAGAACTAAGGATAGCAACATTAGTCGATGAGTAGTGAAAGTCAAATGTGGATAATATAAAATACACTGTGTCTAATGAAAATACTGCAGTCTTCTTCAAGGATCTCTTTCATCGGGCCACACCTCTAGAACTATACCCGCGTCAGCGCTAGAACTACACAGAAACTTTTGCAAGCTGGGGGCTGCCCACGATGACGTAGTGCGTCAGCATCTGCAAAAATGTGGGTGGCCCCATCTCGCCTCAGTTCTTTTTCTGCTGTCGTTCATACTCATTGGACCGTTACATGGAAACGTTGACTGTTTGCCACCATCGTTATTCTTTTCTGTGGCAGGATTGTGTAAGACCCGACCCATTTGTAATGCAGAGAGAGTTAAAAGCAAGGATCTTTTCTGTCCTCTCCTGTTGTCAGTTGTCTATCCTTTGCCTGTCTTATTGCACTATCAGATTTTCCTTGTGGCACCTAGGAATTGGCTACTCTGGTGCTCCTACAATTTCCCCTATTTTCTCCCTTCCTTCACTTGCTGTTTCTGTTCTTTCTTTATTCCCTTGCTTCTCTGTGGTTAAAAACATATGTGCATCTTTATGTGAAACTGGGATCCCTTAGTTTGCAAATGTACTGTATACAGTCTCATTGATGGAATGATTACAGACAACTATTTGGGCTTATCTGGCACATGGGGGTTAACCTTGAGGTGCATTTTGATCTCCACAAGCTCGTTTGCAGAATTAGCAGGAAATCAGCCCTGGGACAAAATGTCTTAATTGGTTGCACCTGTTAAGAAGACTAATGTACTCTTCAGGCTGCTCACAGGAAAGAAGCTGACAAAGTCTTAATACAGTTTGTGGAACACCGGTGGTATAATTTACAAGAACAGGGTACATAATTTGCAAGGGAAAAACATCTTATAAAAGAGAGCAATGTTTTGTTTTAGATATATAGAGTGAACTAGAGATTTTATAGAGACTCTTGGATGAAGGACTTCTGTTTGTTTGAACTGCCTGTATCAAGAGCTATCCTGCACAGTTCTATATTTTATTGCTGTTGATAATAAAATGCTACTTGCGAATGTTATACCTTCTCCTGGTTTGCCTGTGCTTCCTGACTTATGCCTCTACGACAGTTACCTGTGCTTCCTGACTTGCGTCTCTCCAGTTGGTGTCAGACAAAGTGGGATTTTATGCCGTTCATACTCTTAAGACAGAAGTTTTGTGTGTGTGGATATTATACCTGGTGCTGGGGAAGCATAGAAGAAAGATATTGATCATGCAACAGCAAGCCCAGGAGTGATTACCAGAAGAATGGCAGCCAAACTAGAAGCCGAGACAAAACTTTAAACTGAGATTGTACAGCTGGCACCAGTGATGGAAAAACAGGCAGGGACAGAATCAGAAAGCATGTCTGCCTTCTTCAAATGATGGACTATACAACAAAGAGAGACTGAGAAATGGAGAGAAAAGGAGATGCAGCATCTAGAAGCACAGAGAAGAGATGCAACGTCTAGAGAAACCGAGGCGAGAAGAGATGCAGCGATAGGAGCAGCGATGACTAGGTGTCTTGCAAGCTGTCAGAGCTGGAGGATGTGGCACAGGTCCAGCAGATCAATAAAACACAAACAGCTTTAAAGACATTAAACTTACAGAGCTGTGTCCCTCTGATGGTATTGAAGCATACGTGACAGCTTTTGAAAGGGTAGTCAGAGCCTGCCAATGGCCAAAACAGCAGAGGGCAATCAGGCTGGTACCTTATCCAACAGGTAAAGCCCAGCTTACCTACAGCAATATGGACACTGTGGAAAGAGAAATCCTTAAAAGGTATGACATGTCAGGAGAGACCTTCAGGCAAAGATTCTGGTCCTCGTACATCTCAGTCGACAATCCTCAAGAAGCCTTCACCCAACTTGGAGAACTCATTAAATGGCTCCAGCCAGAGAGCAAGACCGTCCGACAGACCATCAACATATTTGCAGTGGAACAGTTAGTCGATGTTCTTCCCGCAGGCGTGCAGCTCTGGGGAAAAGGACATTTCTTTGGCTGAGGACTGTCAGATGACCAGACAGGCACTGCAGCAGCAAAGTAACAGCCAGGGACTTGAAAGACCCACTGTTTCCTGATTTAACTTTAGGTCAAATAAGAACTCTGATGGGGTTAAGAAATCTGCAACCAAAGTCTTTATTTGCTGTAACTGTAATACGTCTAGTCATATTGCAAGAAACTGCCATAAAAATAAGCAGCATAACACTGGAGCAAATTTGGCCTTAGCAAATTGGGGCAGTTATTTAACAGATGCAAAGATGGGGGATAAAACCATGAAGGGACTTACAGATTCAGGAAGCCAACAGACCCTGGTGCATGCTGAAGTTCTGAGAAGACTGTGGAGAAGGACCAGGTATGGGAGTCACATGCATCCACGGAGATGCTCAGTACTATCTCACCACCCAAGTGACTCTGAACATTAATGGGGTGTTACACCAAATGAAAGTGAGCGTAGTACTAAAGTTACTTGTACTGGTGATTATTGGAAATTACTTTACAGGATTTACTACGTTAATCACAGGAATAATCCCTGCTGTTTCAGCAGCTGTGATAAGAGCACAGGCAAAGAAAATCTCAGATATTGGGGACTCTTTTCCATTTGATGACTTTGATTCGGACTTGTTCGAGAACAGCTCTAAGATCCGGAAGTCCAGGAAAGAAAACAGAAGTCTGAAAAAAATGGCAGCAAAAGACTGCTGGGCAAGAGGGGCTGATGTATGAAAATGCTGAAACTAAACTGATAACAGAGTGATGATTTTGTTTCTGGGTCAACTAACAGTGTTTCCCTTTCAGGTTATTTTAAGCAGCTGGGGGTGAAACAAAAAGTGGGTGTACCAGTGTTTAAATACTGTGCAGAGATGGGGTTAATCCTCAGACACAGGAACAGATGGAACAATTAGTCATATCAAAGAAGTATAGAACTGAGTTGTTACAGGTAGCAGATGGTGGTCCTATGGCTGGTCACTCAGGGAAGGATCGCACTCTTGACAGATTGCTGTACAGGTTTTACTAGCCTGGGAATTCATGAAGATGTTGCTACCTATTGCAGTTCTTGTGCTGAATATCAGAAATTAGCTCCAGTGACTAAAAAAAGATGACGAGGTGTCCCTGGTGCCCCTACCCTTGATAGATGTGCCTTTTTGAGAGAATTGCAATGGATATGGTTGGCTCTATAGACAAAAGTAAAAAGGGTAATTGATTCATTTTGGTAGTATGTGACTATGCTGCTCGATATCCACAATGTTCAGCAGGGTGAGCATACCTAATAAAGAGATTACTGATCAGTGTAGTCATTTTGGTGCTGCATTGCTGTAGAAACTGTACCAACTGCTAGCCGCCCCTTATCCTCAGACGGGCTTGTTAAGTGTTTTAATCACACCCTAAAACACATGTTTAAAAGGATTGTGAAAGGTAAAGGGAAAGACTGTGGACCAATATGTACCTTACCAGGTTTTTGCTTACAGAGAAGTGCCGCAAACATCAACAGTTTTTCACTTTTTGAAATGTTATATGGTAGACGACCTAGAGGGTCACTAGATGATGTAATAAAAGAAACGTGGGAAGATAATCCCACCCAGAAAGAATCTATTACATCTTACATGTGTGCACTGAGAAAGAAACTGGCAAAATATGTTGAAATTGCCCACAGTAATCAGCCCCCAAACAGCAGCAGGTGTATTATGACCATGGGGTAAAGGAAAATGTTTTTGAACCAGGTGAAAATGTCTTGTTACTGTTACCCACTACAGAAAACAGACTGTTAATAAAGTAGCAAGGGCCTTATAAAGTGGTTAGACATACAGTTAACTATGAGATTGAGACCCCTGATAGGAAAAATCATTCCAAGATATACCATGCTAACCTCCTGAAGAAATAGGTTGGGGGAAAAAACCCACCAATGGTTGCTTTGTTAGTATTACCAAAAACTGCTAAATACAATATTGATATAGCTTATGACAGACTGGAACAAACTTACTTCTGAGGCTGTAAAGGTAAACGTTTCCTTACCCACAGAACAGACTGCAGAAATTCGTAACTTGGTAAAGAAATTTAAAAGTACTTAAACACAGTGCCAGGCTGAGCAAAAGGGGTTGAGCACATAATAGTGACAGAGAATGCTTACCCTATTGGACAAGACATACCGATGAGAGCAGATATGGCTAGAGAAGTACAGAAAATGAATGAGCTGGGTATCATTGAAGAATCGAAAAGTGTTTGGTCATCACCAGTGATGACTGTAAATAAAAAAGAAGGGGGTATAAGAATCTGATTTGATTTTAGGAAACTTAATCCAGTATTTGTATTTTGACAGCTATCCTATGCCCAGGATAGATGGTTTGGTGGACAGACTGGGAAGTGCCAAGTAGATTAGTATCCTCAGTCTCACTAAGGATTCCTGGCAAATTCCCCTAGCTAAAGAATCCAGAGACAGAACTGCATTTTCCACTTCAGGTGGATTGTCAGTTCACCACCATGCCATTTGGTTTACATGGCACACCTGCTACATTTCAGCAGTACATGGATGTAATTCTAACCCCCCACACTGGTTATTGTGCTACTTACTTGGATGATGTCGTGGTGTACAGTCCAGTTAAAGTGAATGTGGACAGTTCTCCCAGGGTTCCTTTTTACGCCTTCTTAATAGGGGGAGTTCATCACAGGGCCAGTTTGCCTTAAAAAAATGGTGCTGTGTGATGACCTCTCTCCCCAAAGAATATAATGAAAAGACTTGATTGTGTTTCAAGATTCTTTTTCTTTAATTTTTCTTCTTCGAAATCAGAAAAACATTTGTGTTCCCATATTTTACATTCATATTTCTTATTTGTTAACGTTTCAGGACTAAATGTCCCTTCATCAGAACTTTTGAGCTGAAATACATATTTATAAACATGCTTTTTTCAGTATAAATTGATATTTTCATATATTTTTTTAAGTAACTTCATTTGTATACAAAATTAACTTATTTTGCAGGTGGAACATACCTGCTATATTTCAGATGAGTACCAGTGTCACAAAGAGCAGGTCAAATTTATCTTGGTCTACAAATACAAAATTGTGTATAGTCCAGACTGGAAAAGCCACCTGAAACACCTATGAATGGGGATCCAGTCTATCAAAAGTACAGGTCTGACCATTAATCCTACCAAGTGTGTATTAGGCATGCAGGAAACCAGATATTTGGGTTATGTTTTGAGAAATGGAGAAGTAAAACCAGAGAATCCCAAGATAGAAGCTGGAGCTAACAGTCCTGTCCCTAAAACAAAGAAACGTGTCTGGTCATTTTTAGGTCTGGCTGGTTACTACAGGAGATTTGTTCCAAACTTTGCCCAGTTAACTACTTCCCTCACTGAACTCAAAAAAAAAAAAGTACCTGAATAATGTGAAATGGTGCCACAGTTTGATGAAGCTTTTTGAGCCATCAAGGCTGCATTGAAGCCCCTGTTTTAAGAAGTCCAGACTTTGAGAAACAGTTTCTGTTACAGATAGATGCATCACAAGTAGGCCTAGGTGCAATCCTGAGTCAGAATATAGATGGAAAGGAACATCCCATCCTGTATTTCATTAGGAAATTGCACGACATAAAGAAAAAGTACTCTACTATAGAAAAAGAATGTCTTGCTGCGAAATGGGCAATGGAGCTCCTTAAGTTTTATTTGCTAGGAGCTGACTTTGTACTTACAACATATCACAGTCCTCTCTGTTGGCTTAAAGGGGAATTGTCATCAATGTATACGTAAACCACGGGACCTATAGGTCCCGATAAGCTAAAATGCATGGGCCGTACCTTTTTAAAATATTTTAACTGTTGAAATCTGTAAGTTTATCTGGTTGATCCTGAGACCCTCCGCCCGCCATTACTGTCAGAGAGTCCCCGCTGCCAGCCCTCTGATGATGTGACTGATGGACTAAGCCTCGGGAGACTCCTGTATGTCAGAATAGTTGCCTTAAAATTGTGACGGATATGAAGGGCATGTTTAGTTTTCTAACATTGGCACAGATTGACTGAGGAAAGTTCCTGTGCTTGACCTGAGACCTAAACTTCTACATAGAGTACAAGACGTTTCACATGGTTTCTCTGCAAACTCTGATTCCTCTGTTGCAACCAGGGGATTGGATTAGATATGCTCACTGGAAATGAAGGATGTTTACCTTCGTATCAAAATCCGGAAGCCTCACAGGAAATACGTGAGATTTCTGCTGGAAGGGGAGCACTGGTGGTTCAGAGCATTGCTCTTTGTCATATCCTATGCACCATGTGTCTTTACCAAATGATTGGCATTTATTAGGGTGATTAGCCCTGATCAGATTCTTTGCAGTAATGGAGATGCAAAAGAGACACAGACTAGTTGCATATTGGTAATAAATCTTGTTTATTACACCAAAAGGAAATCACAGTTGCCCTAAGCAGTTCTTACCATAAGACACTGGGAGCCGAGCCTAGCGTTCCCCAATACCCCGAGGTGTGAAGAAGGTCTCAGATGGGAATACGTAATACATTACATTATATATTACAGATAGTTGTTATGGTTACCATTCATAAGAAGCGGTACTAGATGCATTTTATTTATTTTTTTTCGTATTCCCTTTTTCCTTACCTGGCTCCCGGTCTGCCCCAGTCCTCTGCGCATTCTAGTCTCTGGCCATTGTCCGGTACCTACCAGCTCCCTTGGGGACCCTCTCCTGTTACCCCCACGGATTACCCCCTGCGTCGGGGTGGCGGAGAGACCCTCCAATCTCCGCCTGGTCAGGATCCAGTATTCGGCACTGTCACCCCGAGCCAGCCGCCCTGTAGGACGGCCATCAAGCCGCCGTGACTGGTCGCCAGATTTTTCCTTTTTCTACCCTGCGTGTGGGGCGTGCAGTGGCGCCAAGGGAAGGGATGCGCACACATCCACACACACTCTCTCCCGGCACCATGCCTCAACTCATCCCCCACTTCATGTTTCCAGTGCACCACTCCCAGCCTCCGCTAGGGGCCGAAAGTGCACAGACAACTGGGATCCCCCCAACCCGGAGAGGGAGAGCAGTCACTGGACGTTCATCCCTCTCCACCCCTGCTGACCCGGTGACGAGTCCGCTCCTGAACCCGGGTAGCCAGTGTCGGAAGCGAGGTGGCGCCCAGCGCCCAACCTCAGCGCCACTGGCCAGCCCGCCGGGTACTAGGTACATAAATTAAGCCCTATTGGCTAAATATTAGGTGGCTCCACAGTGTTATCTGGTCTTACACAATAAGTGCTAAGTCAGCTATATCGTAAAACAAAGGATGCATAGAAGGTACATGGAAAACACAGGATGTATTGTAGTTATACATAAATCCAAAAGATGGCAGCATAGACTACTAAATAATTATACAAAGACACAGGTGTCTTGGTCTGCTACATGCTGTTTCCAGGCATAGAGAAAGCAAAGTAACATACAGATCATAATGTTATCCTGACACTTACTCTTATATGGTAAGTGTCTGTGCTCTATATGTTAGTATAGTATGTACAGCATAGTTTGTCTAAGGTATACAGTAGGATGCCAGTTGGGGTATATGAACCTCACATAACATTCCTCCCTCTTGTTTCCTTACTGAAAAGGCAACAACACTATGGGAAGGTAGTGGGAACAAACGGTATCGTTTACAGACCCGACGCACGAGCCTTGCAAAGGAATTCGAACTGTTCTCTGTGTTGTTTGAGAGTACGCCTCAGGCAGCAAAGTGTTAGTATCAGAAAAATAATCAAAAATGCTTGCATAATGACAAAACGTTTTAAAAGTAATTTCTAACCAAGTATTAGAAAGTGCATTACTTAAAATCACCATCATTGATAAGGGTATTAAGAGCATCTCCAGCTGCGGAGATATTGTTACTGATGTGGGTGAGGTGTGTATTCTTTCTCTCTAAAAGGGACTTAAGAGTTAATGTCAATGGGTCAATATGGACATTAAAGATGGGCAAATATTGAGATAGAGCAAGCAAATATTCAGGGTCACCGTCAGTAACATCTGGTTCCTCGATGGGAACAGGAGTAATCACTGTGTGGCCAGTTACAGTAGTTTGAGGAATAAAACAAAAGTTAGGGTGTAGAATATCACAAACTTTCTCGCCATAGGAAAAAGATTTATTGTTAGTGACAATGCAGTACTGTCCATCAGAATTATAAGTAATTTTGACAGTTGGTAGTCTCCATTTTTGTAGTTGAACTGGGCAGGTGAATGATTGATTCATGAGTCTTGTAGTCAGCCGATGAATCTCTTCCGAATAAGTGTTGTAGAGATGTCCGGTGTTCGCCACTGGTGGTGGTGCTGATGATGCTTTAGGTGTATCTGTGTCATTAAAGGAAATGTCCAAATCCAGACTGAAGGACCAGTCTATGCTGTCCGTCGAGTAACCACATACTGGTTTTATGATGTCGAAAACATCACAATGACACAAATAATGATATTCTTTTCTGGTACAGCAGTCCGCATAAGGTGAAACCCATGCTTCTAGGGTAGGATGAAACACCAGAAGTAGTGGCAGGTCGATGCGTTCTCTGTAGATATCCTCAACAAGGTGCTCAGTGGAGTGAATGGAGGCAAATTTATCAGACAATGCAGTTTGTGGATCAGAACGTGGTAGGGACACAGTAAAGGTGACAAACATAGTATCCCAGACAGTACAAAGTTTAGCAGTGTAACAAGGTCCTCTTATTAGGATGTCTTGTAACATACCCTAAATTTCTAGCAGTAGAAACAGGATTATAAATTGATTGAGACATACACATTGTTATACAAGGTGTAGATCTGCAAAGTGGGCAATACCATTTAGCAGTTCTTCTACCGTGAATGATACCTGGAATACATCCAGATTCCAATTCACGGAAGAGATTATTGACAGTGGCTATGACGTAAGAGCCATAAGCTGAGCAAAGGCGTTCCCATGGCAATATGTTGCTCGTCTGCTTCCTTGTTATTTTGAAAAACAAGTTCATTTATTTTATTCTTAATATCATTAAAACTTTTAGCAGTATCTTTAATATTATAAACAGTATACCTTTCTTTCTGACTAATTCCATCCACACCATGTAACGGTGAGGGTAATATATTATTTTTCATAGCCTTCTGGAATTTAACTGTGTGACTTTTGATGGCAGCAATATCTGCCCTGTTCCAGAAGGACATTCTGCATCCGAAGAGTCCGGATATGGTGCCAGTTGCACCAGTAACATCAGCAGTATCACGCTTTTTTCGTGATGAGGGATTTCTTTTACAGTACTTGAAGGATTGGGTCTAGACCTAAATGTACAATAGTATGTACACCAGCTACTGGGTCTTATGTACATGTCTGGTAGGCTGCAAGACTATCTAGTAACATAATGCTGAAACACTTAGAAGTGTTTGTGTTTGAGCACATACCAAATTCTGCCATATTCCAATGTGTAAGGTTAAAAATAACAGGGATGTGCGTAAACTGCACATTGTTAATGAGGGTACCTGGGACTGAACTTGCACTGAAACCACTGAGTGGGCCAGAATGCTGTGGGGGACATTTGGTAAGTTCTGCTTCAGTAGGAGGTAAAACATACAAAAACATGGCGACTGTAGCCATATCATTGTGTGAACAGAATTCTTTTGCAGAGTCTTTACAAAATGTTTCACCAGGAAAGACAACATGAGCTGAGGAACAGCTTGTTTCCAGAAGCATCCTTGGGGTGGGGGGGTACAAAGGCAGAGAGATCAATTAAACCATTCTAAACGTTATTGCATAATAACACAATACAGAGAAACATTTTTATCCTCATTATCAGGGCAAACTACCGTCCTATCTCGGATCTCCCATTTTTGGGGAAGATTGTTGAGAAGGTGGTATCGCTTCAGTTGGAGGAACATCTCACGACTCACGAGTTGTATGATCCCTTCCAGTCGGCTTTTTGGGCCAGGTATAGCACCGAAACTGTGTTAGTTCGGGTGCAAAATGACCTCCTCAGGGCTAGAGACTGAGGAGACAAGACAATTCTTGTTCTCCTCGATCTCTCTTCAGCATTTGACACTGTGGACCATTGTGTGTTGCTTCTCTGCCTGAGGGAGTTATGTGGACTCACCGGTACTGTCATCAAGTGGTTTGAGTCCTTTTTCATAAATAGGAGACAGCGGGTTGTGATGGGAAATTTCTCATCAACACCCAGTCTCCTTTTGTGCGGAGTCCCTCAGGGTTCGGTGTTGGCCCCAGTGTTGTTCGCAGTGTATATGCTACCCCTGGGGAGGATCATTAGAAAGTATGGACTGAGTTTTCATTGCTATGCTGATGTCACTCAGCTATACTTATCTTTTGCCCCAGGAACACCCAACACCATAGATGTGCTGAATATCTGTCTGGCTGAGATTAGTGACTGGATGGCCTCCAGCTGGCTTAGACTGAACCCCGATAAGACTGAGGTATTGGTAGTGGAGTCGAACAGAGTTCGTGATGGGATAGCCTCTCTGATTCTGCAACTGGCCTTGTGCTAGGGGCTCGTCATTGATGGCCTCCCTTGGGTGCGAAATCTTGGTGTGATGTTTGACAGGAATTTGTCCATGGAGGTTCAGATCTCCTCCGTGGTCCGCTCCTGTTTTTTTCCATCTTCGAAACATTGCCAGGATTAAGCCCCTTGTTCCGTCTCTGGACCTCCCTACCTTGATACATGCCTTAGTCACTTCTAGGCTTGACTACTGTAATGCCCTCTATCTCGGGATCTCTGGGGGTTCTCTCCGCAGACTGCAGCTCGTGCAGAACGCTGCTGCCCGACTTTTAACTGGGCAAAATAAATATTGTCACATTACACCTGTGCTACGCGAACTGCACTGGCTGCCTGTCAGGTGGAGAGTGCTCTTCAAGGTGGGATTTCTCATCTATAAGGCCCTACACGGACAGGGCCCTGGTTACCTGTTAGATCTCCTGATACCATCCTCCTCTTTCCCCAGTCTCCGTTCTTCTGGTGTGAACCTCCTAACTGTTCCAAGAGCGAGGTTAAAATCTGCGGGCGACCGAGCATTCAATGTCGCCGCCCCCGCTCTTTGGAACTCATTGCCAGCTGCAGTTAGGGAGGCCCCGAACCTTACTACCTTTAAGGTTTGCCTAAAGACCTATCTATTTTCACATGCTTTTGGGGTTTGATTATAACTATGTATATGTGTTTTACTCTTTTTATGTATTTATATGGTATGAAATGCTATAACATTTTTCTCTACTTCTCTTTTAATGTGTGGCGCCCAGAGCCTTTGGGATTGGGCGTCTTTTTTTAAATAAACATGACTTGACTTGACAATTATAGAGAGAGTAGTGGATACAGTGTTAAAAACATATGTCTAGGGCAGGTAAGGTAACCTCTAGGAGAAATTACTAGTCAGGAGGTCAGAAGGTGTGAAAAGACACAGAGGTTCGAGTGTAAAGGAAGTAAGGCTTCAGTAAGTGCTAGTGAAATCATAGGGAAAGAGCAAGGGGCGGGGGGGAAGAGAGGGAGGGGAGAAAAGAGAGCATGGTCAAGGGAATCCCCCTTCAGGATGTATGGAACCCTGCAAGGAGGGCAGGACCAGACATAGGACTAGGAGGAGAGGGGGAAAAAGAGAGTGGAAGAGGAAGGAGAGAGGAGACTAGGTGAGGTAATAAGGAAGTGCGCACCTGGAGGGAGGGGTAAGAGAGTGGCAGAGACATGGCACAACAGTGAATTGGAACAGATGTGGAGAAAGTAAAATATACTCTGCAAAGGTGGCTTTTTTAGTGAGAAATGGGGGAAGGATACAGGGGGAGGGGGAAGAAGAGGGCGGAGAAAAAGTAGTATGGGGGAATGATGGAGCTTGGGGAAGGAAGAAGTGGGAAGGATAGAATAGGGATAACAATGTAATGGCGTTTGAGAGCTGGGGAGTAAGGGGAGGGAAGAGGGGCTAGAAGCAGGTGCAGTTAGGGAAAAAGTAATTGCGAAGGGCTAAGGAGAGGGGGGAAAGGGACAAGGACAGTCGAACGAGGGAAGGAAGCAAGTTCCAGAGTTTAGGGAACCGATAGGAGTAAACTTCCTGACCAGTGGAAGTGAGGCGGCGAGGAATAGCGAGAGAGTGAAAATTCAGGTATCTAAGAGGGGGGGCGGGAGTTGGGAGCAGGAGCAGAGAGCAAGGATGAGACGTAGGAGGATTGGGACCCGAACCAGAATTTGAAAGTGAATTTAGCGCAGTGGGAGAGGTGCCTGTACTCGAGGGAAGGTAGGGCAGGAGAGTGATACAGGGTGCAGTGGTGAGTGTGGGAGGGGTAGTCAAGGGCAAAGTGACAGAAGGCATTGAAAGGAGTCTCCAGTCTGGTGAGGGACGACTTAGGAGCAATACTGTAGACTGTGTCGCCATAGTCAAAGATGGGGGAGAATCATTTTCTGAACATTATCACGCCTCACCGGTAGTGGTAGTGCACTCTGGTTTCTGTAAAGGGTGCCAAGCTTGGGGCGCAGTTTTTTCAGGATAGCATCAGTGTGTGCAGAAAAGTTAAGGTGGTGGTCAAGCCATACACCTAGATATTTAAAAGAGGCAGAGTCCTCTAAAGTAATCCTGTCAAAGTGTGAAAGGAGGGGAGAGTGGGCAGCTGAGAGAGTCTCTGCCTAGTGCCAAAGGTCATAGAGACTGTCTTCTTGGCATTGAGAAAGAGTTGATGAGAGCTTAGCTTGCACTGAACATTGCTGAAGTCAAGGTGTAGTCTGGTAGTCGTATCAGAGGGAGAGGGGCCATAGATGAACAGGACAGTATCCTCTGCATACATATGGATAAGGGATGAGGAGCATGCAGATGGAAAGTCATTTAGGAAGCTTGAGAATAGAAGTGGGCTTAGAACGGAGCCTTGAGGCACACCAGTAGAGATACGGAGAGGTGGGGACGTACAGTCAACTATTTTGACAGATTGAGTTCTACCTATTAGGTAGGAGCTGAACCAGTCACAGGCAGGCTGTGACAGGCCAGCATTTGAGTGTGTTTCAAGGAGGAGGGAGTGAGAGACGGTGTTGAACGCCTTAGCAAGGTCGACAAAGATGGCAGATGTGATGTGGCATTTATCCATGGCAGAGTAAATAGAGTCTGTGAGTCTGAGTAGGGAGATGGTTGTGGAGTGGTTTTTCCGAAAGGCAGACTGGAAGGGAGGGTAGAAAGAGTCA
Source organism: Neoceratodus forsteri (assembly GCA_016271365.2). Classification (NCBI taxonomy): domain Eukaryota; kingdom Metazoa; phylum Chordata; order Ceratodontiformes; family Ceratodontidae; genus Neoceratodus; species Neoceratodus forsteri. Next base: position 336,092,947 of record CM028135.1, on the reverse strand, counting down.
TCATCAAGAAAGGAAGAGCTAAGAGAGAACAAGGTTTTCCTGCAGATTCATCAGGGTGGGAAGAAGGGAGATAGGGCAGTAGTTTCCTGGGGAGGAGAGATCGCTGCCCTTTGGTAGCAGTGCAGAAAGACAGGTTGAGCAGGTCGGCTAGCAAGTAGGAAATAGCATGAGCAGATAAATGGAGCAGCTTAGGGTCGAGGCCATCAGGGGAGCAACTCTTTGTAGGATTGAGAGAGAGGAGGGCCTTTAAGGTGTCGCTAGGAGAGATTGGTGAAAAGGTAAAGCTTTTTGTGAAATGGTGGAGGAGGGGGGAGGCAGGTAGGGGGTGAGAGGCAGAAGGAGGGGTTGATAGGGAGGCTAACAGGGAAGGAAGCACAAGAGGTAGAGTAAGTATTGAATTCTGAAGCTACCAATGGATGGTCTGAAGTAAGTTGGTTGTTGATATTAAGTAAGGGGGGAGGTTTAGCTTGGGGGGAGAAAAGTGAGTGGGCAACTTTCTAGAACTTTGGGTTATTTATGTTTTATTAAAGGTAGAACGGAAATACTCTAATTTGGCCTGCCAGATAGCTTTAGTGTAGGCATTTCTGGGAGAGCGGTAGTTGGCGAGGTCTCAAGTGTGACTGGTGGTTTTGTGAGTTTTCCAAGCTAAGTCACGTGCTTGCTGAAAGGCCAGGAGCTCTGGGGTGATCCAGGGGTGGTGGTAACCACACACTCTGCCTTGCTTCAAGGGTGCGTGTTTGTTCCAGATGGAGAGAAAATTGTCATTGAAACAGTCAAGAGCAAGATCAGTGTTTTTGGCAGAAGCTATAAGGGCCCAATCAACTAGTGCTGGGTCCTGATGTAGAGGGGCAAGGTCAAGGGATTTGTAAGAGCAGGTGGTTAAACGTTTAGGAGGGGCTTTAGGCCGATCAACTTTCCTGACTAAGTAGATCAGGTGATGGTCACTAAGAGCATCCGGCATCAGGCCAGACTGGATTACCTTGTGCAGGTGAGAGGTGAGGGCCAAATCTAGGAGAGAGTGATTTAGGGCTTTGTGATTAAGGTGAGTAGGTTCCTTAATTAGTCGGGACAGATTGAGGGACGTTTTGTCCGTGCAAGTTTTGCTTAGGGAGGGAGACAGCCAGTCAAGGTTAAAGTTACCTAGGATGTAAAGCTCACCTGAGGAGGTGAAGGACCCAATGGAGGTGATTAGCTCAGTGGTAAGAGTGTGGTGTAGGCCGGGGCGGCAGTAAGCTCCTGCGATGAAAATAGGGACTGAGAAAGGTAGTGATAACTTTAAGACTAGGGCTTCTTAGGTCTTGGTGACAGAGGTCGCTAGAACAGTTGTGACTTGAAGGGAGGCAGAGGAGTAGATGGCGACACCCCTGCCCCTGCTTGCACGGTCCTGTCGGGTGATGATGTACCCAGGGATTGAGATGGATGCATCAGGGACCTTACTTAGCCAGATCTTTGTAACTATTAATATATCAGGGTGCGTAGAAGCAACTAGAGGGTGCAGGAGGTCTAGTTTAGGGAGAAGACTCCAAATGTTAATGTGTAGAACTTTTAGACCTCGGGGGAGTGAGGTAAGGGTTGATGAGGAAAGCAGATGGGGGGCAGGGAAGGGGAGGTAGTTTTAGTGAGAGCGGGCCAGGGTTAGGATTTATGTTGCCTGCGGACAGCAGAAGGAGAGAGATAATGATGAAGTGAAGCTTGGTACTTCAAAACCAGGTTTGACTATACATTTTGGAAATGAAGGCTGGGTAGCTGAAAATGGTAAGTTGGAATTTGAGGGGGCACAGTAGTGTGGGAGTAGTGCAGAGGAGGAAGGGGGGCAGAAAGCCAAGAAGTGTAGTGGGTCCAGTTGAAGCGGAAGGGTGAAGGAGTTATCACTAAGGTGTAGCTGGGGGTAAGATTGGCAGTGGGATAATCAGGTGGCGACTGGGGCGTGAAGTTGTTGAGCAGGTGAGAGGATGGGAGAGGGAGTAGTTGAGCAGCTGAGAGGATGGGAGCGGGAGGAGGATAAGAGATAATGTGAAGAGGGTCGGGGGTGGTATGATAGAGAGCATTGTTGTAGGAAGGAATAATAGCAGCAGGTTGAGTAATCAGGGCTGCACTTGTAGTCTGTAGAGCTAGTGAAGAGATAGACTATCAGGGGGATAGGAGAGCTGAGTGAAAGGGTTAAGCAGTTGGAGTCAGGCTAGGGATAGAATAGTCAGTAGGGAGGAGGAGGAAGTGGTAAGTGGCGTAGTTTGTGAGCTTTTAATTATAAATACAAATATAAATTAAACAGCTCAGAAGATAAGTATTGTAACAAAAAACTGCAAATTTGTAGAGGAGGCGTCAGTATTTAATATTAGAGTAGCGAGCAAGAAGCTGCAGTACAGCGCTCTGAGACCAGGGCTTATGGGCACTCAAATCAGAAAACACCAGAGCGGGAAAGCAGTCAATCAGCAGGGAATGTCTAGAGAGCATCGAATTATGAAAATCTCTTTACCTAGCTGGGGAGACGAGCGGCCGTGGAGCTGGATTCAGTGGGCGGCAGGCTAGCTAGCCACACCGCTGGGGAGCAGGTGCCCGAGTCGAGGGCCAGTGCAGGGTCAATTAAGGCAGTAATACTGTATAAACCAGAATGTCTGTGATTAGCTTGGCGAATAGACAGAGTACCATATGGGGCAATTTTGGTGTTTGGCCAACCATGGAAAGTTCCTTTGGATAGTCGGCCCACAGAGTGAGTTTGTCCATATAAATCTATTTGTCATTCAATCTAAAGGGAAGATTTGTCAGGGGCCACAACTGAGGCAGTGAGGTTAGGCATCCTTGCCTTCCTGGACAATAATAAATTTGTTTGGGACATTAATACTAACTCCTTCTGGAATGGTAGGAGGAGGATGGTCAGAATGTGGAAGGATGTGGCCTACCATGCCTTGGATGCAGGGGAATGCTCCTGAAAGTAGGAGAATTGGATGCAAGATAGCCATGTTGCAGGATTATCTGTGAGGAAAAAGAAAAGGTCAGTCGGTATAGTTCCGCCCAGTGGGGTAGGAAAAGTATGTTGATGATGGGGTTAGGGTGTTTCCCACTTATTGGAGAAGGGATGTGTAGGATGAGCAAATCTGAGTACCATTACCTAATCTCAGACTTGCCAGTCCACTTCTTGTGCGTGCTTGTCAGACTGGACTTTCGACTGTTGCTGGGCCTTGCCCATACAATGTGCAGCATACAGATGGGTTTTAACAATGTCATCTTTGAGTTTGGCAACATACTTGTCTACAGACACTCTGTCTGCAGTGGGGGTGTTCAGATCAAACAACAGCTGTTTGGGTAATCTCATAGTTCTACCAGTCATCACCTCGAAGGGTGTCAGCTGGGTCGTGGTTGAAGGAGTACCCCTAATTGCCATAAGGAGTAAAGGCAAAAGGGATTCTCAATCCTTGGGATTGTCCTCAGTGAATTTGGAAAGCATTTACTTAATCCGTCTGTCTGTTTTTACTTGACCTGAAGAGTGAAGGTGGTAAGATATGTGGAACTTCTGGTGTACTCCTAGAAGTTCAAGTGTTTCTTACATCAACTCACCTGTGAAACTGGATCTTACTTCGAGGGGGTTCCTGCAGTAGGTCCTCACATGTACAACTGTGCCTACTGGCTTCAGGACCGCACGGCAAAGTTTTCCAGCAATTCCTGGTGGGGGACCTCCCACCCGATGTCCTGTGATGGACGTCAGCGTGACCCTACATAGTGGGTGGTCCCCATGCCTGCCTTCTAGTTCTTTCCCGCTGTAGACCTGCGCAGAGTTCCTCGTGGTAAACGTTGCTTAGTCGATCAACATTTTTCACCTTATTTTCTCACAGGTATCTGCACGTAGTCTGTTTCTTTTATATCTTCTCCATCTCCGTCAAAGGCAAAGAAGTGCCAGAAGTGTGGTGCACAGATTCCTCATAAAGACGGTCACTGTCTATGCCTCTTTCGCCTGGGCCCAAACCACGACACTGTGGCCTGCCCTGACTGTCAACCCTTTAATCAGGCCACCCGCAAACGGAGTCCACCTTTTGAAGGCCAGAATGGCCTCCCTTGAAAAAGAGATGCAAAAGCTAAGGGACACCACACCTTCCCCTTCTTCTGAGTCGAAAAAGAAGGATAAGGTGAAACACAGAGAGCGGGAGCGTCAGGAGGATCAGGACGGACCGAGTTCTAGTAAGCCCTCAACCAGTAAGGCCATCCCTCCTGCCGCCTGCCCTTGTGGTACTCCAGACCGTGCCCGGGACCTCTCCAGGCCCATCTACCGCCTTTCTCCCGATCTCCATCGGTAAGTTGTCCTCCGGCAAATGCCCGGATTCTGCTGGTAAGTCGGCCCCTGGCTCCTCCGGGGACCGCCCAGCTGTTGGTAAGCCAAGTCCCCAAAATCAGATGGGTACCTTGCTCAACACTGACTGGTAAGCGGTTGAGGGCCCCCGTCCCTCTTCTGTCCGATAAGCCAGTCATCTCAGCCTTGGACGACCACCCAGACACTGCTCGCCTGTCGGGGACTGACACCACCTCACCCAATGTCTGATCGAGTGTGCCGATGGTTATCAGCCAACCCTCTCTTCAGGCTGCTCCTGGGCGGGAGCCTTCATTTCCACTTCCCCCAGTGGAACCTCCGACCCCAGTGGTCACGTCGAGTATGGAGGAGGGAGCAGGACCTCTGGAGGTGGTTCTCTCCTTTCCCACCCCAGTTACCGTGTTCCAAGTCTCTCCCCCCCCCCGGGAACTCTAGGCCCGGGGCTCCGGGGCCAAATCTGACCATTTATAGGGTCTCTGACCTGATCCTGCTTTCGCTGGAACTGCCGACGGTGCCACCGTCGGAACTTCCTCTGCCGGCCTTACCTCTTCTAACGTCAGAGGTGCCGACAGATATTTGGTCAGCTCGCCTTCTATCATGGTCCCTGCATCTGACCCTGATGCAAATTATCTTGATGCCTGGTCTGACGCCACACATTCAGGTGACCGTGGACCTGACTTTGGCTTCTCTGACGTTGGATATCCTGACACAGGATTTTTTCCTTGACCCGTCTTGACCGCATACGGTACCAGGAGTCCCTCCCCAGGGGCTCACGTCTGCCTACCTGCTGTTGGGCCTGATGGATTTTCTACCCCATTGTGTTTTTTCGGGGTACCATCATCCGGGTTATCCCCATTGTGAGGGCTACTGTCACCAGCACCATTTTCATTGGTCAGGTGTGCCTAGCTATCACTACCCACCCACCACGTACCTCCAACACCACCTCCTCCACCACCCCCCTCCGTGGCCCCTCAACAGGATTATCAGTCCCTGATCCAGTCCTGGTGGAAGTAGGCTAGGTTAGAGCTAGTCTCAGATTTGGAGAGGCACCTACCTGTTCTGGTAGTCACCCTTCCCCCGCATTCCTTGTCCCATGTTAGCTCTGTCCGCTCAACAGTGCACGTTTTGGGGACTTCACCTCTGGAGATCACCCTTCCTGACTTTGAACCTCCCGAGGAGCATGACTCTCAGGAGGATTCCTTGGAAGATTCTTCTGACGAGTACTCCCCAGTGACTAAAGGCAAGGAATCCCCAAAATCCCCCCTGAGGATCCCTCTTTTACAGAGTTGTTTGCTTACCATCTAGCAGGCTAATGGCTGGAATACAGATGAACAGGATCCTAAGAGAAAATGTGTCTCTGAACATTTAGACCTTGAGACAGTTTCTCCTATCCCTGTCTCTCCCCCCCCACCCCCGACAGCCCCTCATGAACACCTCACCAGTACCATCTGGCAACTGCCCCACTCCATACCAGCTGTCCCCTAAGAAGGCGGATCAGATCTATCATGCTCCAGAAGGGGTTTTGTTTTTGGATACTCACCCCAAAGCCGATTCCATTGTCGTAGCTGCTGCCCATGATCGCTCGGCTATCAGTACGGGGAAAAAAGTTTATTCCTCTGCTATGTATGCCCTCCGCTTCCTCAACTAAGTAGCGCATATGGTCTCATTCCAAAAAGCGACCATGGCCAAGCTTGAGGCCCGTATGCAGTAGCCCGCTCCTCCGCCACAGCAGTGTCTCCTAGACGACATGCATGGCTACGCATCTCTGGCCTCTCTAATGATGTCCAGGCTGCTATTAAGGGTGCCCCCTTTAGGGGCTCGGTCGTTTTGGAAGGGACACTATAAAACACATTATCACGGGCCTCCAGGACAGCTGCCAGGCCCTGAGGTCCGTGAGGTCTATGTACTGATTGGACTTTCAAAAGAAATGGCCCTTTTGGAGGCAGACCAAAAGACAGGGTAAACAGCCCTTCACTAGATGACAGGGCAAAAAAAAAGGCCGCGGGTCCCACCTTTTCCTCCTTCCCTGCCTCAGAATCTGAGTGTGTGCGGGGAACCCCCTCCCCCATGACTATCCTCTTCCTGACTGGCTACCCCTCCCTCTCCTCTGCTTGCGGGCAGGGAGCCAGTGGGGGGAAGGTTCGCCCTCCACGTGCAGGAGTGGAGGGATGCAACCTCAGACGCATGGGTCCTACAGCTCATTTCAAAAGGTCACACCTTGGAGTTCCCGTCAGAATCCCCTCCAAGTCACTCATCTTATTCCCACACCAGGTTCCTCTTGTTGAGTAAATTTGGGCTGTAAGTCAGAAGGCGGCCATAGAGCCAGTCTCTCTGCACCAATGGAGGAAGGGATTTTTCTCCCATTTTTTCCTGGTCCTGAAAAAGATAGGCGACCTCAGATCCATCTTAGATCTCAGCAGGCTAAACCTGTATGTCGAGTACAAAAGGTTTAGCATGCGGACATTGAAGGGTCTCCTGCCTCTTCTGCAGAAGGACCATTGGCTTTGTGCACTAGATATGCAGGACACTTACCTGCATATTCCAGTGTTCCCGGGCCACCGCCCTTTCCTGCATTTCTGATTCCAGGGGGAGCACTTCCAGTTTACAGCCCTCTTCTTTGGTCTTTACTCAGCACCTTGGGTTTTTATCAAGTGCCTTGTGCCATCGGGGTATAGCAGTATTTCCTTACCTGGATGATTGGCTTTTGACAGACCCATCCAGGGACACTCTTCTGGATGCCCTCTCGTGCAGGTTGGACCTGTTCTCGCATCTGGGTATCACAGTCAACATTCCCAAGTCGACTCTTACTCCCTCTCAGAACCTGCAGTTCATCGGGGCGGTCCTAGACATTGTCCAGTGCAAAGCCTTCTTCCTTCCTCCGGACAGGGTGGAGGCTATTCGAGAGCAGGTCAACTTGGTGACCTCTTCCGGATTCCTTCTGGCCAGAGTGTTGCTACGCATCTTGGGCCTGATGGCGGCCTCCATCTCCACAGTCCTATTTGCCAGGTTGCATATGAGGATCACCCAGTGGGCCTTGCATGTCCAGTGGGATCAACGCTTAGACAACTTGGACCATCTGGTTCTAGTCTCCAGCGCGATCAAGATGGATCTCCTTTGGTGGTTAGATCCTCTGAATCTGTCCCAAGTTCTTCCTTTCAGAAGTTCCCCACCTCTTTGGACCCTTACCACAGATGCCTCCTGTCTGGGCTGGGGGGCCCACCTGGGAAACCACCAGATTCTGGGCTTGTGGTCCCAGTTGGAGATGTCGCTCCACATCTATATTCTGGAGATGAGGGCAGTCCTTTATGCCCTCCTGGCCTTTCAGTCCATCCTGTTAAGTGGAACACTGCTGATCCAGACGGACAGTAAGTCAGTAGTCTGGTACATCAACAAGCAGGGAGTCACCCATGTCATACCCCCTGTGCAGGGAGGCGATGCGGGTGTGGAACTGGGCAGTTAAGCATGACCCATTTCTCACAGCTGTGCACATTTCAGGCATTCCAAACATCCTGGCAGATGGCCTCAGTCAGACCTCGTCCCTCGCTCACGAATGGGAACGTGGTCAGGAAGTAGCAGACTCTCTCTTTCAGAGATGGGGTCGCCCACACTTAGATTTGTTCGCCTCCCCATTCAACGCAAAGCTTCCTGGCTTTTGCTCACTCGTTCCAGAGCCTGGTGCTTTCAAACAGCATGAAGTCTTGCTGTATTCTGACAAATTGCAGTGATGTCCAACCTTTGAACTGTCCCGGAGATGAAAGAGTTAACTTTCCATGCCAGGCATGGAATGCTGAGCTCGAGCTCAGTTGAGACTCTGTCTGTTGCTGTTTGAACTCAAACCGTCAGATTCTTTACTCCGCCTCACTGAACAGTCGCTCCGGAGATTTTCTCCTTTGTTCGGTTCAATTTGTCAGTTAAAGTACCGTTTTTCTCGGGTTTTTGACCAAATTTAAACCATAACCTATCGGTTCAGTCTCTGTCTGTGGTTTTGTGAGTACTAGATAGGCTTATTTTTTGTTATTATTCTGTGTGGAACTTTTAAACGTGGGATCGGTTTGGTTTGAACCGATCAGGTTGTTTAAAAAACTTTATTCTGCTTTTAGAGTATGGTAACTGGTTCTTATCGGTTCTAAAAAAAAAATGGATTTGATTAAGTTTTTTTCCATGACCCGTAACACTGTCAGGAACTGATAAGGGTGTCTTGCCTAGCGGATTGCCGAAAAAAGGGTAAGTTTTTGTTAAGACTGGCCATGTCTGAGAAACCCAAAAGAAAAACCGGGCCCACTGGGTTTCAACATTGTAGTGTGTGTGGGGAAGTCTTTGCTAAGGCTGATCCCCACGCCACCTGTGTTTGTTGTCTGGGGTTTGACCACCTCGATTCAGACTGCTAGATTTGTAAAAACTTTTCCTGCAGCTACCCTGGAAAAAAAGAGTTGGTAGGCTCAGGGAAAGGGAGGCCAAGAAGTCTGCTGACCCGGATGGCCAGCCCGGTTCGGTTCCAACTGAACCAGAAGGAGTGCCCTCTGACCAGGGTGAAACTTCTTCGGGCAAAAGGAGAACCGACTCCTCGGAGTCGGTTCCAGTTAAAAGAACAAGAAGGGATAAATCAGCCGGTGCGGATCAACAAGTTCTTTCTCCGACTGCTGATGAAATAGCCAAAGCGATAAAGATTGTTCAGTCGCTATCCCTGGTTCCGACTGAACCGAGCACCATTAGGAAGGCGCTCGGTTCGTTCGGTTCCGGATTATAATTTAGAGGAATTTTATGAACCGGAGGAGGAGGAAGGAGAGTATGAGGAAAGTGAGTGTGATTACGAAAGTCTGGATGTGCCCATTGACACGGACATCTCCCCAGACAGACCTTCAGGAGTGTCTCCTCCTAGGCTTTTTGAGTCCCCTTCCCATTTTATGTTTTACAAAAAAGTGGCTGAAACTCTTCAGCTTCCTGAGGAAGAAGCTGTGGATGACCAAGAGGAGCCTGACTATGTTGAAATGATGGATATCCCAGAGTCCAGGAGGCTGTCTATTCCCCTTCATAAGTCCTTTGGGAAGCGGACAATAACAATTTTACAGACTCCTAATTCTATACCTCCTGTGGATAAGAGAATGGACAAGAGGTATACTCTCTCAGACTCGGATACGGAGTTCCTTACCCAGCAATGCAGCCATGTTGGGGTAGTGCAGGCTGCAGCCTGTAATAAGGCAAATATACCCATTGGCTTCACACCCCCCAGATAAGGACTACAAGAGGATTGATGCCATGGCAAAGAAACAGTACATGTCAGCATCCTTGGGACTCAGGCAGGCTAATTATGTGGCCTATACAGCTAGATATCAGAAATCTAGATGGGACACTGTAATGGCTTTAGCTAAACAGGTCCCTGGCCAGCTTGCTAAGGAGCTGGAGCAGGTGGCTGCGGATGGTATTGAGGCATCCAAGGTGCAATTCAGTGCTGCAGTGGATTCCAGTGATGTTTCATCTAGAGTCATGGCTACATCTGTGGCCCTTCATAGGATGGCTTGGCTCAGATGTACTAGCCTGTCTCAGGATACCCAAACTAAGGCCATGGATTTTCCTGTTGTGGGTAATTCTCTGTTTGGGGAGCAAACAGAGAACTACATGAAGAAAATGGATGAGTACAGGACCACCTACAGGAGTGCTCAGGCCAGGAAGGTAAGCCACTCCTCAGAGGCAGCATCCCAGGGGCAGGGAAGGCCTTTTCATAGGCCTTTCTACCAACTGAGCCTCCTCTTCTGCTTATGCTCATAGGGGGTTCTTTGGGAGGAGCAGGCGGGGTACAAGCAGGCCTGCTTCCACCCCTCAGCCTAAGCCCTGCCAAACAGGCACCTGATGGGTTTGCAGGCCGATTCTCCACCACCTGGGCTGGCTGGTTTACTTTGTCCAGGACTGGATGTCTATAACATCAGACAAATGGGTCCTGGAAGTAGTAAGCCAGGGACTGGTTCTCAGCTTCAAAAAATTTCCAAAGATGAGAACCAGATCCTTTCCACCTGCAAATCCTTCAGAGGCACTTGCCCTAGAGGCAGAGGTCTCTTCCGTCTTGGCTCTCAGAGCCATAGAGAGGTTCCCACCCCTACACAAAGGGAAAGGATTGTACTGCAGGTACTTGCTAACCCCCAAAAAGACAGGAGAATGGCGGCCCATCCTGGATCTCAGATATTTAAACAAGCACCTTTTAAAGCCAAAGTTCAAAATGGTGACTCTGGGAATAATTTTACCCTCTCTAAGGCCAGGAGACTGGCTAGTCTCCCTGGACCTCAAGGATGCCTGTTTCCATATTCTCATCAGAAGCTTCCATCGAAAGTACCTCAGGTTCGAGCTGCCCTCGGGCCACTACCAATTCAGAGCAATGCCCTTGACTAACTTCTGCTCCAAGGGTGTTCACAAAATGCATAGCAGTAGTAGTTGCCTTCCTAAGGAGAAAAGGATCTCCATATTTCCATACGGACGACTGGCTCATAGTAGGCCAGTCACCAGACCAATCAAGTTACACCTACAGATAACTCAGCAACTGCTCACTTCTCTAGGTTTCCTGCTGAATCTTTCAAAGTCAGTTCTAGAGCCTGTGCAGCTCCTCACCTTCATGGGGCAGAGCTGGATACAGTAAAAGCAAGAGTCTTCCTTCCCCTGGACAGGGCAAGGACACTTATTTCACTGGCCTCTTCATTCACCCCTCAGGTGTCTCGGCCAGCAAGGCATTTTCTGCAACTCCTAGGACACATGGATGCCTCTACAGTAGTGGTGCAGGGAGCAAGATTTCAAATGAGGGATATTCAGTTCCACTTGAGAGCCTTTTGGTCTCAGAAAAGGGACCCTCTGACCAAACTAATTCCAGTGACTCAAACCCTGATCCAGGCGTTACAGTGGTGGCTGGATCAGGACAATCTAAGACAGGGAGTTCCTTTTGTCACTCAGTCTCATTCTCTTATCCTTACTACAGATGCCTCCCTCTTGGAGTGGGGAGCACACTTGGGACCCCTGACCACCCAAGGGTTGTGGTCTCCTCAGGAATCTCTGCTTCACATCAGTCTATTAGAACTCAGAGCAGTGTTTCTAGCACTTCAAGCTTTTTCCAAATCTGTTCAGAACAAAGTAGTTCAGATCAGGACAGACAATACCACCACAATGTGGTATATCAACAAGCAAGGGGGCACTCAGTCTACGGCCTTGTGCACATAGGCAATGAAGTTATGGTCTCTGGCCTATTCCCTGAACACCTCTCTTACAGCAATACACCTCCCAGGCAAGTACAATGCCCTGGCAGATGCTCTCAGCATGATATCTCAGGGCCATCACGAATGGTCCTTGGATCCCCTGGTTTTGAAGGTGATCTTCTCCAGATGGGGCACCCCACAGATGGATCTTTTTGCAGCCCCAGACAATCTCCAACTTCCTCTCTTCTGCTGCAGGCCCCCAGTGTTGGACTCAGTCCCCCTGGATGCCCTAGTTCTCAATTGGAAAGGGAAGTTCATGTATGCTTTTCCCCCTTCCCTCTCCTGTTCAAGGTGTTAGTCAAAATCAGGTCTCAACCCTGCAGGGTGATTCTGATTGCTGCAGATTGGGCCAGGCAGCCTTAGTACCCTCTCTTGTTGTCCTTAGCAGTCCACCTTCCCCTATCTCTTCCCAGGAATTACAACCTATTAAAATGTGCTCAGGGGAGGGTTTGGTATCCGAATCTCAAATCTCTCAATCTCAAGGCCTGGCTTTGAAGAGTTAGAGTTCGCTGATTTGCACCTCTCTCAAGGTGTTATGGATATTCTAAAGGCTTCTCGGAAGCCTTCCACCAGAAACACTTACAACTCCAAGTGGAAAAGATTTTTTATATGGTGCTCTGGGAAACATATTTCCCCAGAGTCTGCTAGCCTGTCCACAGTCCTGGACTATATGGTTCATCTTAATAGCTTGGGGTTCAGACCAGCTACACTAAGAGTGCATCTGGCAGCTGTCTCTGCCTTCCTTTCAGCAGGCAAGCTTTCTTCCCTTTCAGCCCATCCTGTATTCTCTGAATTTTTCAAGGGATTGCTTCATACCAATCTTCCATTCAGGGACCCTGCCCCTGTTTGGGACCTTAATGTTTGCATTGCCCAGCTTATGCAACCCCCTTTTGAGCCTTTGTCCTCAGCAGAGCTTAAGTACTTGACTTGGAAAACTGTTTTCTTGGTGGCCATCACTTCTGCCAGGCGCATAAGCGAGTTACAAGCCCTGTCAGTTGAGCCTGATTTTATCTCTTTCCATAGAGATAAGGTGGTCCTCAGGACTAGTAGGAAGTTTTTGCCTAAGGTGGTTTCAGACTTCCACCTTAACCAGTCTGTCTCTCCCAGTTTTCTTTACTGACCATTCCTCCTCTGGGGAGAGGAGGCTGCACAGTTTGGATGTGAAAAGGGCCCTTAGCTACTACATAGAGCGTACCAAGGGTCACAGGTTTGACTCCTTCCAACTATTCCTCACTTATGGTGAAGTTGGTAAGGGAAAACCTGCCACTTAAGAGATCTGTTGCCAGGTGGATTGTCTCTTGCATTCAGTTTTGTTATGAAAAACTAGGTAGGACTCTACCCTCAGGCCTGAGGGCTCACTCTATCAGAGGTACAGCTGCTTCCCTGGCTGCTGCCAGGGATATTCCTAGCTTAGAGATTTGTCAAGCAGCCACCTGGAAAACAGTACACACTTTTACCAAGCATTACTCTCTGGATATCCAGGCTAGGAGTGATGCTCGGTTTGGCACAGCAGTGCTTCAGATCCCATTTCCTAGGTAGGTTCTGTCCCTCCTCCATGGAGGTACTGCTTGGTAGTCTGCAATTTGTCAGAATACAGCAAGACTTCATGTTGTTCGAAGAAAAAATTACTCACCTTAGTAATGTTGTTTCTTCTAATGGAGTCTTGCTGTATTCTGACCTCCCCCCCCGCCTCCCCTCTCAGAACCCTTGTTTTTGGGATGTGGGTGGGCAGTAGCAGTGTTGGCACTCGAGAGGTGCCCCACCTCTTATTTCTCATCCCTTTAGTTTGGGTGGGTGGGTGTTGTGTTTGTTTCATTTTTTGGGTTTCCTGACTTGAGTCTTTGTTTTGGGACCAAAACATCTGTTTATTTTATGTAGTAGCCAGTTGGCTAGTGTAAGTTTACAGTTTCCACACAGGACACCCAGTGAGTATAGCTTGTAAAGATCTGACGGTTTGAGTTCAAACAGCAACAAACAGAGTCTCAACCGAGCTCGAGCTCAGCGTTCCATGCCTGGCATGGAAAGTTAACTCTCATCTCGGGGGCGGTTCAAAGGTTGTACATCACTGCAATTTGTCAGAATACAGCAAGACTCCATTAGAAGAAACAACATTACTAAGGTGAGTAATATTTTCTTCTGGCACAACGCGTTGTCACTTTGTTGGACAGGGAGGTTCTTGTGTGCCTTTCCTCCCTTTCCCATTCTGCAGAGAATGCTTCTAAAGCTCCAGGCAGAGGGAGCCCGGATGATCCTGATAGCTCCCCTCTGGCCGAGGTAAGTGTGGTTTCCGCTGCTGCAGCAGCTTTCAGCGGAACCCCCAGTTCCTCTTCCTCTCAGACACGACCTGTTGACCCAGGATCAAGGCAGGCTGGTGCATCCGGGGCTCAGGCCCCTGCATTGTCATGCGTGGCTCCTTCAGACATGATAAAGTCTCATTTTGTAGTCTCCCACAGGGACGCTCGGGCCCTGGTGGAGGTGAGGAAACCCTCCATGAGATCCACCTATGCTATGAAATAGAAGCGTTTTTCCATTTGGGTGGAGTCAAAAGGATGGAACCCCTTTTCGTGCTCAGCTGCACAGATTATGGAGTATCTGTTGCACCCATCTGATTCGGGTCTGTCTTATTCTTCCCTTAAGGTTCACCTGTTGGTCATTTCAGCCTACCATGTGTTGGTGGGGGGAACCCGTGGCACAGTTGGAGATCTCCAAAACTTTTTTAAAAGGGATTCTCCACCTTAAACCCCTCATCTGTAACCCGGCCCCACCTTGGGATTTGAACTTTGTGTTAGAGAAGCTTATGCTTCCCCCTTTTGAACCAGCGATGAGCTGTGATATGCGCTACATCTCTTGAAAAGCGCTATTCTAGGATCGTGGATATGTTGTTCTATCAGGGCCTACTACACGTGGGAGCGCTAAGGCGGGAACCTGAACCTTCCAGCGGAAAGGAAGATCTGATGTCATGCGGCAGAGCCAAGGGTTATACCACTCAGGTGGGTGGGAGGAGCCAGCATGAAGACTTTCCGGCACATCTTAAAGAGGCAAGGTACCTGCCAAGAAGTGTGGATGAACAACATATATACCACTCCTAGAACAGAAATTCCGAGCTTCAGGCCCTGATGTGTAAGGAACCTTATTTGATTTTTCACCAAGACCGGGCAGTCTTGCGGATAAATCCTAAGTTTCTTCCCAAGGTGGTTTCCAAGTTCACCCTTAATCAGACAGTCGAACTTCCAGTTTACTACCCTGTCCACTCTAACAAAGGTGAGGCTCTTCTTCATACGCTGGGTGTACATAGGATTCTGGGGTGTTACATCCATCGAACTAAAGATTCCAGAAAGTCTGATTAGCTTTTTGTCTCCTTTGCCCCCAAGTCCTTGGGGTCAGCTGTATCTAAGCAGTGCCTATCTAAATGGCTCACTAATTGCATTCGCTTCTGTTATCAGAAGTATGGCAAAACTCTGCCGGAGAGGTCGGAGGTCATTCTACTAGAGGCACGGCTGCATCTACAGCCTTCTTGAGACATGTTTCTGCAGCAGAGATTTGTGCAGCAGCAACCTGGCGTTCAGTCTATACCATCACTAAACATTAGTCTGGACATTGCCTCTAGGCGTAGGGTTGGGTTTATCCTCTCTGTTCTGCAGGGCCTATTGTCCTAAGGCCGGGTCCTGTTTTGTTATTTCAGTTGCTCCTCCTCCCATGACTGTCTCAGTCTCTCAAAGAGTGACTGCTTAGGATTCAGTCCTGTATGTGATGACCTGCTGCAGGAATCCTCTCGAAGTAAGATAGTACAGTTACGTAAGAACTTACTATAACAGTAGATCTTCGAGAGAGGTTCCTGCAGTAGGTCACCTTTTCCCTCCTTCCTTTCTCCAGTTTATGCATTTCCTTCAGTCTCTTCTGATCTTGGCTCCAGGATTTCATCCTTTCTCTTGGCTCATCCTCCTTGGATCTCCGGCGGGAGAACTGAAAGGTGGGCATGGGGACCGCCCACTATATAGAGCCACACTGATGTCCATCACGTGATGTTGGGTGGGTGTTGGGTGATGCTGGGTCCCCTGCCAGGCATGGCTAGAAAAGTTTGCCGTGCGGTCCTGATGCCAGGGGACGCAGTCCTATATGTGATGACCTAATGCAGGAACCTCTTTCGAAGATGTATTGTTACGGTAAGTTCTTACGTAACATACTTTCCTATGTCAGAGTCTGCCTTAATAGGTAGGCCCCACCTGGAGAATATCTGTTCTACCAGGACTCTTTCGGTTGCTTTGGTTATACAATTCTTAGTGGGGAAGGCTTCAACCCACTTAGAGAATGGTCAGTAACTACAAGTGCATACTTGTTGTTTCTGCTGGTATTGGTCAGTGGACCAGTAAAGTCGGTCTGTATGGCATGCCAAGGGCCATAATGTCTTTGAGGCAGTAGTTTCACATTTCATTTGGTTGGTGATGGGTTGGTCTGAGCACAGATCCGGCAGTTCTCTGTGTAGTGTTTGACATGTTTGGTGATGCTGGGCCACCAACCAACAGATCGTAGTCTTTGGAGTGTATTTTCAGCTCCCTGGCGTCCACCAGTTTGGAGTATAATGAACCTGGTGAAGGAATTCAGATCTCAAAGATTCGGGGACTGCTCACAGCTTGTAGGGCAGGGCCTCTGGCTGATACCAAATCAGTTTGCCATCTTGTGACAAATGTAATCTACTCGCATGTCTCTTATAGAGACTGTGAGTTGGTAAATCTTGTTCAGTCCCTTTATCAAGGAATCTGAACACTTCTTTCAGTTGAGGGTCAGAGTGTTGTGCAGTGGACAAGTCCAGTGGCATAAAAGGTTCTGGTTTCTTTTTGATAGCAGCTAATTGTACTGCTGCTAGAGCATTGGGGTGATCCATTGTCCATGTCTCCCGAGCACCCTGTTTTGCAAGAGTATCTGCTCGGTGATTGAATGAGTGATAAGGGTCAGATTTTGAGTGGGCTTTAACCTTGTGGATAAACAGTTTGTGCTTGAAATGCTGTGTAAGTTTGTGAATGTAAACAGTGAGTGCTTTGTACTTCACAGGGGTGCCATCAGAAGATGCAAAGGAGTTCTGCCAGAAGGGTGAAAATTCAGTGAAGGAGCGAGCGACCCAGTTAGTCTGTGAAGATGATGGTGTACTCAGTGCCATGTTGTATGAACTCAAGTGTACAGGCCACAGCTGCCAGTTCTGCATACTGGGATGATGCAGTGCTGCAGTACTTGGAGGTACAAACAGTGTTGCCATTAGGATACATGATGAGCACTCCAAATCCAGCTGTCTGTTCTCCTTGATAGTATGAGGCTGAGCCATCTGTGAAGACATGACACAGAGGTGTCTGCAAGGAGCTTTGGAGCAGCAGGAAGAAAAAGGCCTGATTCAGGCAAATCAGGGGATTGTAGTGCACAATTGTGTGGGGCTCCTTGGTATAGGAGGCCATTGGCTAAAATTGAGGACATCTTGGCAGTGTTGACCTGAATATCATGGTCCTGGAGAAGAAGAGACCAGTGAGTCAAGTCTAGTGTTGAATACTGATCCATCCTTCACTCTGTTTGATAGCAGAAAGGTGGTTGAGGTGTGGTTAGTGTTGAGAATGATAGGTGAGTACCCAGTGATATACAGAAAATGTTTGACAGCCCGGTAGGTAGACAGAAGGTTTCTCTCGAAATAACTGTACTTCTGTTCCACTGGTGACAGCATTTGAGATGCATAAGCAGTGTGTCCCAGAGTACCATTTACTTTCTGAGCATGGACTGCAGACATGGCAGTTTCTGAAGTGGCTGATTACAGATGGAAGGGTAATGCTGGATTGGAGTTCACTAAAGCTGGAGCAGAGTCCAAGGCCTGTTTCAGAAGTGTCACAGCCTGAGTGTGGATGGAACCCCAAGTCCAAGGAACGTCCTTTTTCAGAAGCTTATAGGGAGAGGCGGCCTTCTGTGCAAAATCACACATGAAGTCCCTGGAATAGTTGACCATTCCCAGGAAACATCTTGAGTGTTGCCACACTGGTGGGTAGTGGCATATCTTATAGGCCATGGATTTTCTTCCAAGCTGGGCTTCTGCCCTGTTCTGTTATGCATAGATCAAGAAAGATGACTTCTTTCTGGCAAAGTTGTGCTTTTGCAGGGTTACATTTGAGGCCTGCCCTCTGTAGGAGGGTCAGTAGTTCTTCTGAGAGGTCAAAGTGTTGTTCTTTGGTGGCAGTTGTCGGCAACAAGTCATCCACATACTGCAGAATGCATTGTGGGTCAGAGAAACCTTCCAGAGCGTCCATATAATGTGTAGATGGAAACGGATGGGGCTATTGTGAAACCCCTGAGGTAAGCAGGTCCATGTGTACTGTCGGCCTTCAAAGGTAAAGGCAAACTTGTACTGGCTTTTCAGAGCCAGGGGCAGTGACCAAAAACCACTGGAGATGTCAAGGGCACTGAACCACTTGTGGTCTGGTGTCAGCAGTTTGAGCACATCAGGTGCTGATGTTAACGTAGGTGAGCAGCTAGGAATGACTTGATTACAGGAGGCTTAATCAGTTGTAAGTCTCCAAGATCCCATGGGCTTTTTCACTGGCCAAATAGGTGAATTGGTGATTGAGACACAAGGCCTCATTACAGCTTGCTTGAGAAATGACTGAATGGTTTCTCAGAGTGATGAGGCCTCAGCAGGAAAAGGATATTGCCTTTGCCTGTCATGTGCTGGGTCTGGGATTTCAGTGATAGTCTGCATTCTCCCACAGTAATGCTTGTGTTTGACAAAAGCATCCAAATGCTTCTGCAGGATGGGTAGGAGTTTCTTGGAAAACTTGTGGTTCTGGAATAGAGCTATGATGTCATATTCCTTGTCATTGGTGGTAATAGCTGCAACCACATGTGCATCAGAAATCATGACAGTATGGTATTGTCTGATTTGGATCAGGAACATGTTGGCTAGATCCATCATACAGCCGTGTGGTGCAAGAAAATCAATTCCCAAGATGCTGGGATGATAATGTAACACCATAAGATCGAAGGTATGGTGCGAGTTCAGGTTGCGTATCACCACCGGAAGTACAGTAGAGCAGTATGTGGACAGCTTGACGCCATCCACTCCTGACGTGCTGGTCCTTCAACCAGTGGACCAGGAAGAGTTTGCTGGATCCTCATCGTGTAATACAGACACAGCCGCGCTTGTATCAAGTAGCATAGTCAGTTGGCGGCCCCGACCATGGCCTTTGTGCAAGGCCCTCGTTTGTATCCAAAGTGAGCTTGTTCACAATACGGACTGGGGCCCGTAATTGTCAGTCCGAACTGCCAGTACCAGGAAGCTCCTGAAAGAGTGTTTGGGCCTGTTCTTGCCGGGCCTCTTCCTGGTCCTGAAAAACTACGACAAAGGGTGTAGCATCAGGGTTTAGGCCTACTGCGGCCTGGTTTCCCATAGTTGCGGTGTCCCCCTGGCCTAATGAGGCCTTTTGTCCCGGGGCTAGGGCTGCAATAGTGTGCGTTGGAACTGCATCTGCTAACAATCGGACTTGACCGAGAAGGTTCCGGAGGTTGTTATTCTCCTCTGTGACTCCTCTGTAGGAGGGGCATGATTGATGATTTCGATTGGCCCGATTTAAATTAGAATTCCAGTTACATTTGTTCATGTTATGGTTCCGGTTCCCACCTCCAGACTGGAAATGCTGTATGTTGTCCGAAGATGTGGGCTTTTTGTGTTGGGCCTTGCCCTCCTCTGTGTAGTGGGTTATGGGCTCACTGGTAGATTGTACCGCGGCCACTTTTTTTTAACCGAAGTTAAGATCTCGGAAGTAGAACGGGTAAACCTGCTCAGTTTTCCAAAGGATGTCTGCAAATTTGTCCATTGTGGGGAAAAAATTGTTGGTTCCACTTTCTCATGGACAGCTGGAATCGTGTTCCGAAGAAACACATTTTTGTAGTCTGTTAGGTCGACATCTGTCGAAAGATGTTTGCCAGCACGATAGGCCATCTACAACCTTTGGTGGAATGTCACAGGGCTTTCTTTGGCATTCTGTTTTACAGGGTAGACCAACATCACACTGACCATGCCGGGGTTGTGTGCGTTGATGAGCTCTCCTGCGATCTCATCAAAAGTTGCCTTGGTGTCTCGGTGGGCCTCATCTGGGAGTTTTGCTCATAGGCCAGGGTCTGTGATCTGTCAGAGGATCTGTACCTGGTATTCCTTTGCTAGGCTCAGCGTCTCATGTTTGGAGCATACTTTCTCCAAATGGCAGCTGAGACTGTCACTGGGGCCCATACGGTCTATGCAGTCAGCGATCTGCTATACAGAGTGGGCCATCTGAAGGGGATTACTGGGAGCACGGTCGGGGGGAAGGTTGTCTTGTGTGTTGTGAAGGGCGGCCTCTGCTGCAGCGTCGGCCACAGTTTGAACGACTGACGTCTGGGCAGCAGTGTTCTTCTGTTCCAGATGCATTTTGAAGGCCTTCTTGCTTTCCTCAGACAAACCTGAATTAATGAGGGTGGTCTCAATCATGTTATCGATTTTCTGCTTGTTGGCCCTTGTCAGAGTGGCAGTTGGAAGGGGCCGTTTCTACGCCTCACCCCCCCTCCCAAAATCATGGGGGTCGCCATCTTGGCATCGCACATAAGTCATTCAGCTGATGATGTAGGGTAATGCTGTCATAGCAAGGGGATCCGCCATCTTGTGAGTGGCGGAGGGATACTGGTCCACAGTGGAGGCATGACTGGGTGTGATCTTGGAAGATGACACCAGAGTTGTCATCGCCGGATGACGTGAGGTTGGTGGGTGTGTAGTGAAACCAGTCCATTGCCTTGCTGTGACCAGTCAACACCTCTTGCTGATGGCGCAGTTTCACCATCTTTAATCTACAATCGTTGTGACTAACTTTTGCAGAGTTCTGCTCTGCACCTTTCTCAACTTCTTTCTGTAACACTCTATATGCAGCGCTCAATTCGCAGTTGTCCCCAAGCTCTCTGTCCAACTCTTCACTTACCTATTTCAGGTCATCTCATAACTCCTCCATCTCATCATGCAATTGTCCATTTATGTCACTTAACAAATCATTCATTTGCAAAACCTGTTTCTTATCCTGTCTCAAACTTTCACATTCATCTTTCAACATACTTAACTCTCTCACTGCCTTGTACAGGACAGTGCAAAAGAGTGTCCTTCTCTGTGCTCAATGGCTGAAGCTCAGCTTCCAGCCATTGCTCCTTTTTCAAACTTTCAGATCCCTGCAATCCCATCCCTTTTTTAAGGGATGAGAGTTGCAGTCCGAGGGAATGGAACCTCAATTCGGAGGCTTCTAAAGCAGCAGATAGAGCCGTGACCAACAGCCCTTTAGCCTCGCGCTTTTTGGTTGTTTGTCTCGCCTCGGAGTACTGGTTTGAAATCCCCATCACGGTGTTTTTGGATTGACTTGCTTCCAGCCCGAAGTCACTCCAGCCTCCATGGGAGTTAAGGAAGTTAGAGACGCCGAGTCTCAAGTCTGCACAGATATTTGATGTAATGGACATTATGGTACCAGTTTAAAATTCGTGGGGAACTCAAAAACATTAACCTGTAAGAGGGAGCTGTGCTATGTATCGATCCACAGCAAGCAAAACCAGCAGACTGGCGGGCTACTGTACTCTCGCAATCCTGCAATTCAGAACTGCAGTTGGGCTCGGTGAGTCAGCATTGACCGAGCCCAGTAAGCATCCAGTCTTTGCAAAGTGCTATGGAGTCAAAAGTAACGGATGAGGTGATGCGGGAGTGCACACCTACTGAACCCCAAAAGGAAGGGAAATTTTTAAGCAACAAGTGAAACTTTGCAACATCCAAACTGCCTGCACACAGTCGCCAGTATGTTAGGGTGATTAGTCCTGATCAGATTCTTTGTGGTAATGAAGATGCAAAAGAGACACAGACTAGTTGCATATCGGTAATAAATCTTGTTTATTACACCAAAAGGAAATCGCAGTTGCCCTAAGCAGTTCTTACCATAAGATACTGGGAGCCGAGCCTAGCGTTCCCCAGTACCACAAGGAGTGAAGAAGGTCTCCGAGGGGAATACGTAATACATTACATTATATACTACAGATAATTATGGTTGCCGTTCGTAAGAAGCAGTACTAGATACATAAAATAAGCCCCACTGGCTAAAAGTTAGTTGGCTCCACAGTGTTATCTAGTCTTATACAATAAGTCAACTGTATCGTAAAACAAAGGATGCATAGAAGGTACATGGAAAACACAGGATGTAGTGTAGTTATATATAAATCCAAAAGATGGCAGCATAGTTTGCTAAATAATTATACAAAGACGCAGGTGTCTTGGTCTGCTACATGCTGTTTCCAGGTTTAGAGAAAGCAAAGTAACAAACAAATCATAATGTTATCCTGACACTTACTCTTTTATACGGTAAATTGTCTGTACCCTATATGTTAGTATAGTATGTATAGTAGAGATTGTTTAAGGTGTACAGTAGGATGCCAATTGGGGTGTAAGGACCTCGCATAACACACTGATTGCAGCAGCCCTTTCCAGGGAAGGCCAGTATATGTTTTCCTACCTGGTCAATTCGCTGTTAAAGACTCATTCCAGGGATTAACTAATGCACACCGCGGCTCGAACCAGGAAATTGTTTAATCATTTAGGGGTGACTGTCAGTTTACCAAAGTCAGTACTGACTCCTTTTGGAGATTGCAGTATATATGGGCAGTACTAGACAGAGCTCAGGGCTGCGCATTCCTGCCTCCGGGCAGGGCGGGCTACCTTATAGCTCAGGCACATCTGTTGTACCACAAACAGTATGTTCCAATCAAGATTCTGCTGTGCTTTCTAGGTCTTATGGCAGCAACCACTGTAACAGTGCCACTGGCATGCTTGCGTATGCAGATCCCCACAGTAATCCCTACGAGTCCGGTGGGCCCAATCAACAGACAACCTAGACAAACAAGTGCTAGCCACATCTCCTTGGAGAAAGGCACTGACGTAGTGGATAGACCACACCAACTTGTTCAAGGGTGTTCCATTTTTGATACCCACTCCAACACAAATTTTCACTTCTGATGCCTCATGATCCAGGTGGGGAGTGCACCTGAGCCCTTAACAAACACAAGGTATTTGGACCCAGGTGTAGAAATTACACATAGATGTCGTAGAGATGAGAGCTGTCAGTACATTCTCCAGGCTTTTCAGAAGCATTTGACACTGGGTCATCTGTTAATACAGATGAACAGTGCCAGTGTGATGCATTACATCAACAAACAAGTGGGAATCATTTCTAGTCGTTGTGCCAGGAAACAATGAGAATGTAGCATTGGGCTTTGGAACATGGCCTAGAACTTTCAGCCATACATCTTCCATGTGTCCAAAACGCCTTGGCAGGCAGGTTAATAAGCAGGTCACAGTCCAGAGTACACATATGGGAACTGCCGACCTCAGTAATAGAAGACCACTTCCCAAGGTGGGTTTGCCCAAAGATGGACCTTCTTGCATCCCCATACAATGCAGAATTGCCACATTTTTGCTCACTTGCTTGAGGGCCTGGAGTTCTCTGGTGAGACACGTTGTCAGTCTCCTGGAAAGGGAGTTTTTTGTGTGCCTGCCCCTTCCCTTTACACTAATATAGTGAGTACCAAGCAAACTGAAGATGGATGGTGAACCCTTATCCTTATTGCTCCACTGTGGCCTTGGCAGATTTAGTATCCACTCTTACAGCAGTTAGCAGTGGAACCTCCTGTACCTCTGCCACTGTGCAGGGGCCTGTTGTCACAGGACAAGGGGTCTCTGGTCCATCTGGAGCTGAAATCCCTACATCTGCATACATGGTTCCTGAAGACATAGCCATGGCACACTTTGGAGTATCCCTGAAAGTGGCTGATGTTCTTGTGCCTGCTGGGAAACCCTCCATCAGTCATAACCTGTTCGTTGAAGTGGAAGTGGTGTACATTGTGGGCCACTTCCAAACACTTGAATCCATTTACCTGTCTGGTCAGTGCAGTGTTGGAATACTTGCTAACCCTGTCAGACTCCAGTCTTCCGTATTCCTCCCTCAAGGTGCATTTGGCCACTTTTTCAGCTTTTCATGCACCAGTGGATGGATTTGTGGTTCCCCAAGTAGAGGTATCCTGTACATTTTTGAGAGGTATATAATTAAGCAATATATCACTACACAGTGTTGATGGGATTTACCCACACTTGTTGTGTTGTTTGGTCACAAGGCTGCAAGGCTGAGTGTCCAAAACACACCAGGCTTGGGTAAATCCCAGCATCACCAACACCCTGGAGTGGGATATTGCGATTATGCAATGCTTTATATATGAAAGAAATGGAGTCAACACAGTTTTAATTTCTGTTACATTTTTTATTGCAGAAATGAATAAAAGTCAATAGTAGTATTATTACGCATGAAAAAATAGTCCTTATTTTCTATTGAAGCAAATAGCAAAGAGA
Source organism: Neoceratodus forsteri (assembly GCA_016271365.2). Taxonomy (NCBI): domain Eukaryota; kingdom Metazoa; phylum Chordata; order Ceratodontiformes; family Ceratodontidae; genus Neoceratodus; species Neoceratodus forsteri. The sequence continues at coordinate 336,068,997 of CM028135.1, read as the reverse complement.
AAGTTTGCACAACTTAGCATTTGGAACAAGAGTTTTGCTTTGAAAATTTTTTTTAAACCTTCTGTTAATGATTGTTTTTATCTGTAAATAGGAAGAAACTAATGATTTTAGGATTGAGTTTTGAAAATCTTTTGCAACAATGAACTTTTGGAAAAAACAGCTTAGTAAGTCTATTTGTGTCTCTTTTTTTTGTTGTATTCTCTCCAAGTGCTTTATTTTGATGACGGGTTGGTGGGAGGGGTCTTCATTTTCTTTTGAAGTCACATGGCATGCTCTGTTTCTTGTCTGTGCTATGTTGCTGGAGTATATGCACAGTATGTTACGCGTCGTTGGTTTGCAGGGTTGGCTGGCCTTGGTGTGCTGACGCCGACAGAGACCATCGATTCAGAGTGCAGCGGGGAGGCGGTGCTTGACTAGCAACTTCTTTCAAGTGCTGTCTCAGTGTTGAGAGTGGGACCGGCAACTAGAGGCAACATCTGCAAACACCGCTCGTTTTCTGCATTATGAGGTAAGGCTTGGCAGTCGGTTGGCTTGTTCAGGTCAGAGAAGATGCTTTCTAACTTGTCAGGGTCAATTAAATGAGCTTTGTATTTTTAAGTTTTACAATGTTTCGGTTATGTGGCTGGTTTTGTGGTGATTTCTTAGTGAATGGCAAGATGGCAGCAACTCTCTTTGATGTGGGCTATCGGATGGATATAACTTAGGTAGGCACCAGATGAGGTTGACTGGCACCTTTTCCTGTGGGGTAATGCTACGATTTACAATGGAAAATGTGCCAGTCAGCCAATTGAATAACGGTATTTTTAAGCCCATTGTATAATATGAGGATTTACAAACTGTTAAAAACACCAATTGTCATAATCATGTGTCAAAACAGCAATAGAGCTTACTTTGCCCATCTGTAAATTTAGATTATTATTGGTGGAAATATTTTTTTGGTTTGTGCGTGTGCAGTGAAATAGACGTTTACCGACATTTACCGATTTAAATCTTAATTCTGCCGTGCCTAGGTATATAACATGAGAAACTTCCCATTAGGAATCCAGTCCTGTCTTGGGACCTGAATTTTGTGTTGGAGCACTTATTTTGGCTCCTTTTGAGCCAGTCACGAGCTTTGGTGTGCGCTTTATTTCTGGAAAGCGTTACTTGTATTTGCAGACACTTTGGCTCAAAGGATTTCAGAGCTACAGACTGTAATGTGTGAGCCACACATTTTATTTTCCATAATGGCAGGGTGTCTTTACATATAAATCCTAAGTTTTACCAAAGGTGGTGTCTGAATTTACTTTAAATCAAACCATCCACCTTCCAGTATATTACTTGGAGTACGTCAGTCCGGGTGAAGCATTGCTCCATACTTTGGACATACATAGAATTCTTAGATACTGTGTGAATGGTGCCAAGGACTGCAGAAAGTCCTTTCAGCTGTTTGTTTCGTTTGCCACTGGGAAAGAGGGTGTCCCAGTGTCTACACAGCACCTTTCCAAATGGTGGGTACATCGTGTTACTTTCTGTTATAGGAAGGACAGTAAGGAACTTCCTGGAGTGATTTGGGGTCATTATACAAGGGGCATGGCCACTTCTGTTGCTTGCTTGTTTCCAAAATGTTTCAGCTGGTGACATTTTTGTAGCTGCCACATGGAGCACTGTCCACACCTTCACTGAAAATTACAGTCTGGATATTGTGTCTTGCAGATGAGCAGGCTTTGGCCTGTCTGTCTTACAGGGCTTACTTTCACGAGCATGTATGGCTCCTCCCGCCCAGACTGGTTGTTGGTACTGCTTGGAACTCATTCCAGAAGTGTGGCCTGTCGAAGCAGATACCCTCTAAGAAGATTGAACAGTTATGTACTTAACGTAAGAGTAGATCTTTGAGGGAATTTCTCATCATGTCCTGCGACCCACCCTCCTTCCCCCTTCAGGGGTATGACACCAGACTTACTACATTGAGTCATTCCACCACTGCCTTTTCCAGCACCCACTGTCAGGTGGTATGCTGGGTGCTGCCCTTATCTACTGGTTCTCCACAGAGAGAGATCCACCAAGCATAATCTCCAGCGGGAAACTGATGAGAGATGTGGCCGCCCATGTTTATGTAGACACTGATACATGAGGTCGTTGTGGGCGGCCCCAGGCTTGCAGAAGTTTTGATGTGGTGCTAGTGCTGATGCGGGCATAGTTTCGGTGGTGCGGCTTGAGGAAAGAGATTCTCTCGAAGATCTACTGTTACGGTAAGTGTGTAACTGTTCTTTTTGTTGACTCCCCCAAACTTACACTGAATAGTATGATACTCATCACTTTCCCTCCCAAGCTTGGGATCCTTCTTTGGGTATATTAGGGTATATTTAAAGTCTCTAAATGCTGTACCTACCTTTTGTTATTCGAGATGGCTAGGAGGTCTTGCTTATGTTTGAAAATTTAAATCTTTAATTTCAGAACATTAAAAAACTTCTGAAGATACCGTACAGCAAGTCTCATGTCAGCATGGCAGTTCATCGTGTTGGGCGGACACTGCTGCTTGATGACCTGGATATTCAGGAACTCTTTGTGAGGTCTTCACAGGTGAGTGCACTTTGGGCTTGGTAGGAAAACTGTTAAATTCTGCCTTTATAGTTGACCATTACACAGCTCAGTCATTTGTTCCATAAATGAATTTTAAGAACCCTTTTCACAAAAGAATATATTCTTCTAATGTGGAAAAAAAAAAAAGAAATGTAGTTGTTTTTGCCATTGTTGCAATAATTGGATTTATCTTTTTTTCCTGGGATATTGACTTTGCTACTTTTGGTTGTTAATATTTCCTTAAATTGAATCCCCACCAAGGTTCACTTGCATGTAAAGAACCTCTTAAATCCTCAAGCGGTCCTTGTTTGCAGGTATTGTTCTACTTTTCCAAGAGGTGTTTTTTTGTGTGTTTTTTTTTCTATGATTATTTAATGTTTTTAAAGAATCTTGATATTTTTATTAATGTGGGTGCGGAGGCATCTCTGTACTCTTCATGAGTGTTGCTTCTTACATCCTTAGTTCAGACTGCTTGTCGTTATTTCACAGTCCTGTCACCCAAAATCTGCATGAGGCAACACCCTTCATGCGTGCATGGACAGATGGATGCAAAGATAGAATAACAGACAGAAAGATAGGTGTTTTATTTCTAAAGCTCCTTAGGCTGCAGGTGCAGTATAAAATATCAATAAAACAAATATTACATAAAAAATGAGAAACTCCAAAGCAATACGATATATATTACTCTAAAATGCACAATACACTTTATGTAGTAAAATTAATTTGGAATAGTGCAGCTTAACATTGAGAACTTCCCAGATGGATTTCAGAGGTGAGCAGCAGCAATGGCAAATGCTCTCCCCCTGGCTGATCTTAATCTTGTTGTGGAGACCTTCGGTAGCTCCTGATCAGTAGACCACAAATTCCTCTGTCTAGTAGTGGGATCTGCCTGGTGTATAACCAACAGTTCATGAATGTAGAGAGGAACCAAACCATTTAGGGCTTTCAGTACCAACAGTAAAATCTTAAACTCAGAGTGCCGCTTTAGTGGTAGTCAGTGCTGCTTGCAGAACACAGGCATAATATGCTCCAGTCTCTGTGTAGAGCTCAGGAGTTGTGCTGCCTTGTTCTGCTGATCTGCAGACTGCAAATCTGCTGTGTCTGCAGGCCCTGGTAGAGCACATTACAGAAGAAACATAGAAATTTGTCAGCAGAAAATCACCGCTTGGCCCATCCAGTCTGCCAAAGTGTTCCCTCTCTATTCTACATCTGCAGACCCTCACCACTTGGTTCATCCAGCCTGTCAAAGTGTTCCCTGCCTGTTCTACATCTGCAGACCCTGTCTGGTTTCCAGCGACCCGCCCTGCTATAATATGCTCCTGTGTTTATCCCATGCATGCTTGAAGCCCCCACCATTTTAGCCTCAACACTTTCTGGTAGTCTGTTCCAGGCATCTACCTCCCTTTCAGTAAAGGAAATATTTCCTCCCATCTGTCCTGAGATGAACCCCCGCCTCCCCACTTCATCACATGCCCCATGATCCTGATACTTGTCTTTTTATTTATTTATTTATTTTTAACTTTGTGTACTTTATTTGAGAATCAAGCATAATTCATATGTAGTGCATATTCATTGGTTATAGGGTATACAAGTTAGACCTACACTGTTGTTATGTCTACCCTGCACCCTATGTCCCCAGGACGCATCTGGAATTGAGCGGTACCCCGCTCAGTATGCCTTTCCTGGTTAAACTCTTAAATAAATAAATATGCGAGTGCATTGTTGTTTCATCAGTAATAACTACATAGCAGAGAAACAGATAAAAGAAAAAACAGTTACAGCAGAATATTAAAACCAGAATTAAATATGGATCACCTGAATTGGTAGGTGCTGGCATCAAAAATAGATACACTAGTGAGAACAGCCCTTACCATTTGATTAGCACATACTAGACATGTTAAATATAAAAAAGGATGAGTTTGCATTAAGGCAATATTGTTGCACATAAGTGTTCTATTGTGTCAACCATGCCACGTTCTGTTGCCAAGATAGTTGTGGCCTTGGCTGTGGCAGTGTATTTATTCATCCTCCATTTCTCTTGATAGCTGCAGGAGCACCTGCAGCCTTTCCCACCTGGCTGTAAAGCTTTTGGACCTGTGTTGTATACTGGCCAGCATTTTTTCTATCCTCAGTACTACAGCGTGCCATGCCTTATAACTGGGGGCTTGATCATCTAGCGAGTATCTCACAGTGACACGCCTTGCTGTGGCTGCAGTCTGAGCCATCTGGTATAACTGTTGGCCCACTAGTTTCTCCAAGCCCAAGCCTGTTAGGCAGGTAAGAGGATCAAATGCATCCTGTAGGCCAAGCAGCCAGTCCAGCCTTTCTCTTAGCGCACTCCAGAAGGAGGCAGATGTGATACAGTCCTAGAATATATGCTTAAGCATGCTCTGATGTATACCAGAAATGTTAAAATCGTCAGATTCCAGTTTATTCATTTTTAAATTGGTGTAAGGTACATATTATTCAATAATTTATAATGAGCCAGTCTAAACCATTCAAATTTCAGATACTTGTGTAAGTGTAACCACACCTTTGACTGATTCTCAGGTAGTTCCAGCTCCGGGGACCCCTTGCTCCAGTAAGTCAGCTGCATGTTCAGGGTATCTGGCCATTCGTTCCAAAGATGACTGCAAGGCAGTTTCCGTGGGTTCGGCGGTGCATCTTGCCATTTGTGAAGAGGCTGCAGTAGGAGTGGCTTTGGCCTCCTCGCTTCTCCCAGCGGGCTTGGGTGCTTCATTCTCATGAGTGTTCCTGGACTTACGCCAGTCCCTTCCTACCCTCGAGGAGGGCCCTTCATGGGGGTCTAAATCTTCTCTGACCACAAAATCTAAGAGGTCCCGTTGCAGGCCGTGGAACTGGGAGTGGGTGTGTTCTTCCTGCTCCTGCAGTTCTGGCCCTGGCTCGACGGCTGTTGAGCCATTGGCTTCGATCACCCCCAACCATGCTTCTGTCCAGGCTGCCAGCCTCTCAGTGTCCCTGTCAGGCCTGATGGTTGAGACATGGATTGACCAACCGGCTGAGATTTTTCTCGACTCAGTCAACCCATTGTTGGAGGATGTTGGGGATGACTTGCTTTCAAGGACCCCTGTCCTTTTGGCCCTCTCAGGAGGGGCCGGATAAGCCAGCCTATCTGGCTGTCTTCCCCTCAGGAGGCTAACCTCTCGGGGCCCAGCACTAGTTGATATCATGGTGCCTTACCCCATGTCTCCTCCCCAGCAGCCCGACTGTCATCGGTTGAGGACCCGGTCAAGGTCTCTGTCGAGCATGTGATCGAGATTGAGAGAGTCTTGGCCTTCCCACTCAGCCGTGGAAGAAGCCCTGTCGACGCACTGTTTTCCTCATCTTCGGACGAAGATAGGCTTCGCCGCAGATTGTCAGTGCAGAGAGCTGATGTGGCAGCAGAGGATTCTCGGCCACGGCTGAGCCCTACCTCAGTCTTCAGCGCTTCCCTGACCGCACTTGCAGCGGCGTTCTCTGGTCCCACCAGTCGAGCCGACCCTGGCTTCCCCTCCCATTCATGTGGCATCTCCCCAGTTGGCTGTCTGTTTAAAAATAACTCATTCAGACGAGCCCCGGGTTGTCCAAGGGGAGTCTGGGTTGAGGGTGGTGTTCGAGGAATCCTCAGATTTGTAGAACTCCTCCGTGCATTCCCTTTGGACCCTGGCCTTTGACCGGGGGTCAACCGAAGACCTCACCACGGAGCATGGGCTGGTCTCCTCTGATTTCCGAGTCTATGGGGATCCCATTGTAGCTGGTCCAGAAGTGGGCCAGGTACCTCTGACCAAAATCTTTGACAGGATGACTCCCCGGGGGTTGCCTTCTGGGTGGTGGAAGCCATTTTGCTTCCGCTCTCGAGCTATGGTAGTGTCCAGCATCTTGCCTGACTTGTTTAGCATGTATGTTCTGAAAATATGCAGTTCCTAGTGGGTTTCACTGACCATACTTCCACTAAAGGACTGGTGGCGGACTCCGTGTTCCTGCGGATGGGCAGTGTCAGGGATGTCGACAAGCCCCCAACAAGGAGTCCCAAGAAACCGGATCATGTGGCTTGGAGGTCTACGTCACCTTCTCTCTGGGCCTTCGGCATGTTGGCTCTGCCTTCACGGGTGTCCTGGACCAGGTTCTTCCCTGCCTTCCTGCAGACCTTCAACTGGTGGTTAAGATGGTCCAGAATCAGGGACGTTCTGTTGCTAAGCAGCAGCTTCAAATAGCCTTTTACGTAAGCGACTCCTGCACTTGGTTACGGATTTCCACCTTCATAGCAGATACCTGGCTCAAGCTGGTGGATGTTCCCATTTTTAGCACCGACCTGTTCATTCCGGGGGTAGACGGTCACCTCACATGGATCAAGAAATCCAGTGCCACATTGGATTCCGTAATGTCCTCTTAAATACCCTAAGGGCCAGAATCAAAAAAAGCCCTTTCAGTTTCGGCCCTACCTGGTGCAGCAGTCCAAGTCGCCGCAGACCCAATCAGTCCAATCCCAGATCTGGTGGCCTAAATCTAAACACTCTATCTCCGGCTCTAAGAAGTCCAGTGGCCAGGGAGGTGGCGTTTCCCCCAGCGGCTGGTGCCGGAGCCTCCGCAAGCCTGCACAGTGTTGGATCGGGGGTGTCACTCTGGGTTCCCGTGGGGGGATGGTTCGGCCATTTTTGGCATGCCTGGTCCATCATCACTTTGGACAGGTACGTGCTCAGCGTGGTCACAATCTGTCTCTTGAATTTGAGATTCTCCCACCTTACCGAGCCCATTCCCCAAGGGAGGCCGTGATGTCCCTGGACATGCATTCCGCTCTTCTGGAAGACATTACTCGGCTGCTTCAGGAAGGCGCTGAAGCCCATGTCCCGGACCCCATGGCCAGTAAGGGCTTTGTATCAACATACTTTCTGGTTCCCAGACTGATGGGGGAAGGGGGCTGGTGCCCCATATTGGATCTTCACAATCTCAATCAGTACTTGAGAAAAAGTGCAAGTTCTGGATATTCACTCTGAAACAGATCAGCCCATTCCTAGAGCAGGGCATGTGGTTCTGCTTTCTAGACCTCCAGGATGCCTTTTTTCCACATTTTATCTGTCCATCCCACTGGCAGTTCCTTCGGTTCCGCTCAGATTGGGTGCTATACAAGTTCTGAGCCATGTTGTTCGGCTTTTCCTTGGCCCCAGAGTCTTCACTAAGTGCATAGCAGTCGTGGCAGCATTCCTGCAGTGCTGAGAAGTCCGTGTGTATCTGTACCTGGAGGACCGGCTGATTGCCGGTTCCTCTCTGGAAGAAGTGGAACATTTCAGGGACCTGGTCCTCCAGACTTGTTCGGCCCTGGGCCTGCTAGTCAACCCAGCCAGGTTGGAACTCCACCCCTGACAAGTCATCCATTTCATCGGGACAGAGCTCAACTCTCTGCAGGCCAAGGCCCAACTCCCAGCGGTCTGAGCAGCGGTTCTTATCTGCTTTACCCAATTATTTCAGGTTGGGTGCTTGCACCCTGCCCTGGGACTTCCTACAGCTGCTGGGGTACATGGCATCCTGCACCAGAATAGTCCAGGGGGGCCTGCTGGTGGATACGGCCCTTACAATGAGGACTGATCCACTAGTGGTCTCAGCGCTTCAGTCATCTGGACCAGCCGGTCAGGGTGATTCAGACATTGTGGGATGCCATCCAGTGGTGGCTTGGCCTGGAACAGCTGCAGAAAGGAGTCCCATTTGTCCACCCAGAGCCAATGGTGACTCTGACAACCGATGATTCTCTGGTGGGCTGGGGAGCCCACCTGGGGGACAACAGGGCCCATGGGCTTTGGAGCCCCAGGGAGTCTCGATATTGCATCAACCTGCTGGATCTCTGTGCAGTGTGTCTTGCTGTGATGGCATTCACTCCATCTGTTTGGGGTCGAGCTATGCAGGTCCAGACGGTCTACACCACGACCATGTACTACCTCAGCAAACCGGGTAGAATGCATTTCCTCTGGTTGTGTTGGGAAGCCCTTCTCACTTGGACCCTCATACGCAGCTTGGGTGCCGATGATGTGGTGATTCATGTGGTGGGAGCCTCCAATCAGCTGGTGGATGCCCTCAGCCGAGGTGAGGCGTCTTTCAAGTGATCTCTTCACCAGGAGGTGGTAGACCGTCTGTTCTCCCAGTGGGACACTCCTCTGGTAGACCTGTTCGTCTTCCAGGAGAACACAAAGCTGAGGCTGTTCTGTGCCCGTTCCCCCCTCAGTGTGGAACATTTCTGGGGGATGCCTTTGCAAGGCCTCGGGCCGGGGCCTCCTGTACACCTTCCCTCCCTTTCCCCTGATCCACAAGGTGTTGATCAAGGGTGCGGAGGGAAAAGGCACAGATGATCCTGGTGGCTTCGGACTGGCTGTGACAGTTCTGGTACCCAGATCTCCTCAGCCTCAGCAGCAGGCTCCTGTGGTGCTTGCCCTTGCACCTGGATCTTTTCTATTGCTCCATGGGGAGGGTCCTCCATCTGGACCTTCATTCCCTGCACCTGACAGCCTGGTACTTGAATGGTTAGAGTGCTGGGCTTTGGGTCTCTGACGAGGTCTTTCACGTTGTCAAGGTCTCTTGGAAGGAGTCGACTCGCCAGTGCTATGCCTTCAAATAGAAGCGCTTTTTCCATTTGGTGCCATGGCAGGGAGCAAGACCCCCTTTCCTGCTCTGGGGCTTGCATTCTGGACTACCTTGGTCTCTCTCTGTTGGGCCTGAGGTAGACGACCCTCAAGGTACACCTGGCAGCCATCTTGGCATACCAGGCGCAGGCTGGTATGCCGATGATGGCACAAGAAAATGTGGTCATGTGCTTCTTTAAGGTCCTTGACCACTTGTCTCCGTGGTTGCATGAACCACTGCGACCTTAGGACTTGCTGCTGGTACTGGCAGTGCTCATGGACAAGCCATTCGAACCAGTCTACAGGTGTCACATCTCCCACCTGTTGTGGAAAACCGCCTTCTTGGGGGCTTTCACCTCCGCCAGAAGGATCAGTGAGCTCCAGGCACCCTCGGTGGAGTCTTATTTGATGTTCCACAAGGACAAGGTTGTCCTCCACTCCAACCCAAGTTCTTTCGGGGTTGTTTCAGAATTTGACCTTAACCAGGTGATTAACTTCCAGGTGTACTTTACTTGCCAATCTCGGAGGCTGAGCTCAGCTCCACATTTGACCTGAGGTGAGCGCTTGCTTTCTAATTGCTTCCTCCATCTGTGCAAGAGGCCCCTTTTTTTGAGGTCTTTAAGGCCCACCTCAGGGCCTACCTGTTTAGCCTGGACTTTCTGGACCTTGTTTATTAGTCCTCCTTGGGAGCTTCCTCTCCCTTTTCCTCTGAGTATCTGTTTTAATTGGGTTCTGTGCTGTCACAGATGGTATTTGTTTTATGCTGTGATTATTGTGATATTTATTTGATGCCTATTTATTATACTGATAGTGTGTTTTATTTGTACGGTGCCCAGAGCCTCCAGGATTGGGTACCTAGAAAAATACACCTTGCCTTGCCTTACTATACTGAGCACATGGCTGGAGTTCGGGGAGAGGTTCACCAGCTCTTTTGACACCTACACTGAAGCTGCATCTGGCAGATGTCAGCTAAGCAAACAATTAGCAGGACAAAGGGCTCATTCTACTAGGCATACCACTGCCTCGGTGGCTGCTTCCAGGGATGTCCCTATTCATGAGATCTGCAGGGCTGCCACCTCTAAGTCAGTGCACACTTTCATCTCTTATTACCACAACGACCTTGAGTCATGCCGGGATGCTGGTTTTGGGGCCTTGGTTCTCCAGTCAGTGTTTCCCAAGTAGGGGTGTGCACCTTGCCCCCTCCTCCCAGAGAACTGCTAGGAGTCTGCCAGAGTGTGGATAGTGCACTGTATCCACATGCTTAGAAATGAGGGTTGCTCACCTGTAACTGTGGCTCTAGGAGTGCTTCAGTTGACTGCCATTTTCTTCGCGATTTTCCCACGCTTCTTTATTTTGTTTATTCCGTGTATTTAATTTAGTTTTTTCTTCTGATTTCGCATGTCGTTTTCTCCATCCTCCTCATCTGTGCAGCAGATGAAGTATGCTTACAACAAGCAGCTTCTCTCCAAGGATGGTCACTTTTCTTGCCTGCTCTGCTTAGGCCCAGACCACGACACCGAGTCCTGCTAGCATTGCCAGGACTTCAACCAGGCCACACAGAGATGCCGCCAGAAGACCCTGCAGAGTTTCCTGCTACAGCAGATATTAGCCGTGATGGAGAAGGAGCTCCAGGGCAAAAGCAGCTCCTTTTCCCTGGCCTCCGAGGCTTCCACTTGCACTCCTCTTAGAAGGAGAAGTCTTGTGGCAAGCACAAACACCGGGACAAGCACAGATATCGGCCTGGTCAGCTTCCTGCTCTCGGTCACTACATAAGTTGGCAGCAGACCCTGGGTTTTCCTCCTGTGGGAGGTCGGCCCCAGCTCCTCCGGCAGCCCTGTCCCCTTCCGGGCTCCAGATGTCTCAGCCTCCCACTCTCATCACTATTTCAGGTGGTGGCTTTTCGGGGCTTCGAACTTCGTCCCCTACCCCCAATCCCCTATGCTCAGGCCCTTTCACCCAGCGGGTCCTCAGCCAGGCGGCTCAACTGGTTCTTCGGGTACGGGTCTTCGACCACCACCCCACCGATCATGGTGTTGCCTACATCAGTCCCGAGTTTCAGGACTAACCTCTCAAGTGTCACCAGGCGCATGTGTCCGCCTCTCCGTGGGAGTGGCACTTCTGCCTCTGTCGGGAGCTAGTTGCCCTGTACAGGCTTTTCCTTCTAGGCCTGCAGTGGCTGTTTCACCAGACTAGCATCAGCCTTCGCCATTCCAGTCGACACTGGCTACCATGGTGCTGACCCCACCGACACCTTAACCGTCATTGCCTAACCCTCAGCCCACCCTGGCTGACCCTCTGGTCACCCCTCAGCTGATGTCTGATCTATCAACGCCTGCCAGACCAACGCTGGAGACATGATTGCCTCCTGTTGCAACGTGGTAACCAGGACCCTCCGGGACCGCACCCGGGTGTCCGACGCCGCAGAGACCAATGCTGTGGCTGCCTACTCATAATCCCTCGACGCCACCTCCCCCTACTCCACCTCAGAATTCTCTTATGAATTATCTTGGGCTTTTTTCAGCCTGGTGGTAGTTCATGCAGCCTAAGGAGCCCCTGAAAAGGCCTCACACTTCACCTCCTAGGGAGCCTCCTCCCATTCTGGACAAGCCTAAGGCTCCCCCAAGGAGACCTCCTACTCCTCCTCCCAGGGACCCCCTTCTGACCCCAGACTGGACAGGCTTCAGCCATCCCCGTCACAGAGAGGACTGTCGCCGGTCCCAGATTATGACTGCTCAGGTGGAGACTCTTCTTCTTCTTCCTCGGAGGAATCTGAGGACTCCTAGCTACTATCCGAGGAACCCAGTGACTCTTCTCGGTCTTCCCCTGGTGATCCCACTTTTATGGACGTCATGAGGCACATCCAGTCTTTGATGGGTTGGGAGACAGAGCAGCTAGACCCAGAGCATCGTCACCTGGTGGTCTTCCTCCAGAGGCAGGAGACCCTCCCTACAGTGGTGCCCCCCTCTCATTGGACTCATTTGAGGATGCCAACAAGGACACCTGGACCCCTCCATCCTCCACCCCAGTCTTCTCCAAAAAGGCAGATTGCCTTTATCATGTCACCAGGGATAAGCCCTTCTATGGAGAGCATCCAGAGGCAGACTCCGTGATCATGAATGCTGCCTATGATCGCACCAAAAAGCCCAGGCACCTTAGTGTCCAGCCTCTGGACAAGGAGTCTCGCCAGGTGGACCAGTTTGGTAAAAAGATCTAGACCTCGGCCACCCTGACCACCTGAACCCTGAATTTCCTAGCCCACATGGTACAGTACCAAAATGCCCTGTGGGACAAGGCACTGGAGTTGGTGCATGCTCTCCCTGAAGTTCTTCCAGGGCCCAGCTTACCCAACTTCTAAAGTCTGGCTCAGATGTTGACATCCATTTCCCCAGAGCCTTCTGTGATGCGGCAGATACGGCGGGATGGGCGTCGGCCATGGGGCGTTTGTATTTGCAGCTACTCCTGGCTCAGGGTTTCTGACTTTGCACTAGATGTGCAAGATAAAATCCTTGATGCTCCTTTCCGAGGTCCAGTCCTCTTTGGCGAAGATATCCAAAACATTATCTCTCGCCTACAGGAATTGGGCAAGGCTTTAAGGTCAGTGCACTTCATGTGTCAGTACAGCCTAGACCTAACCAATGTCAGTCCTTTCGCTGGCACTCCCCGAGACATCAGTCCAGGGCCAGTAGCCCACGGGGGCCTTCAAACGCAAGGCCCCTTCTCAAGCAACAGGAGCCTCAGCCCCTAGAGCCTCCCCTTCTGCTTTCCTCTTCCCTGATTCTTCAGCCTGACTCCTTACCAACCTCCCTCCTCCAGGGAAGACTTTGGGGGAGGCGGTAGGGGGTCGCCTTTCCCGATACCTAGAAGGATGGCGCAGCATAACCTCAGATAAGTGAGTTCTTCAGCTTGTGGAAAAGGTGCACACTCTAAGAGTTCTTGGAGATTTCCCTGGATAACTCTCCCTTGCTCTCCCATTACCCTCAGACCCATATAGCCCTCATCCAGGAGGAGATTCATGTGCTTCTGTGCAAGCAGGTGATAGAACCCAGACCACCAGCTCAAAAAGGGAGGGGATTCTATTCTCATTACTTTCTAGTCCCAAAGAGGACCAGTAACCTGCTTCCGATCCTCTATCTGAGCCACCTGAATCTATTCATGGAATACAAGCGCTTCAAGATGGTTACTCTGCACAGCCTTCTTCCCCTTCTCCATCAAGGAGGCTGGCTTAGGTCGTTTGACATACAGGACACTTATCTTCGCATCCTGGTCTTTCAGCCTCACAAACTGTTCCTTCGATTTTGTTTCCAAGGAAACCATTACCAGTTCCGGGCCCTGCCATTCAGCCTTTCCTTGACTCCCTGGGTCTTTACCAAATGTTTGGCAGTAGTAGCAGTGGCCCTAAGAAAGCAAGGTCATTATGTCTTCCCTTATCTGGACGACTGGCTTTTATTTATTTAGCTTTTGTTGACCGGGTAAGTGCACTAGACAGATCCTGCCTATTTTCAGGCACGACCCGGGGGAGGGGGATACAGATGAATGCCAACTGACCTTGAACCAGATTAAGCTGTTGGTGGTATTTTTAGTGAATGAGGGAAATTTGGCCAGGACACGGGGGAAATTCCCCTACTCTTTTCTATAAGTGCCATGGTATCTTTAACATCCACCTGAACTACCACTAATCCAGGCAGATGGGACCTGGGTTTAACGTCTCATCGGAAAGACGGCACCTCAGAAGTGTAGCACCCCTCTCATGCTGCACTACAGTGTCAGTACTGGGATATTAACCGAAGTGCCAGATGTGGGAACTGAACCCACAGCCCTTTGATCTCCTGGCCTCAGAGGCCCCCTTTTAACAGCCCCCTCTAGAGTTCACTTAATCAGAACCATGGAGGCCACCTTCAACCTCTTTAGGACTCTGGGAGTGACTCTCAACCTGCCAGAGTCCTCCCTTTGGCCAAGCTAACAGCTGCAGTACATCGTGGCAATCTTAGATTCTGCTCAGGGTAAAGCCTTTCTACTTCCAGACAGGGCAGGCTGCTTGCAGGTACAAGCTTGGCTCATATCCTCACGTCGTCGGGTCCCAGCCAGGTTGTTCCTGGTGCTATTGGGACACTGCCATAGTGGCCACAACAACTGTTCCCCTAGCCCATCTGCACATGAGGGTCTCCCAGTGGAACCTTCGGGTCCAATGGGATCAGCGCACAGATTTTGGAGCAGCCGGTTTTAGTCTCCAGTTCGGTTCGGAAGACCCTGGATTGGTAGCAGAACCACTCCAACCTCTTCAGAGGGGTTCATTTTTGGGCAGCTTCTCTGTCAGAGTCTTACCATGGATGCGTTGAACCAGGGCTGGGGCGCCCATTTGGCAGACCGCCAGACTCAAGGAACTTGGTCATGGCAGGAACAGCAGCTCCACATCAGTGCTTTGGAGATGTGGGTGATTCTTTATGCCCTGCAGGTCTTCCATACAAACCTGCTCCCGGGCCCTCTTCCGATCCAGCAAGGCAATATGTCAGTAGTCATTTACATAAACAAGTGGGAGGGACTTACTCCTACCCCCTATGCAGAGGGGCCATGAGAGTGTGGTACTGGGCCATAGAGCACAACCTGGAACTTGGACCATTGGTCTTCTCCCATCACCTTTCTGTGTTTCTAGCCTTCATTCATGTTCCAAGCATCCAAAAGGTCTTGGCTGACAGCTTAAACAGATCTTGGTCCAAGGCACACAAATGGGAACTTCTTCCCTCTGTGGTTTAGGATCTCTTCAACAGGTGGAGTCATCCAGAGTTGGACCTGTTTGCATCCTTACGCAATGCAAAACTGCCTAATTTCTGCTCGCTTGATCCAGGGCCTGGTGTTTTCTGGCAAGACGTGTTGTCCCTCTCTTGGACAGGGAGGTTTCTGTATGCCTTCTCTTCCTTCCTGGTATTACAGAAGGTTCTCCTCAAGTTGCAGTCAGAGGAGCAGTAATGATCCTCCTAGCTCCCCACTGGCCACACCAGATATGGTTTCCACTATTACAGTAACTAGCAGTGGAGCCTCCGCTTCCCTTGCCACTGTGCTCCGACCTGCTGTCTCAGGAACAGGGCACTCTAGTCCACCCTGACCTCAGGTCCCTTCATCCCCATGTGTGGCTCCTGCAGACTTAGCCATTGCCTGCTTCGGAGTTTCCTCTTAGGTGGCAGATGTTTTAGTGGCAGCCAGGAAGCTTTCCACAAAAGCCACTTATGCCATGAAGTAGAAGCGGTTTTCCATTTGGGCCACCGCTAGACATTGGGACCCTTTCACCTGTCCTGTGAAACTCATTCTGGAATATCTCCTTTCTATTTCAGACTCAGGTCTGGGTTACTCCTTGTTTAAGGTGTACCTTTCTGCCATCTCCGCGTACATGTACCCGTTGAGGGCAAAGCCCTTGCCCAGTTGGATCTTTCCCACACCTTCCTGCAGAGTATTCTTCATTTGAAGCCTCCCATTAGGGACCCTGTCCCGTCATAGGATCTTTTGTTTATTTTGAAAAAGTTTTCTGTACCACCCTTTTGAGCCAGCTGCAGGCTGCGAGCTACACTTTCTGTCATGGAAAGTGTTGTTTTTATTTGCCGTACTTCTGCTTGGAGGATTCAGAGCTTCAGGCTCTGATGTGTAAAAAGCCTTATTTGGTCTTCCACAAAGACAGGGTGTCTTTGCGGACCAATTCTGAGTTCCTTCCTAAGGTGGTGTCTGAGTTTATACTGAATCAATCCATCCACCTTTCTGTTTATTTTCCTGAGTATTCTAATCAAGGGGAGGCCTTGCTTCATACTCTGGATGTTCATCGGGTGCTGCGCTGTTATTTGGATCGCATCCGTACTGTTAGGAAAACTGATAAGTTAGTTTTGTTTTGCCCCAGGAGAGAAGGGACTCCTATTTCCAGACAGTGTTTATCTAAGTTGTTAGCCAACTGTATTGTTCATTGCAACTGCTAGTCTGACAAGCCTTTGCCGGGACAGGTCAAAGGCCATTCTACCCGAGGCATGGCTGCTTCTGTTGCTTCCTTCAGGAATGTATCTGCTGCTGACATCGACGCAGCTGCTACTTGGAGCTCTGTCCATACCTTCATTAGGCATTATAGTTTGGACATTGCCTCTAGGCGGAGGGCAGGCTTTGGACTCTTAGTCCTTCAGGGTCTCCTCTCCTGAACACCTTCTGCTGATTTCCTCCTTCTGGCTGACTAGGTCAGTTCTTGTACTGCTTGGGACTCAGTCCTTCAGGTGTTGCCTGCTGCAAGAGCCCCCTCGAAGTTAGATAGTACAGTTAAGTAAGAACTTACCGTAACAGTAGATCTTCGAGAGGAGCTGTTGCAGCAGGCGCTGCTTTCCCTTTATCCATCCCCCTGATGACTACTTCTCCATCACTGCTATTCTGCTTTCCCCAGTTTTGAGGAACCACCTCTGTTCTCCAATTTCCTGAGCATGCCAGGGTCTCCGGCGGGAGAACTGAGGTTGGGCCATGAGACCTCCCCTTTTATACCATAGGCTGAAGTTGGGTGTGACTGACGTCAGGGGCGGTTCCCCACTAATGACTGCTAGCTAGAAGTTTTCTGTGTGGTCCTAGCACCTGACAGCTAAGTTCTTCCGGTGTTGCCTGCTGCAAGAGCTCCTCTTAAAGATCTACTGCTACTGTAGCTTCTTACATGTACTTTACAGGTGAATAACCCTCATATCTGCCTTCAGGATCTCTAAATTTCATTAGATGGCTTGTGTGGGACTGAGTGTGCTATCAGAATGGCAACTGCAGCTCTGATTTTGCTATTACCTGCTGCAAATGCCTGTCCCACCTAAGGGACTCTCTGCCACAGATGGTTATGGCATTCTTTGGTGTGTGTCTCCTGCAGCATTGCTATCTGCACCTTTAACTGTTCAAGATGGTGGCGAATCATGTGTCGCTTCTTCTTAGTTTGTGCTCGCTTAGTTTTCCAGGATACGAGTTTATGGCCCAGGGATGCCATTTTTAAGTAAAAAAAAAAATTACCTATTGATGTGGCCTTCTGCAAGCACGTCTCACACTTAATGTGAGCTGTCTGCTCTGATCTCTGCTGGGGGTTGTGCCCATTCTAGTGCATCTTGCACTACATTTGCCTCTGCTCTGTACTTTACCTAGACCCTTTCCAACTGAAGCCCACCTTTCTGTGCGCTGGTCACATTACTTTATGTTGGTGCACGTTGAGTAGTATCCTGCCAGAACAACTATAATCATAAATATTAAACAAATGAACCTGAAACCAAACATTTAGGGAACAAGCTTGCGAGTGTGAACCTTGTCTCTCTCCACAACAGTTGATTCTTTTTTCCTTTTTATCCAAAGTAATGTGTTCTTCCCTACATTGGGAGGGCTGTGCTTAAGGAACTTATGGGTTCTAGTTTGACCCACCCCAAGAGGCTGATCCGGGTCTGGAATGGACCCGACGTGGCATTGTCCTGCCATTTCCAGACAGCTGGTCTGTGAAGCATTCGCTTTAGCTACTTTTCTCATGGCTTTGCCTTGGAAACCCACTAGCAGGAGAAAACAACCCCAGGAGTGGAATGGGTTGATTATCAAATGCTAGATTTTCAACTTTTATTCAACTAGAACCCGACTGGGGGTGAGTGGGGGGGATGGGGGAGTGGCAGGCGCTTCATTAGTGTTTGCCCTCACAGATTCCTTAAATCAGGGAAGATAATTTAGCATGGCTGCCTATAGGCATTTAGTGAAACTGATGTGTAACGAGCTGTTTAACAAACAGAACCCCATCAAAGAGCTCTGTATTAGACGACCAGTTCTTTTGTGAGTGCTGTTGGAGTTCAGGGGTTGCCTTGCAGTCCCTTGGTGCTGCCTGAGAGTTCAGGCATGTAAAGTACAGTGCATTTCTTTGTGGGTGGCAGGTAAGAGTATATGGGTGGACAGTTTGACATAGTTTCAGTTGCAGTCATTTAACCTGCTGCGGTTGCTACTGTATTCCAAAGAAAGGTGTCGGTCATGTTACTTGCTTACAGTGGAGCCGCAGTAAATGGTTGTTCTCAGGCATGCCAAAGAGAGACTAATCCTCCCTAACTCTGCAAGACAGGTTTTTGCTGCCACTGACTTGATCCCGGAAGGCAGTTTTGGGACAAATAGCATCAAACAAAGACCAGAGTTCAAAGGCCCCGGCCTCTTGCACCCCCATGGGGTTATTTCTGTGACCCTTGATGTTACTTCAAAGCTCTGACAGGCAGCAGTGTTTCTGTGCTGCCCTCAGACATTACTGCTAGACAGGTGGTCACTATGATTGGTTGATGTCACTATACCCCCTTCTTGGCTGTTATGAATCTTCGAGGAGGAGAGCAGCCATCATGGATCACACAGTGTCTCACTGAACATCCTGGAGCTCTCAGCATGGGAAAGTGAGTCGTCAAGGAAAGGAAGGGAACAGATATTTAACATAACATACTAACGTACTAGTTGCCAGCAGATTAGGCCTTATGGTCTATCGAGTCTGCTCGTGCCTCAGAACCCTAGGTGGGTACTTAAGCCATCCCCTCTTATCGCATTTCTGTTACTCCTGCCCCCCCCAGCCCCCTGGGGCAAGCCAACCTCTGCCTCATCCCCTTTCTCTGCCTGTCCCACCCTCTCTTAAAGCCCTCCACCATAGAAGCCAGAACCAGCTCACTGGGCAGCACATTCCATGGTTCCACCACACTCTCGGTGAAATACCTCCTCCTATTCCCCCCTCATCCTGCCTCCTTCCAGCTTCAAACTGTGCCCTCTGGTGATACCCTCCTTTATCCTAAAGATCCCCTCCTGATTTACCCTATTTATTCCCTTGAGGTACTTGAAGACCTCAATCATGTCCCCCGGGTCCCTCCTCTCCTCTAGCGAGAACAGGCCGAGCTCTTCTAGTCTCTCCTCATATGTCAACTCCCTAGACCTCGGATCATTTTGGTTGCTCTCCTCTGAACCCTCTCCAGGAGCTGGATGTCCCTCCTCAAGTGTGGTCTCCAGTACTGCACACAGTACTTAAGGTGTGGCCTAACCAGGCCATTGTACAGTGTCAGAATCACTTCCCTGCACCTTGAGGTAATCCCCTGTACGATGCAACCCAACATCCTATTTGCCTTTACTGCCATCCTCCTGCACTGCTCAGAGTTATTCTTGCTGGCATCCACCAGGACCCCCAGGTCTTTTTCTCCTGCTGTGGCCCCCAACTCCTTCCTTCCCAGGGTGTACTCATGTCTGGGGTTCTCCCGCCCCAGATGTAACACCTTGCATTAAAGGAGTTAAAGTTTAATTTCAAGGTGCAAGCCCACCTATCCAGGGTCTCCAGGTCCCTTTGCAGGGCCAGTCTCCCTTCCCCCCCCAACCACTGCACCCAGCTTGGAGTCATCTACAAAGAGACTCATTTCACTCCCTATTCCATCCCTAATATCCGATATGTAGGCATTAAACAGGATTGACCCCAGGACCGAGCCCAGTGGTAGCCCACTAATGACCCCTCTAGGAGTCGAACGCCCCGACGACCACCACTCTCTGCGTGCGCCCAGCCAGCCAGTTTCCTGTCCATCTAACCATCAGTGGGCCTGCCCCCATCTCCCTCAGTTTCTCTAGTAGGCCATTGTGAGGGACAGAGTCAAACACCTAGCTGAAGTCCAATAACAGTACATCCACAGGACTTCCCCTATCGAGTTCTGATGTTACCCATTTATAGAACTCTACAAGATTAGTTTGACATGATCTACCTGACACACACTCATGTTGGCGACTATCCCGGAATCTCATTTCCTCCAAGAACCCCCCCAAAACGTTCATTAAGTATACCCTCCATTACTGTACCCACCACCAACATCAAACTGACAGGTCTATAGTTACCTGGCACCTCCCTCGATCCCCCTTTATGGATGGGCACCACATGAGCCACCCTCAAGTCCCTGGGCACCAACCCCGTCTCAAGCGACATGTTGAAGAGATCGCCAGAGGTGCTGCCAATACATCCACCAACTCCCATAGAACCCTCTGATGTATGCCATCTGGCCCTGGAGATTTTTCCTTTTTTAGGGCTTTCCACACCCATCCAATGGGGATAGCATCATCAGTCTCCCCCCCCCCCCCATTTGCCGATCCGTCTGGTGTGAAACCCTGATAACTCTCCCACCCACCTTTCCTTATTTGTTCCTCCGACAATCCTACCCAGGCCCGTCTAACTTCATCAGCTCCGCTTATTAGGTTTCCCAGCTCCTTCCCTAGTGAACATGGAGGCAAAATACTCATTCAGTACCTCCGCCTGATCCCTCGCCTCCACCACCCACCCCCATTTGTTCTCAATCTGCTGTTCTGGCCCTTGGTGTTTCTCCGCTCCTCAGTATACCTAAAGAACCCTTTTTCCCCATCCCTTATCCCCTGCGCCAGCAGCTGCTCTTTTTTGGACTTTGCCCCCCCTCATCATCCAGGTGACTTGTCTGAATGTAAGACAGTAAGCTTCCTTATCTCTTCCCCTCTCATTTTTTTTTGTATCCTTTGTAGGCAGCCTTCTTCTCCCTAACCACCTCCTGAACCTCCGTGGACCACCAGGATGGTTTACATGACCTGTCCCCCTTACACTTCGCCTTTACATAGATCCTAACAGCATCCTGAAGTCCTCATTTTATGACCTCCCATCTCCCTCCGACATCTGTCCTTGGTGTAATCCCCTTCAAATGCTCCTTGAGAATCTCACCCATACCTCTAAAATCCACCCCCCTAAAATCAACAGCCAGTGTCCTAGAACTGTCTCCTCCACCCCCAAAATTTAGACGAAACCAGACAGTATCGTGGTCACTCCCTGCTAGAGGATCCTCCACTGCCATATCCCTTACCAGATCCCCATCTGCAAGCACCACATCCAGGACATGCCCATCTCTCGTAGGCTCCAACACATGCTGAGTAAAGAACACATCCCAGAAGCCATCCAGCAGCCTCTGCTCCTTGGCCATCATGGAAGTCATGGTTTCCCAGTCAGTAGCTGGCATATTGAGGTCCCCCATCAACATCACTCTCTCTCTTCTTTGTCCACACTGGCCCTTAATGCTATCCAGCAGACAATCCTCCACCATCCCTGGGGGCCTGTATACCATTCCCAGCTTGATCTTTCCTCCTGCAGGGGTTCACTGGAGACCCATAAGGCCTCCACATTTCCCTCTGCCTCTTCCACCCTAGTAATCTCTATGCTGTCTCTAATGAACATTGCCACCCCCCCACCTCTGCCCTCCTTTCTATCCTTCCTAAGCACTGTGCACCCACTCACATTAAGATCCCAGTCGTGGCTGGGGTTGGTCCAAGTTTCCGTTACTGCCGCCACATCTACCCCTCCTTCGGACAGCATGGCCTGGAACTCCAGCATCTTATTTACCAGACTTCTGGCATTTACTAACACCACCCCCAAACCTTGTCCCTACCCCCCTTTGCCATGCCCCCAAGGGATATCCTATGGTTCCCCCACCTTCCTCCACGTATGATGATATCCACCCTTAGTCTTTTGCCCCGGGCTGAAGTCTAGGCCCCTCCAGCGAGAGGTAAGGACAACTGGTCAGCCCCCCCGCCCAAGTTTAACCCCCACCTAGCTTGAATGAAGTCTGCCATTCCCTGTTTTAGGACTTCCTTTCCTGTCGGATTAAGGTGAAGCCTATCCCTGGCATACAGTCCCTTATCCTCCAAAACTGTTATGCGGTCTGGGATTGTTCCCAGACTGCATAACAAGCAAATCAACATATACAAAGCTAATATAAATAAGACTAAACCTTTTTTTTTTTTTTTTTTACAGTTAGAGCACCTATACTCTGGAACACCTTGACACAAGAAATTGTGGATTCACCTTCTTTTCCTGTTTTAAACTTAGGCTTAATAAATGGTTGGATGATAATTTGGATTTAAACTAATGCGCCACATTGTTTGTGGGGCACAATCCTGATGGGCTTCAGCCTTCTTTTGTCCCTTAAATACCAAGTAAACCAAACTCCCCCCAGTCCCCCAACACCCCCGACCCCCTTTCCTCCCCCCACTTTCTGAGCCAGTCATTAACCTCTACTATTTTCATTTTGTTCGCAGCAGAGGCTTTTGGTAGTGGCATTGTTTCCACGAAGGAAATGGGGCATCCATTATCATGACAAACTCTGGCTAGTTCTTAGAACCTGGCCTGGATATCCAGTACACTATTTCCCTCTATATTGTTTGTCCCCAGATGCACCAGGAAGTCCGGTGACCCTCTACAGTCCTTCACCAGCTCATATATCATGAACATTGCTCTGTGCACCGTCAGACCAGAGATTCCCACTACCTTAACCTGGCTGGGTCCCCCCACCCCAGTCCCTCCCAGTGTATACCCCTTATCATGGAGTCCCCCAGCAGGAGTACCTTAGTGACCCCTTAGGCCTTTTGTTTACCTCTGTTATGTGCTCTCAACCCAACCCCATCCTCACCCCATCTGTTTTCTCCTTCCCACCTCCTTGTGAGAGAACCCCTAGTCTCCCTCCTCTTCCTGCCATATTTTATATGCCCACTTTCCTCAGATCCCCCCTGATTTAATATCCCCTTTAACCCTCTCGTGTCCGCGCCTTTCTCTCTGGCCATGATCATAACCCCTTCTCTCTCTCATGTTCTTTCCCACTCATATTAATATTTCTACCTCCTGCGCCTCCCTGCGGGTCCCCTTTTCCTAGGATCCCTTCTGTGGTACAGCCCATCCTCCTCGAGGGGCTCCCCTTACTCTCCTCTGTTACTTCCAGTTTCTCTCCAATCATGCCCTCAACCCCATGCCTGCTATCTGATGACTCTTCCCCTTCTGCTTGACATTTAATTTCCCTCTTCCCCGTTGGAACTATTTCTAGCATTTCCTTTCCCAGTCACTGACCCCCTCTGTGTTTCCAGCTCCCTCCCACCGGACTCATTTTCATTCCCCTCATCTCCACATGCCCCTTCCTCACCTTCCAAGTTGCGTATTAGCTCAAATTTATTATAACACTCTATGCCAGCCCCCATCTGTTGACCTATTTTCCCCCTAGTCTGCCCCTTGCCAATCCCTCCTGACCTGTCCTCCTTTTGATCTACTTTCCCTCTGTCTACTCCTCTAGGCTACCCCTTATCAGTCTCTCCTGATCTGACCACCTCCCCCCCTCTTCTGAATTGGACCGTTTACCCCATTACTTTTCTCCCAGGCTTCTGCTTCTCTGGCGAAAAGTCCACGATCCCTAAGTTCTCCCTCCCCCAGCTTGATGAGGCGTGTCCCCTGTTTGTTGAGCCATCTGTCTGCTACATCACAACCCCTCCCACCTGCCACCCATAACGTCTCCTGTTCTCATTCATTGCCCCCCAACTCCTCCAGTTGCCTGCTTAGCAAGTGTACCTCACCCCTGATCTGCAATAACTGACTGCAGAGTGGGCCGCCTACCTCCCTCCAGACCCAATTTAGTATTATTGCTGTCCCACAGCCTGTGCAACCTACGACCCTTCCAAAGATGCCTGCTGTGGTGGCTGAAGGTCACCCTGATTGTCGTTCTGTAAACATATTGGGACCAACCCCCTTTTCTCTGTCTCTTCCCCCTGGACTTCTACCCTTCACCCTTCTCCAAGTGGCCATACTGGGGTGGTATGAGATCACGTCCTACAGCCCCTTATGGTTCTAACAGCTAAACCACAGCCCTTGAAACCAGCTCCTAATCTACGAAGCGAAAGGGTGATTCAAGTGCATTGCAAGCACTTCTTAGTGTTTACATGTATCGAGCTCCTCCTCTGTAGGCAGTCATTCACACAAACCACATAGTCCCCAAGATTGTACTGACTTCCCCATTCTGACCTATAGGTGGGAAGACTACTTCACATTCTTAGTCCTTATGAGTGGGTAAATCGTAACGCAGTACTTATAACTGAGATGTAGCTGGTCACTTGGAGGAGGCGCTAGTTTTCTTGGCTCTATTAGCGGGTTGGATTTTAAAGGAGAGTACCAGTTTGAGCAGCTCGACTTAGCCTTTTGTAGTGCCGACCAATAGGCATGCTGGATGCAACGTTTTGAATCTCACTTGGGCTGCGTGGAGTGCCTTATTAATGTCTTTTTATGCTGTTTGTTTATTGCATACTGCAGGAGTTAAAGCTCTAAAAATGAAGAAACGGTAACCATTCTAAGCAGTTGTTCCTCCCATGCTTTCGCCTGATTGTGTACTTTCTCCTGAAAGTTCGGGCACGTGATAATGATTGCCCTGGGCTTACTGTTAGGAGGAGGGAGAGGTTTCAGTGAAGGATGCACTCATTTAGTGGTGTATGTGTCTGCATGGGGAAGGGGTCCCGCCACTTCCAACAGTGTCTGCTTGAACCCCAACATGTCGTCATGTTTTGATTTCTCGGGAAGCCTACAAAGGCCAGTTTGTTGCGCCTTCTGCCTCCCTGATCTTCAGTGCGGTCCTTGAGCTTGCTGACTTTTTTTGGAGCGCTCTCACCTCTTTTCTCCTCCCAATGCTGTGCATCTCCGAGGGAGCTTACCCTTGCCTCCGTGTCCCCCAGTCTTTGTTTGAAGTGCTCTAATGCTGGTTTACAGTTTAAGATCTTCAACCACTTCTAAGAGGGTGACTGATAGAGACTGTATAGAACTGGTCCCATCACTTGTTAATGCCTCTTGCTCAGGTGGTAAGTAGGGAGAAAGCTTGAATTTGGGCAGCTGTGGCCTCGGTAGGAGTGGAGGCACTTCATTTGTATCCATAGTCACCGCTTCTTGATCTCCCATTATAATGTTGGTATCTTTGTGACACTCTTGCGTTCGGCAAGCTATCTCTGCTGGTTCAGACTGTTTTCCTGAAGGTTTTTCTTAAGAAAAGCCACATTTAGACAGAGTTGTGGTGGAGCCAATCTAAAGCTGTCTCACTAAGCAGGATGCATCACGTGACTCCTGTTGCTCATTGTCTTATAGAAGAGGCTCCCCTTACACATCCTGTTCACCCTTGTAAGGTACATGTAAGTAATGATCATGTCACCTCCCCACTTCAGTGTGTACATGCTTAGATCCCCAGTGTGTTCTTATATGGCTTACTGTGTAAACCCTGCACCATTTTAGCTGCCCCGTCTGGACTGTCTCCACCCTGTCTATATCCTTTCTGAAGTGTGGCCTCCAAAACTGGACACAATATTTCAGTTGGGGACATACCAGGGAGCAATATAGCAACACCACTTTCAATAACCCTTTGGCTGGAGATACTCCTCCCTGTACACCCCAGCATCCCACTAGCCCTGCCCATGGCCACACTGTGCTGCCCTCTTGAGGTATTCTGATTTGAATAATTCTGAGGCCAGTTTCCTGTATAGTGACTATCAGTACCTCCCCCATTCTGTACTCAGCGCTTGGGGGTCCTGTGCCTTAGGTGCATGATTTTGCACTTTTTGGCATTGAACCCCAGCTGCCATATCTTTGACCACTCCAAGTTTCCTTAGGTCGGTATGCATTCTCTCCACTTTCTCTTGAGTGTCCATCTTCTTGCATATTTTGGTGTCATCTGCAAAAAACACACCTTCCCCTGCAGCTCTTATTGCAGTGTCCCCTATGAAGACATTGAAAATGACTGGTCCTAGTTCTGAACCCTGTAGTACACTGCTGTTCGCTCTCTTGTCCTTACTGAGTGCCGTTAACCACCACCCTCTGTCTCCTATCTGGTAACCAGTTCTGAATCCAGTTTGGACCTCTCCGTGTTGATCAGCCTCTTATGTGGCACAATGTCGTAGGCCTTGCTGAAGTCCATATAGGATAAGTTCACTGCCATCCCCTGTTCTATTTCCCTTGTTACCCAATCAAGGAAATATATCAGATTATTTGGGCATTACTGTCCCCCTGTGAATCTGTACTGGCTGTGGTCCTGCAGTCAGTTGGATTCTAGATGCTCAGTCAGCCTTTATTTCAGTAGTTCAAGCATAAAGTGACAGAAATTAGTACCAGAGTCCTCAAGTCACCCTGGTAAAGATAGGAGTGCAACCTGGCAGTGCTCTGGGCTACATCCCAACACCTGAGGAACGCAGGTCATATTGCTGTTCAGAGTCATACCTAGGTTGGGTACCACCTCCGTTGTCTCCAGCTACTTCCCATCAATTGTGTGTAGCTTGAGGCAATCACAGTCAGGTAACGTAAAGTGACTGAGGCCCACTAGCAACAACTTGGTTGGCTCAGCCAACTGATGGCCATCCACTCTCTCTGATCTTAGCAGGACACTTCCAGCTCAGAAACTAGACCACCCTAGCCAGGTGTAAGCAAAAGATACAGCTGTGTATCACCTTACAGAGTGTTGAAAAGTCCAGTGTATTTTCGGTCACGGCTGTCGCTGGTTGGATGTATATTGCAAATAGCATTTGGGACTTAACTGGTCTGTGCGGTACTTCAGACTCAGCAGTGGACAGGGAAGATTGAAGTGCAGCCAGTACCACTACCTGTTGGCGATCCACAAGGAAGAACCTGAACTACTGTAAGTCTGTTACCATTCTGGCCAGCCGGCAAAACTTCATCAGGTGATTGCATTCTGGGTGGTCAGTGGTGTTAAATGACGCTGACTGGTTGAGAACTATTCTAGACATCACTCCCTGATTCAAGCAGATAATTCACCATGTGAACCAGAGCTGTCTTGGTATTATGCCATGGCCAAAAACCATATTGGAATGGCCCATAAATACCTTATTTATTCCTACAGGTGCTTCCCTGGCTGTAATGCTGCTGCTTTCTCAATAACCTTACCTAAAAAGTGAAGGTTAGAGATAAGCTCAGTAGTTTGTGAGAACATCATGATCTAGTGAGGGTTTCTTTTCCCCCAAGAGCGGCTTCAGTGCAGCCCCTTTCAAAGCCACTTGAAAGGAACCCTCCCTAAAAGAAGCATGGTACACATGCAGACATAACAACTAATACCATACTTTGCATTAGGATTCGCAGTAAAGTCACCCAGGTTGCTACATCGTAAGGGAGGTTTAATCCAAAATATAGAAATAAGAAACAAAATAAGCAAGGAACTAGCCAAATGTGCCACATAGCCTGGACACTGCAAGAAATAAACTAGTACATTATTCATGTTGTAAAGTTCTAGGGTGTGTAATAGGTTCAAGATATGTACATTAAGTAATACAGTTGTGAATAGTCTCCCCCCACCGAGCAATCCAACAAATATTTGCAAACTTATCAAAATAAAGACCCGCTAAAGTCCCAACCACGGATTATATAATAATTAAAACTACACATCTTAAAACTGGAGCTAATACATAAAATGCAAACCAGTACAGTATCCTGTCCAGCTAGTATTATAAAGTTTCAACTAAAATAGGAAAATCAAGCAAGTCTTCCAATAAACAGCAGCCCTCAAAATGTCTCTGATTAAAAGGTAGTGAAGTGTGTAAAATAAATGAGTGGTTGCATAATGGTACCATTATTTTGATTGAGACAAAACACTTATGATGTGGGGGTACAGGAATATAACTGCAGTCATGCTGTGTGCAGGTGCCTTTTTAAGACCGGATATCCCTGTCTGAAAAACAATACACGTGGGCAAGTAGAGTGTCATTATATTACTGCAAAGCATCATCACCACCTTCCAACTCACACTCAGTCCCTTCCCTTTGTACCCCTTGCCTCTCCATGAAGTCAGCAGGCATTCAGTGTGCGCTAACGTTCACAAAAGAAACGGGTCCTCAGATTCTTTGGTTCCAGAATCTTGTTTTATTCCGGTGACCAGTTGTCCAGCCTCAGCAGAGTCCCCACAGATAAGGATCTTTCCAGAAGGGTTACTTTTTAGCTTTGGGTATTGGAACAAATCCACTGGAGAAAATTGAATGACTTATGCTGGTCCCTGGTGGCATAACTCAAGTTTGGGAACAAGGAATCTCTGTCCATCCGTTAAAGCAATTGTCCTCCCAAACTCTGGGTTGCTTCTAAAATACTGTCTTGTACCACACTTGATCTTGTCACCATGAGAAGAGTCCGGGATAATTCAACTTGCCTGAGACTGCAGTGGGGGTAATTCTACATTCTGCTGATTTCTGGAGCCAGCTGTAACTGTAAATTGTCCGAGTCATTGAACCATAAAGCCGCCCAGATCGTCCCCCTCTGTGGTCTCAGGGAGTCTCAGCAACTGGGTATTTTGTGACCTAACCTGATATTCTCAATGGTAACAGAGAAGGTGATTTCCTTTAATTAGTCCCGTGGTGTCAGCAGTCTCATGCTTTGCAGCTCCTCATGCAGTTTCAGCCTCAGATATTGCTATTGCCAATTGGACCTCACAAGTAGTCTAGTTTAAAAGCCCTCAACCTATTAGTTCAAATGTTTCCAGCCAGCCCGGTAGAGCTGAGAGTTGAGGCGCTGGACGCCACACCTCACGCCACGCTGGTGACCTGGGTTTGGACCCGAGCCTCCAGGGGTTGGCAGGGGAGGGATAGGATTGAGCGTCTGGAGGACTGCCCTCCTATCCTGGGGAGGGATCCAGGGATTCACCGCTCTGTAGTGGCCCTTGGTGATGACCAGGGGCACTACTAGAGTGGTGACAGCAAGGGAGCAGAGTGCGGCGGACATCGGTGATTTTCCTCTCTTGACTTTCCCCTCGATCTCGGTGGCTCATGGCCACACCCTGGGACGAAAAGAGGCTGTCAGAGATGCAGGCGCCAATGCTGGCCCGACTCTATATTCTGTGGGTTCATGTGTCTGCATGCCACTCCACCGCCCGGAGGCAGGCTTATCAGGCCAGAGATCGCTGGAGGTCTGCTCCGCTTAGGCAGGAAAAATAAATAAATGATAATCAAACATTTCTTTCTATAGCATGCCTTAAAATGGACTGGAAATTATTTCTAACTGGCAGCAGTTTACAATGTTCCAATTTACAGAAATGATATCCATATCACCGGCGACCTGAGTTTGGGAATGGACTCTGGTTGCTCGAGGGTCATCTGGGTGAGGAAGGATTGAGTGTCCATAGACAGCTCTCCTTCAGGGCAGGAGGGATTGTGCGGCGCGCTATAGAGTGACAGCCAGCATTCACGCTGCCAAGAATACGGATGGCCTACGTCCAGGGTGTTAGGCTGCCTCTGCGAAGGTGGAGCCAGCTGCTCTGCCCATTGCATGGCTGTGGGTCCAAGGGGGGGACTGGAGCTCCTTGTTGACATCCCACCAAAAAAGAAATATCCATAAGACTGAATGATCCATATGCTACTGTACTTGAATAAAATGTAACGCTGAAAACAGTATTTTGCATTATGTTCACTGTGTGCACATGCACAGTGGACATTTCGTCAAGAGAGTGGGTTTTGAGGGGTGCAATACTGTCAGTCCAGTGCAGAGTGGTCTGCAAGGGGCTTGTCAGTGTCGCACCATTCAGCCAGGCTGATCATGATACTGTTATGGCTTGCTGGGCGCAAACTTCATGTAATTCAAAGGAGTGAGCCAACCCAGTTATAGGGCGGCTCTTTCCTTTGAAATGCATAACACCACCCAGCAAGCAGAGCTGATCTGTCATGATCAGCCTGCTGAAAACTGTCCCTTGTAGGTTGAATTACACCCTGTAAAAGAAAAAACATCCATTGATGTCTGTTGCTGCTACTGCTGTAACTGTCCCCCCACCCAGCCCACCTGGGAAAATTCTGGACAGGGGTGCCTGGTCCCCAGTGCCAGTTGCCACCCACCTTACCTGTTTTGATTCTGCGATGCTGGGGAGCCCCCCATGCTGCCAAACAAAACACCGACACTGAGGTTGTCCAGTCCACAGTGTCCCCACCTGAAATAAAGAAAACCATCCCTTGTAGTTAAAAAAAAAAAAAAAAAATGCCCGTTAAAAAAGTAAACCATCCATCGATGTCTGTTACTGCCACCACTTTTACTGTCCCCCTACTCGACCCTCCCACTTGGCATCCACCACCTTACACCCCCCCTTAAGCCTAACCCACACATGTTAATATTTGGGCACGTGGGTGCCCAATCCCTCATAATGGCTGCTACCCCCACCCTGCCTGTTTTGCATCTGCAGCACTGGGAACCTACCCCGTGCTGCTCTAATAACACTGACACTGGGGGTTCCAAATCCCCAGTGTCACCACCTGAAATAAAGAAAACTGTCCCTCGTAGTTTTTGTTTTTTTAATATACCATGTAAAAAGGAAAACCGTCCATCGATGTCTGTTGTTGCCAGCGCCATTTCTACCCCCTCGACCAACCTTCCCACTGAGCACCCATCATCTCACCCCCCAAGCCCTTACTTACTTACCAGGGGAGGGTCCAATGCCGTAATCATCTCTGAACCGCAGACAAGTCTTTACTTTTCAACACTGGATCGCGAACTGAGGAAGTCAGGTATGTGGTTCAGTGTATTTCAGTAGGGTTTTGAACTTAGTGTCATAACTTGGCCTTTTTTGAATATTTTTGCCCCAGATTTTCAATATGCATTCTTTGTACCCCACCTTATGAGCAGTGGCAGGGAAGTTAGGCAGATCTGTTCAAGGTGATTTTGTGGTCGCTGCGTGAAATCACCTTTTGGGCAGGAGTTGAACATTTTCTCCGCCCTTGTTCATGAGGTGGGGTGATTAAGAAGGCTATGTTGAAAATCTGATGTATAATTATGAAAAAGCAGTTGTGCGCCTATATTGAAATTTACGAGTGCAGGCTCGTAACTTTGGTAATTCTCAATATTTTTACCCCAAATTTTCAATATAACCATTTCTTCACAGCACCTCATGAATGTGACAGCTGTCATTTTTTCAAATCCTGGCCAAAAGGTGTTTTAGCACTTGTGTGAAATCACCTTTTGGGCAGGATTTGAAAATGTTTTCCACCCTTGTTCATGAAGTGGGCTCATAAGAAGGCTATGTGGGGTCATAAGAAGGTTATGTTGAAAATTTGAGGTAAAAATATGAGAAAACAATAAAATTATGAGTCTACATTGCAATTTTTCAATGCATGTTCGTAACTGTGGTCATTTTTAATATTTTGATCCTAACTTTTCAACATAGCCATTTTTTCACACCTCCTCATGAATGTGACAGTTGTCATTTCTCAAACTCTACGTAAAATGGGTTTTAGCACTTGTGGTACAAAATGAAGTTTCCGCTATTGTTTTATAAATGACACCTGTTATGCTCAGGAGTGTTCATAAAAACATTATGTTGAAAATGTGGGGTAAAAATGTGAAAAAACAACTAAGTTATGAGGAAACAAATTGTTCCAGCGTTTACTCATAACTTTTTTGCAGATTTAAGCCCCTAATGTTTAATATATCCCTTGTGTTATCCCACCTCCTGAACATGGCAGGTGTCATTTTTCAAATCCCCTCCAAAACTTTTTTCCACAGTCATGTAGCAAAATTCACCTTTCAGATGGGATTTTAAAAATTCCACCTGTCTTGATCATAACATCAGGTCATAAAAAGATGATTGGATATTTTCGGTCAAAATGTGGGAGCCCACTTAAAAGTAGATATTGCCTCTTAGCTGCTCTGTCCTCGCTAATTACAATCTAACAATATGGTAAAAGCAGGACACTACTGAAAATGAGACATTGCATCTCATGTGCTCTATCCTGGGTAAATACATAGTAAAAATGTGTACGAGCAAGACCTGGTACAACAGGAATACCAGCAGCGAACATTTGGCATTGACAAATGCTTGTTTTGTTTTTATGGGCAGCATTCTGTTACAGTTCTCATCATGGAAGTAGTGATCTGGAGATTTAACCATGTCACGGTTTGTACAAAGAACACTGAGCGAAGTTCTGATAGGCAGAAGCTTATGCTTAGTATTTTCTGCACAAACTTTGACATAGTTAGAGCTTCATATTACTGGTTCCATGAAGAGAACTGTGCAGAATGTTGTCCATAAAAAAAATAAACACTTGAAAATACAGTTTTTCAAATCTGTTTATTCAGGTACAGCAGTTAAATGTGGATCATTCAGAGGTATGGATTTCATATCTGTTGCTGGGAGCATTACTAACTGCTGTCAGTTAGCACAAATATTATGACCCCTTTAATAATTTGTAGAACATCTGCCAAGGTAGCGTCTGGCTCAAATCGAAATACTTAACTTCAGACTGGCAGACATGGCCTGCTGTCCCCGCCTCTTTCCGCCATCCCTTTTTTTTTTTTTAAGTAGAGTTTATTTATTTAGTTGTGTAACCAGGAATAGCACACTAAGCTGAAAGCTTTTTTACAGGAGCGACCTGGGAGCACAGGGAAGTTAAGTGACTTGCTCAGGGTCACACAGTATGCAAGTGGAAGCTGTGGGATTCAAACCCAGGTCTGGTCTGCTGGATGTCACCAGATTTGCAGCTCAGAGCCTTAAACCACTGCGCTATATTGCCTCCTTATGCTGGTCCCTTAGGACTCTCTCTGGTGTGTTTGTGGGGACCGGCCACTACCCGCGCCACCTGAAGTCTCTCCGCACCGTGCCTCTGTCCAGGGAGTACCTCCAACCTCACCACTGTTTCCCCCCCCCCCAGCTCTGAACCCCCCCAAGGTGGGACCGCCTTACCTTTGGCTGGCGATCTATCTAGAATCTAGCAGGGATGTCCGAGGTGAGGAGGAGATCCAGAGGCAGGCTTGGAGCAGATCCAGCTGTGAGCATGGGCGACGACCTCCACCATCACCTTCCCGGGTGCCAGAGATTTTCCTTTGTTCGTTTTCCCTGGGGGTTCCACCCATTCAGGGCACCAGTGACAGTGTGCCGGTTATTACAGCACCACATTTCCATGTCGCTGTTCACTTTCTTTTGTGGGGCTGCTCCACACACACACACCACCACACACACACCCTTTTTCTAAATATGCTAACTCGAGAGGGGCAATTCCATTATTTGGTGCCCTAATGGCCGGTAGGGTTCCCTGGGAGGGCAGCTGTGTAGTGACATCCAGCGTGGCGTGGCGTGGACGTGCACCTGCCCACAGGACATCCAGGGCTCCCCTACCCAATGCGTGCTCCACGTCAGCTGCAATCTCCCAGTCTCCACTGGGAGCCACAAGAGCAGCGATGAGCTCTAGCCACCCACCCCAGGAGAGGAGAGCAGTCCTCCAGATACTCAATCCTTTCCTCCCCCTGCCAGCTGGAGTCCATTCCCGAACCTGGGTCACCGACGTGGTACGAGGTGTGGCATGCAGCACCTCGGCACCACCAGGCCAGCCCTTTTTCCGCAACCCTGAACAACTTTTTTTGGCGGTCCCATCTTGTAGCTGTCTTAGATTTGCACACAGCAAAGAGTTTAACAATTCCAGTCCAGTTCTTATCAAAATACTCAATATTTGGCAGCCTTAAAGGGACATATTCATGCTCAGAGGCCATCATAGTTTGAAAGCCAATTAAAGCAGCAGTATTTGTTAGTGTGCAAAATATTTCATCATATACTTTTTAAATTTATTTGTCATTCTTGGATTCACCCTTAATGTAGTTATAGTTTCATGTCTATTTTTAAAATAGCATTTATAGCACATTTTATTTATGGTTCACGTCATTAAAGATGGCTACAACTTGCAGTTTCTAAAAATCTCTTCAGTTGAGGTTACCTGTTACATGTATATACTAGATTTCATAACGTGGATGTCTTAGGATGGTGCTACCACATGTTTCTGATGGTGAACAGCACATCAGTGTTCCAAGATATCTAATTTTTTCATGGTGGGCATGGCACGGGATTGGGAACTTCTGAAAACTTCAGGATCCCGTATCTTTGATCAGGAATGAAAGAAAACTAGACTACAAACTGTTGTCTTGATTTTTTTTCTCTCAGAAAAGCATTATTGTTGAATAAAACTACATGGTGACAAATACTGCTGCTTGAGAAGGTCTTTCGACTGAGGTAGTGGGCTCATCTGTAGGTGGAAGCACTCCAGAAGATGCACATGATTGAGTCTGTTCAATATTAATACTACATTGCAGCCATTTTTAAACTATTGTGATGTCATCGAAGAACAATCTGTGTCCAACTACCCTGAGTCGAGCAGAACGTGTTGCTCATTGATGTCACAGTGTTCTACAAATGGCTGCAGTGTAGTAGTAATACTGACTTAATCATCTCTCTGGAGTGCTTCCAGCTATAGGTAATCTGAATACCTTATTTGAAAGAGCTTTTCATTGGTTTTCGAGCTACATCAGCCACTTGACATGAATGTTTCCCTTTAAACTACTTGTAAGCATCCGTTTGTGAGAGTCTCAGCTGGAGCAGCAAAAATCAAATCCTGCTCTGGTGGGGTGCAGGCTCCCTCCACCCTGAGGTTTGCCATGTTAAAAGGAGTAGGGTTGTGGGGCATGGCCAGCAACCAGCAGGGTAAGACGTTTCAGCAGGAGCTCCTCAAGGATAATTAAATAAACTTTAAAAACACCAGCATATCTTGTTTTACACTGCTGAAATCCATCAACATCTGTAGCCTCCTAGCAAAATTTGATGCTCTCCAAACATGGGTTATGCAACACAGGCCTAATGTTCTCTCTGTGGTGGAAACTTAGCTTAAACCAAAGAATGCTGACTCGGAGATTGCCATAGATGGTTACATCCTCTTTAGGCAGGACAGGCTCAGTAAAAGGGAGGGAAGTTGTGCTGTTTATCTAAAGAATAACCTCCAAGGCCATACAACATCATTCCCGAACACTGGACTCGGTATCCAGGTGCTAGCGATTGAAATCTTATTAGGAGTACAAAACAAGACCCTCATGGTAGTATCGGTCTATGTCACACTTAAGAATCAGAACATGGGAGTACAAGGGGTCATAGACTACCGTAATTGACACCGTAGCAATACCGGAATTATAGCAACCGGCGACTTTAAATTGGCTATCCCCAGTTCCAGGACCTATTAAAGACGCCACTCCTCCATCTGTGTAACGCAGATGATTGACTCTCCTACTAGAATAAACCACCAAACCAGCGCAAGTACCTTGTTGGATTGGTTGCTCACTAATCACCCCGGTAGAATTTGGAAAACTGTAGTCCTCCCGGACTTGGTGATCATTCCCCCATCATTTGTTACTGGTCAAACAAAGTGACTAAGCTCCCTGCCAGAACCATAATTGGCAGGTTATTAAAAAGAAGGCCACCTTGAACCATTGAAATCATACCTCAGGCAACATGATTGGTCCCCCGTCTTTAACTCAGTCAGTGTAGACCAAGCCCTGGATTACTTTGTTGAGATGTTTAATGGGGCTTGTGATTTACATGCTCCAGTTAAGAAACATAAAATTAAGGGGGGGGGGGTCTGTGATCCCTGGATAACTCTTTCCCTTCTCACACTTGTGACTGATGGGGCAAACTCTGGCATAAGGCGAAGCTCTCTGGTAAGCAGGCTGCCCCACAACAATACAAACAAGCCAGGAATGCTTGCACTCGAGCTATCCACCTGGCAAAAAGTAACTATTTCAAAGAAGAGCTGACCAACTCTTGGGGTGACGGGAGAAAATTCTGGGGCACTATACAGGAACATATGGGGAAAAATGTTAAAGCCTCACCATCTGTGCTTGATATAAATGGCTCAAATACCCAAGACCCTAAAGAGATTGCTAATGTCTTTAAAAAGGCTTTCACTGATCTTAGCAGTGTTTTTCCAACTGAATACCTTGAGGATATAAGACACTGTAACAATGACTCAATGGAATTGCAATACCCGAGTCCCCCCTATTTACTTTAGAGTCATTTCTAGGAATGAAGGTAAAAAGTACCGTTTGAAGTCACCTAAGGAAATCCAGAAATAAGTGATTCGCTTGACCTTGAACTCGTTGCCCTCACCCTTGAAGTCATCTTAGCCCCACATACCCACATCCTGAACCTCTCGTTAAGATTCGCCCAGTTCCCTCAAAGATGGAAAAGTGCAGTAGTCGCCTCTATGAATAAAAGTGGGGACAGAACCCTGCACACAAACTACTGCCCCATCTCCGTTCTTCCCCCTCTTTCCAAGCCATTGGAGCGTTTAGTTTTAGACCAGCTTGTAGAATATTTGGAAAAATATCATATCCAGTGTCCCCAACAGCATGGGTTTCGCAAAGTCCACAGCACCACCACTGCACTAGTTGAATTCACCAGTTTTATCCACAAGGCCATGGATCAGGGTCAGGTTGTAGGGGGCAGCCTTTATTGACCTGACCAAAGCTTTTGATACTGTAAACCATTCTATACTTTTGGAACAGTTGTCCATAAATGGTCTCTAGCAGTACCATGGAATGGTTCCATAACTACCTCACAAACCGTGTGCAACAGGTTAAGATCAATGGTGTGCTATTGGATTGTTGTTAAGTTCTCACTGGTGTCCCACAAGGTTCTATTCTGGGCCTGCTACTTTTCAGTATATTTCTTAACCGTCTGCCACTAGCTTGCCCAGAGTAGTATTATACACGGATGATGCGGTGATCTTCACCTGCAACACAGTCCCACTCATCCTCCAGGAACAACTACAGTTAAATTTCACCTGTGTTGAGGGTTGGTTCATGAAGCATGAAATGCGCATGCACTATGAAAATACCAATGTTATGACCTTCACCAACCTACATAACAAGAACAGAACTTATCAACTCTCTATTCTCCATCTATCTACTCTCTATCTCCAGCCCCCGACCGAGCTTGTCTGCGCTGCTGGAGCGGCCGCAGCTCATGAAGCCAGCCACCTGCCCACTCCATCTCCAAAGCCGCTCAGGAGCTCCGCCAAGCCGGATTTCCTGTCCCTGACTGGGCTTGTCTGTGCCGCTGGAGCGGCTGCGCCTCGTGAATCCAGCTGCCCGCCCACTCCAGCTCCGAAGTCACCTAGGTGCTCCACCAAGCCGGATCTCCAGCCCCTGACTGGGCTTGTCTGTGCCGCTGGAGCGGCCACGGCTCGTGAAGCCAGCCGCCTGCCCACTCCATATCCGAAGCCACCCAGGAGCTCCACCAAGCAGGGTAAGACCTTAGGCCTGGCTGGTGAAAGCTGACAGAAGCTCCGATTGGCCAGTGCTGTCTGCTGCTTCCTCTGATTGGACTGGTACCTTACGCTTCGGCCCCTGGTTGGACTGTCTTTTCTCTCTCTCTGTCTGTACTTTCCGAGGCCTTTGTGCCCATTCGAACTGCATTGAAAAAGTCGAACTTTTGCGCCCGCCCTCCCACTCCGACCATTATTAAATAGTCCTTAACCCCTCCCACTGGCTGTGTTACCTCCCCGCTTAATGCCGTTGGTCCTCTCACAAGGACCTCCCCATCCCCGGCTCTTGCTCTCTCTCAGCCCTGCCCTCCCCTTCTCTCTCGCTCTCTGTCTCTGCAGCACTATCCGACTCTCTTAACTCCTCCTCTCCCCACCTTTCTAGCACTTTTCTCGGTAGACTCCCTCCATCCTGCACCCTACCCCACCCTGCTCAGCCAGTCTCGGCTGCTGGCAGTTATGTCTCACCCAACCACGCTTCCCTCCACTACTTATTCTCTTGTCATCTCTTCCCCATTTTCTACCTCCCTGGAGCCTGTTACCCTCACCTCTATCTAGTTTCCAGTTTGACTTTGTCCACTACCACCCATGCACTCTACACTCTTTGCCACACCCCCCCTTCACGAATTATGAATGGCAACTGCCAGATACCCATGACCGAGGCCCACGGACTATTTCATCTCCCTAGTCACTCTTGGTACACATGACATCACTCTGGGATCAGCGCCATCAGCCCTCTCCACCCATCGGTACGAAACGCTCCCGTAAACTCCATCAGCGAATTGCGCATGTGTACGCTGAAGCTGCTGCTGCTTCTGTCTGGCAGCATACACCTCAACCCTGGCCCAATAACTCATGAGTCGAACAACCAAGTTAAGCACTCTGGCGCACTCTCCCTTCTCTAAATATATGCAGCCTTCTCCCAAAGCTTGATGCCCTTCAAATCTTCTCTTGCCAGTACAAACTGGATGTCATTGCAGTAGTCGAAAGCTGGCTATCGCCTAAAGTCCCTGAATTGGCAATCACCCTGCCCGGCTACAGAGTTTTTAGGCTAGATCATAAGGCAAAAAGAGGAGGGGGATGTGCCATCTACCTCAGAGAGACTCTCACGGGCCATCCCCCAAACACCCCTTTCTCAGACTCATCTGTACAGATCATTCCCATTCGTATCATCCTAGGGGCTCACGGCAAAGCCCTCACAGTTGCTGCAGTGTACATCTCACCAAAAGAGCAGGTAAAAGGCCTCAATGCCATCCTGGACTTCGCCAATACAACCCCCTTGGTTCTGAGATAATCATGCTTGGTGACTTTAACATTAACTGGCTCGCCCCTGATACTGGGAGCCTCAAGGATGCCCTCACCTCTGTAAACCTCACACAACTGGTCCCCTCCCCAACCCAACTACAGAACTGGAACTAGCTCCATCCTGGACTGGGTCCTAACCAGCCACCCCACCCGTATCACCAATATCTCCGTCCTCCCTGATTCTCTAAGCGACCATTCCCCTGTCACCTGTGAATGGCCTAATAAATTCTGCAAACCCCCACCATCAGTCATCACCAGCGAAATCCTTCCCCGAGGGAAGCTGAAACTCCTCAAATCCCTCCTTAGGCAGCAGGACTGGTCTCCTATTTTCAATACTACAGATGTTAACTCAGCCCTGGATTTCTTCATCACCACCTTCAGTGCAGCCTGTGACTCCTATGCCCCCTTCAAAAAGCGCAAAGTCAAAGCCCTCTGCAATCATTGGCATACCGCCAACCTACTTGCACAACTAAAATCAAAGGACCACCTCTGGCTTCTGGCTCAGGCTTTCGGCATGCAAACCGACATTCAGAATTACAAACGTGCCCATAAAGCCTGTACACAATCAATCCAGCTTCACAAAAGCACCTACTAAAAGGAAGCGCTCACCAATACATGGCGAAATGGGAGAACATTCTGGAATAATATTAAAGGAGTAACCAGAAAACAACCAAAAACTTCCCCAACTATGCTATTCATGGATGGGACTGTTACCCTAGACCCCGCAACTATTGCCAATAATTTCAACACCGCTTTCATGGACCTCAGTAATGTTCTCCACCCCCCTGACTTCTTCGATGAATCTCACTCCCCGATCAACCTACTAACACTCCACCCTCCCCTACACATCCTCCATTCTTCTTCAGAGCAGTCAAGATGCACGAAGCCCGCAAATACATTGCTAAAGCAATCGCTAAAACAAGAAATAGTGGGGACACACTTGACCTAAAACTGCTGTCCCTCACCCTTGATGAGGTGATTAACCCACTAACTAAGATCTTCAACCTCTCCCTCAGCCAGTCTCTGGACAGATGGAAATCTGCCACCGTCACCACTGTCCATAAAGCTGGAGATCGGACCAACCCTGGAAACTACCGACCAATCTCCATATTGCCTCCACTATCCAAGACCATCGAATGCCTAGTTGCTGACCAGCTCACAGATTACTTGGACAAACACAATATCCTATGCTCACAGCAACATGGTTTCAGAAAAGGACACAGCACATCAGCCCTCTTGGAATTCACTGGTGCAATCCACAGCTCTCTGGATAATAGTCTCCTAACTGGATCGGTCTTTATAGATCTAACTAAGGCCGGCGATACCATTCACCACAGTCTGCTTCTGAAACAGCTCTTAAATGCAGGGCTCTCCCCAGACTCCACAGCTTGGTTTAAAAGTTACCTGGAGAACAGATTGCAGAGGGTGAAAATTGCAGGTGTCTCTCCGATGCTCGACCAGTCCACTCTGGAGTACCTCAGGGTTCCTTACTGGATCCCCTTCTTTTCAGTCTATTTCTGTATAACCTCCCCCAGTTGTGCCCGAACAAATCATACTCTACACTGATGATGCCATAATTCTCACCTCTCATAAGGATCCACTTCCCCTACAGAACAAACTCTAGCTTGGTTTCACGTCCATTGAGAACTGGTTCAGCAAACACAGACTCATACTACACTATAAAAAAACTAAATCTAGCCGGCCCAGTGGCGCTGAGGGTTGAGGCGTTGGACGCCACACCTCACGCCACGCCAGCTACCCGGATTCAGTAGCGAGCCTGGGTTGTCGGGGTCGGCAAGGGAGGAAGAGGATTGAGTGTCTGGAGGATGGCTCTCCTCTCCTGGGAGGGAGGGGAGTCCAGACTCGGTACTTGCCTGACTCCTGGCAGAGGCGAGGGGTACAGCAAGCATTGCAGCAGACATCAGGGGACGAGGAGTGGTGACACCGGCAGTGATGCCTTTGGCATAGGTGTGTGTGCCACTCCTCCAAGTTAAAGTGGAGGAAAAACACTTGCGGGTGCGGGGGAGACGGTGCGCCGGAGCATGCCTCCGATATGCCCTTGCCTACCTGACTACCCCTGATCCGACCAGATTCAAAATTTAGGGGTGATTGCTGCCCCACCTCGATCCCACTTGGGGGGGGGGGATAAACCACAGCTCCATGGGGACCGAGGCTAAGTATTGGCAGGCAAGTAAGACAGGAGGATGACTCCTAGGCACGCCAGATGGGTCAGCACCCGCAGGACGTAGGCGTGGGAAAAATAGTAATTTAAAAAAAAAAACTAAATATATGCTCTTCAGTAACTCCCAAAATAGGAACCGGCAGCTTCCACTGACCATCACAAACTGCCTTGGAGTGGCCCTTGAAAAGGTGCATTCGTTTAAATATCTCGGGATCTCACTTGACAGTAACCTGTCCTATGGGGCCCACATTGACAGCATAGCCAAGGCGGCTAACATGCGGCTTGGTCTCCTCTATAGGCATAGGGCACACCTTACTTATGTAGCCCTAAGGGTCGTTGTCCAAAGCTCGGTAGTCTCCATTATCGACTATGGCCTCATTATATATGGCTCTGCCACTTCAGCTGCCCTCAGATGCATTGCCACCCCCCTAAACAAAGCCTGTCATCTTATAACTGCCACCCATTGCCCTACCCACACCTGTGACCCATACACCCAGACTGTCTGGTTACAACTATCTAACCGTCTAAAATACCAAACATGCATCATGGCAAAGAAGATTACCTTGGGCCTTGCCCCCCACACCGTCCATGCCCTCCTCAACCCAAGAAGTAACCCCCGTTATACCAGGGGATCTGGTTTACAACTCCTGCTGATTCTTTGCTGCCGAACATCCAAAGGTCAGTGTCATTTGCTTAGAGGTCCCCAAGCTGGCTGAATAGCCTCAACAGTGAGATCTCCTCCATTCCCAAGCTTGGCCCCTTCAAATCAAGACTCCGCCTTGCTCTCTCTGCCTCCAGTACCTGCGACTGCCTCATCTAGCCAGCCCTCCCAACTATCCTATCACTGCTGCCTCAGCACCACTTCTAGCACTTTACCCCCTTTCCCTTGTCTCCTCTCCTACCCTCCTCCCCCACACCCCCTCCTCACTCACCTTTCCCTCTCCCTCACCCTCTCCTCCTACTCCCAGCA
Organism: Neoceratodus forsteri; assembly: GCA_016271365.2. Taxonomy (NCBI): domain Eukaryota; kingdom Metazoa; phylum Chordata; order Ceratodontiformes; family Ceratodontidae; genus Neoceratodus; species Neoceratodus forsteri. The sequence continues at coordinate 336,027,509 of CM028135.1, read as the reverse complement.
AGCTGCACTTCATGTGCTGTGACAATGCCTCTGGCAGCTCATACCTCCTTGTGTCCTACCCATATCTTGTATTGCTGCTGTACACCCTAAACTGCCCTTGACCTGTCTTCTCCAAAGTGTATACATTTCTCTCTGTAACGGGTTGTTAACCTCTTCTACCTGTTTATCCTGCTTATAACTCCTTGCCTTGATGTATTACCATGCGAAGTTGTAGATTATTGTACTGTCCTCAAACTGATGTGGAACCTTTGTAAAAGAGCCTTGGCTCAAAGGTACTTGTAATCCTAGATTTAAATAAAAATATGTAACGTAAACACCCCGCTTGAATAGGTCTACACTGTCAAGGACCTCGGAGTCACCCTAGATAGCACCCCCTCATATGCTAAACATGTGGAACAGGTTACTAAGACCATCAACTCCAAAATTGGCCTGCTACATAGATATAAACATTGTCTACCTGCCGTTGTGCTGCAGTCTGTAGTGGGCAGTGGGATTATTCCTGTAATTGACTATGGGTTGGCTACATATGGCGCTGTATCAAACACAACCCTCAAAAGGGTTGCAATAGCACTAAACAAGGCCTGCAGGCTAGTTACAGGTGCCCTTCATCTCTTGCACACCTGTGAACTGTATAGACAAACGGGCTGGCTTAATCGAATGGGTAGGCTGAAGTACCAGACCTGCCTGCTTGCTAAAAAGACAGCTCTGGACTTTACCCCTCCAAGTCTCCAAAACCTTCCATGCCATACGACTAATACTCGTTTTACTAGAGGCTCTGACCAACAGATCTTCAAAGTCCCTTTTCGTCATACAACATAGGGACAAAGATCCTTTGCATACTGCACCCCACTTTAGCTAAATACCATCTGTGGAGACTTTCTGTGTGAGGCAAAGATTGGTCCCTTCAAACACACACTGCAGGAACAGTTGTTAGCCCTTGGGGTGTGCGATTGCCCTACCTAAGTAGAACAGGTATGGGCTGTTCTGATTTCCTAACCATTATTTTTGCACCTTGGCCCCTCCTCTCCTGACTGACTTTGATCACTAGTGTTTACCCAAATGGCTTATCCAATTACCCGTGTCCCACTTATAAATTCTACTCCCCTACTCAAACCCTTCTATCTACTCTTTCAGTGGCCCTGGGCTAAGAACCCCCCCCCCCCTTCAGCCTCACTATTTCTGTGTTCCTCCTCACCCCTGGCTATACCTGTTTTCTCCATCAGCCTATACAGTTATCTTTCACTAATCTTTGACCAGGCTCTCTGGGCCGATTCTCCTTTCTGGCTGTTCATTACAGTTGCTCAAGTAAGGCTGGGTTTTGTAACGCTTCCTTGTATTGCCTGCTACTAGCTATCTATGAGGAACCATTTGGTTCTGTGAACTCTACCAGCTTCGTACGTAATTCTGCGCAAACCTTATGATTTTGGCACCTGCCTTTGACCACATGGTTGAGCTTTGTATCTCATGTATTGGTGCACTTATGCATGTACTCTGTTGTCCAAATGTTTGTACTGTTGTTTGATGCAGAACCTTTGTAAAAAGAGCCATGGCTCATAAGGTGTTTTTCCTAGTGATGGAATAAATAAAAATAAACTGCTTCTACTTCCAGTAGAGTGGGTGTTCAGAGTTTGGGATGAATCATCAGTGGGGAGCCCTTGGAAAAAATGTGCCTCAGAACATCGGCAAAGATAAGTCAGGGAAGCCACTTGAGGCTGCCTCTTCGAGTGGCCAGGAGAGCTCAGCAAGTGGTTTGGGGGAGCTCTCCAACTCCATCCTCCTAAAGGCCATCCAAGACCTGGATAGAAAGGTCAAAAGTTTTGGAAATAAATTCACAGCCTTACAAGTGAGAATGGATGGGCTCACTATCGATGCAAAGCAGTCATCAAAGAGCGCAGCTACACTGCGGTCTCTGGCATTACCTAGGATAATAAACTGTTGAGATAACTGCTAGAGCACATGGAAAAAAGCACATGCATGTCCCATGTGTGATTGCTGGATCTCCCAGAAACAGCAGAAGGCATGAACCCTGCGGACTTTGTAACTGAACTTTTGGGTTCTTTATTAAATTTAAATCTACAGGGCCAAATCATCAAAACTTACAGGATAACACCTAGCTGCTGGCCAAAAGGCTCAGGACAGCCAAGAACACTGTTAATAGTCATCACTGGGTCCTACCTCTGAGACTTAATTTTAAATGCAGCAAAAATTAAAAAAACAGATACATTCCTCAAAAGGGACTCCTCTATATATTTTTCCAGACCTCAGTTACAGAACACTTAAATGACGGTAGGCTTTCTATGCTGTTCAAGCAGGACTTAGAATATTAGGGATTGTGCGTAGCCTTCAGTTCCCAGCGAAGCGCTGGCTCAGTTATGTGGGCAGAACTTTCTGTACTCAGACCCATTTGAGACTCTGACCCAAAAAAACTAGAAGCTTTAAATAGAGACTTTATTGCACAACCACTAACTGAGTCTGAGGAGGATGAATTATTTTTATTTTAACACTAAGCAGTATATTTGTTAAGGTGCTGGACTAATGACGATCGCTAAAACGGGTGTACAGTTCAGAGTACACCAACATGGTTAAAGCTACGGTTTTTAACTGGTGATGGCTTTGGAGAGGATTAAGAGAATGGTAGGGCTAAATGAAGGGCATACACATGGGAACAGGCAAAATTAATCAACTTTTTGGGACCATGGGGTTGGGGGGTGGAGATGGACGCCGCCTCATGGCAACCGCTTCGCGGCAGTTAGTGTAAGGTGCCACTTGAGAGAGATCTGTTTCCTGATGCACTCAAGATTTTCAGGTCCTGCATGGCCAGCCAGATCAGATAACCAGGTACTTTCACAGGTTAGGTTCCAGAGTTAAAAGCAACATACAATAATGAATACTTTTACAAGACTTAAGAAGTTTTGTTGTTTGAGAAAGTAGTTCTAAACTCATTAACAAAAGTTTTGCCAAGTTTAGCTAGTGTTAATGACCACATATGGGCACAGGAGTGTAAGCTGAACAAATGTCTGTATTCACTACCCGTAACAGTAATTTAGATAGACGTGGATTTAAAACGTCCTCTGGCATGACGTAATCGATGCCCTTGCATTATTAACTCTATTGAAGTGTTCACGATCCATGGTTTTGTTGCATATAGCTAAATTGCAAATATCCTGTTTTATAAAGTTATAGTTGCCGGAATCCCAGTATGTAGTAACAGCAGTGATGGAGCAATGTATACTGTCGTGGTATTTCTTCCTTTTTTTTTTTTTAACTTTCTTTCTCGCTCGGGACCTCAGGCATCCTTTGGGAGTGTCTCTCACTCTCTGTCTGAGTCCTCGCTTCTCCCAGGCTCTCCCCCGAATGACTTGGCCAGGTCCAGTCCCCTGAATCATCCCCCGTTGAGAGGGCCTGCCCTCCCTTGGCGGCTTTTCTGAAATTAGAGGTACCTTACCAGTTGTCTTGTTGGCTCTGGAGAGTCCTGAGTGCATTGGACCGGCGATGGGATGTGGGCCGAGTAAAGTGTACAGCCTGCTAAGGTACTGACACTGCACTTTTGATGAACATAAATTAACTCCTGCTCTGTTTTGCTGTCTTGTCTCTTTTGAGTTTCAGCTTGTGTTTAATTTGTGGTAGTAAGGAGCGATCCCTTTGTTTATATGCTAGCTGAAACAAAAATCAACATATCTGTTATGTCTGCCATGCATTGTTCCTCATTTTTGTCCTTGCATGTTACATAACTATTAATGTGTCCCAAGAGCTGTATCTGGAGAGGTGATATCTTGGATTATTTGCTAACGGAATCCTGAAGATGAATAATAAATCCCAGGTCCTGCAGGAGGGGTGTATTAAATCTTCATTGCCTAAGTGGTGGTGTAGGATCTAACTGTAGTGCTATAGTAATTGGGGCATGATCTGATAGAAGGATCAGTTCAGTACTAACTGTGTCAACCCAGTCTGTGTGAGGGGCAGTCATCATTAAATAGTCAAGACGGAAATGAGCCGAATGGGAGTGGGAATAAAATGTATAATTACGTCCGTTTGGGTTCAGATGCCGATCTATGTCTATGAATCATAAGTCCTTCAGTGTGGAGGGTCCTGGCCAGCTGGGGATTAAGTATCCTTGACAGGGTTCATCAATAAATTATAAGCGGTGTTTACACAGCTGCAGCATTTTCTTTGCCGCTCCTTTCCCACTGCACTGTGTGCTGCACCGACGTTTTCAGTTTGCACTGCTGGCTATTGCAGCAGTGCAGATCACACTACGGAGGGGGGCTGGACATTCCATGGGGCAGGTTTGGACAGCGGGGAGACAACTTTGTAGCAGATCAAACACAGAAGAGAGTTTACAGTGCAGGTTGATGCGCTCGATCCGCTACATGTACCCACTTCTAAGTTGGAGCCAAAAATGGATCCGGAGTGCTCTTAATGCGCTCCAGTAAGTGTCCACACCGTCATGTTTGCAGCACTTTTACCGGTGCGCATGGATTAATGCGCTGCAAACATGATGGTGTAAACGAGGTTATAGTCACCTGGTATCAAGATTGCTTCCACAGTGAATGTGGTGCTCTTAAATAGTTGCTGGGTAGCAGAGGCATCTGTACCTGGTGGGAGATGGAGGCTGCCAGTTGTCAGGGGTTTACCCTGTAGCATTCCAGCTGGCAACACCAACCTGCCCTCTTTATCAGAATACGTTTTTTCAGTGTTGAAGATTGAAGTACGAGATTGCAACATTGCCAGTCCGTGCTGCCCGTCTTGTTTAGTGGAAGAGGCAATAACTTGTTTTAGCCCATATTTCTGCAGTTTAAGATGCTCAGGATCTGTAAGGTACATTTCCTGTAGCAGTATAATGTCTAATTTTAAACTTCTTTAATGCTGTGATGACCATTGTCTAATGGGGTTCCCAAGACCATTCATATTCTGTGAGACTAGATTAAAAGAGGACATAAGTCTGTCTTAGCATATGAATCACACAACTGGTCAGGAAATCACCCACATCTAAGGAATCTAATCTTCCAACAGCCGTGATCTGAAAAATACTGACTGAGGGATACAAGCAAGGACAAGAATTATGTGAGACTAAACTCACTTCGAGGTGCCTGCCAATATGGGAGACACCTGCTTGAAACTGGGAGGCAAGGACCTGAGAAACAAGGGTCGGGGGAGAACTAAGCCAAAGCTGAGGGTTGTTGCCAGCTGGAGAATCCAACCCAAACTGGCAGAGACATCCCTTGCGAGGATGCCATCCTGTCAGTGATAACAGTTATGATTTCCAAAGGGGGGTGAGACGAACGCCTGCCTGTATTCCCAGTGGGATAGAGTGATGGTGAGTTTTGGGTCCGCAGGCAGTAGTGCCACAAAGTACAGGTCTCTGGGCCTTCAGGGAGTGAAACCAGTTCCAGAAATTATTTAAAAAAAATAAAATAAATATAGGGGAGCCGTCTTAACAAGGAAGAAGGTTATCTAACCAGTGTCTGTCTTGTGCAACTTATCTTTCACTGCTCCCCTGCCGAAACACTAAATTTGTCCATAAACTAGCTACCTAGGCAATAGCCGCTTCTAGGATCATGGATATGTTGTTCTATCCACACTGGTTAACATGTCCCTTTCCCCTTTAAATCTTGCTGGATGGTCTAAAAGCTGGCTCCTCCCACCCACCCGGGTGGTATATGCCTTGGCTTTGCTCCTTGATGCCAGATCTTCCTTTCCTCTGGAAGATTCATGTTCCCTCCTTATTGCTCCTGTGTTGAGTAGGCCTTGGTGCTTAATCCTTTGGATAAATTACCGAAAATCAAACTCGTTAGAGTTTCTACGTGTAAACTTTCCGTAGCAACCGCGATGGAGGAAAGCCCTCATTAGGATTTCCTCAGTGTCCCTTTTGGGCAGATGTCCCTTTACAGCGGACACCAGCACAAACTGGCGGATCGTTCTTCTGTAAAAATTTTACTTGTTCGTCCAGGAGTCGAAGGTCACCTCCAGCGTATCGAGAAGTCCAGTGCCCCCTTGGACTCCGTTACCTCCACCCAGAAGGAACCCCAGGGTTCAAAGAAACAGAATAGGAAGCTTTTTCGACCTTCTACTCCTGTGGCCAAGCAGCACCAGCACCAGTCTGGGCAGCAGCAGCAGGCTGAGTCTTGGCGCCCTCGGCCCATGTCGGGCTTTGGCAGCCTGCAAGCCCAGAGGGAAGGGCCCTGGAAGTCTTCCGCCAGTGGATCTTCCTCTAAGCCTACACAGTGACGGGATGGGGGTTGCCACCCCCATGTCCACCGCTACCATTGTGGGTCCTCCTGTGGGGGGCCGGCTCTGCCACTTCCTTTCCGCCTGGTCTGCTGTCTCAACGGACAGGTGGGTCTTGGAAGTGGTCAGCCAGGGACTGCTTCCGGAATTCGCACAGTACCCTCCAAACTGAGCCTGCGCACCACGGGAGGAGAAGGTATCTGGCCATATTTGGTCGGCTCTCAGAGACAGCATTGCCCAACTCCTTTGCAAGGAGGTAGTGGTCAGAGTCGTGAATGCCCCTGTCAACCTAGGGTTAGTTTCCAGGTACTTCCTAGTCCCGAAACGGATAGGGGTCTGGCACCCCATTGTAGATCTGCACAACCTGAATCTGTTTCTCCGGTCTCGCGCTTTTCAGATGGTTACTCTGTCTCAGATCATACCATCTCTCAAGCAGAACTTGTGGTTCTGCTCCCTGGATCTGCAGGATGCGTTCTTTCACATCCTAGTCCATCCGTCCCACCAAATGTTCCTCCACTTAAGGGTGGAGGGAATCACTCTACAAGTTCCAAGCCATGTCATTCGGCCTGTCATCGGCCCCCAGGGTCTTCACCAAATGCATAGCAGTGGTGGTGGCCCATTTTCAGCATCAAGGGGTCAGGGTGTACCTCTGTCTTGATTGGCTCTTAGCAGGTCCCTCCAGACTGGAGGTAGAGAGGTCCAGGGGTCTGGCCCTCCAAACCTGCCTCAGCCTTTGCCTCCTGATCAATGAGGCAAAGTCGGAACTTGTGCCCTCGCAGGTGATTTGCTTCGTCAGGGCAGAGCTTGACTCTTCCTGAGCCAGAGCCAGGCTGCTGGCAGACAGGGCAGTGGTTCTCTCCTCCTTTGCCCGATCATTTCTGGTTGTGCATTTGCGCCCTGCCTGGGACTTCCTGCAACTTCTGGTTTACATGGTGGCCTGCACCTCTGTGGTCCAATGGGCCCGGTGGCATATGCACCCCCTTCAGTGGGAGCTGGCCAACCAGTGGTCTCCGCGTCTGTCACTTCGACCAGCTGGGCACAGTAACACGGAAGATGTCAGATGCTCTCCAGTGGTGGACCATCCCTGAACATCTGCAGGGAGGGATCCCATTTGTCCGCCCCGAGCCGATGGTCATCCTCATGACTGATGCCTCTCCCACGGGCTGGGGTGCCTGCATGGAGAATCACAGAGTCCACGCACTCTGGGCCCCCGAGGAATCCTGATGCCACATCAACCTGCTGGAGCTCCGAGTAGTTTGGCTGGCACTGGCTGTATTTGCTCCGCTCCTTCAGTGTCAAGTGGTCCAGGTCCAGATGGACAACACTGCGATCATGTACTACCTCAGCAAACAGGGCGGCACGCACTCCTGGCCTACGTAGTACAGGGAAGCGCTCCGCATCTTGACCCTCATGAGCCAACTGGAGGCAGATCTCCTAGCCATCCATGTGGCAGGAGCCTCGAATCAGCTGGTGGACACCCTCAGCTGTGTGGGCGAGGCATCCCATGAGTGATCTGTCCACCCAGAGGTAGTTTACTGTCTGTTCTTCCAATGGGGCACCCCTTAGGTGGACCTGTTTGCTTCTAGGGAGAACACAAAGCTGAGGCTGTTCCATGCCTGCCCCCTCAGCAGGGCTTGCTGCCGGGGGATGCCTTCTCGAGGCTGTGGACCCCAGGCCTCTTCTGTGCCTTTCCTCTGCTTCCCTTGGTCCACAAGGTGCTCCTCAATGTCAGGAGGGACAAGGCACAGGTGATCCTGGTTGCCCCAGACTGGTCCCACCAGTTCTGGTATCCATATCTCCTCAGCCTCAGCACCAGACTCCCGAGGCATCTTCCAGCACACCCGGACCTGCTCTTGATCAGTCAGAAGGGAAGATATTCCATCCGGACCTTCAATCCCAGCACCTGACAGCCTGGTTTCTGAGCGGCTAGATTTCCAGGCTTTGGGTCTCTCTAATGATGTCCTCAGTGTTGTTGAGGCATCTAGGAAGGAGTCGATCAGGAGGTGCTATGCCTTCAAATTGAAGAGATTCTACATTTGGTGTCGGGGCAAGGGCCTGGACCCCTTTGTCCTGTCCAGTGACTAGCATCCTCCACTACCTTTGGTCTCTCTCCAAAGAGGGTCTGCAACCCATAAGGTGCATGTGACAGCCATCTGTGCTTACCGGGCATGGGCCGGTCAGCAGATGGTGGCACAGGAGAAGGTGGTTTGGCGTTTCTTTAAAGGCCTCAACCATATTTCCCCTTCGGTGTGTGAACCACCACCACCACCACCACTGTGGGATCTACTGCTGGTACTGGCAAAACTCATGGGCAAGCTATTCGAACCGATGCACAGATGTTAGATCTAGCATCTGTCATGGAAGACTGCTTTCTTGGTGGCTATCACGTCAGCCAGAAGGATTGGGGAGCTCTGTCACGTCTCCCTATCTGGTCTTCCACAGGGACAAGATTGTACTGTGCCCCAACCCGAAGTTTCTTCCAAAGGTGGTGTCAGAGTTTCACCTGAACCAGGTGATGATTCTGCCGGTGTACTACCCCAGTTACACCTCAGAGGCAGAGTACAGGCTTCATACTTTGGACCCGAGACGAGCGCTCTCTTATTACAAGGAGCGTACGGCTGAAGTTCGGGGAGAGATTCACCCGCTGTTTGTCACCTACTCTGAAGCCGCACCTGGCAGACCTGCAACAAAGTGGATGATTGGCAGATGGATTACATCTTGCATTGATCTCTGCTGTTGGTTGGTGGGCAAGGAGCCTCCCATAGGGATAAGAGCTCATTCCACCCGCGATATTGCTGCGTCGGTGGCTGCTTCTAGGGACGTCCCTATCCAGAATATCTGCAGGGCTGCTACCTGGAAGTCAGCGAACACCTTAATTTCCCATTACCACATCGGCCTAGATTCACGCTGGTATGCTGGTTTTGGGGCCTCAGTTCTCCAGTCTCTGTTCCCCAAGTAGGGGTTGTGCGCCTTGCCTCCCTCCTCCTGGAGAACTGCTAGGAGTCTGCCAACCAGTGTGGATAGAACAACATATACACGATCCTAGAAGAACATGTTGCTCACCTGTAACAGTAGTTCTAGGAGTGGTATATTTTGTTCATCCACATGAACCCACCCGACCTTCCCGGCTTCAATGCACAACCCTCTGCTTCCAGTGGGCAAGATCTGGCATCAAGGGGCGGAGCCAAGGCATATACCACCTGGTGGAGCCAGCTTTTAGACCATCCAGCAAGATTTAAAGGGGAAAGGGACATGCCAACCAGTGTGGATGAACAACTTATACCACTCCTAGAACTACTGTTGCAGGTGAGTAACCTATTTTTTCTTTTCACAGTACAGCAGCTAAATAGCCACGTTCAAACTCATACACTTAAACTGATATGACCGTAGCTGTGTATAAAGCAAAGAAAATGGTGCCCTCTTGGGCAGAGACTGATAGACCATGATTTATCATGGTCTAGCAAGCTGTGTTGTGCAACCATTAACCTAGTGAAAACAAACTAGTTGTACATTAAAAAATTTAAACATGGCAAATTTGCCAATATAGTTAACTTTTATCTTGGAGAACTGTTCATGGTCTAGCAAGCTGTGTTATGCAACCATTAACCTAGTGAAAACAAACTAGTTGTACATTAAAAAATTTAAACATGGCAAATTTGCCAACATAGTTAACTTTTATCTTGGAGAACTGTTCTGTAGTTCAGCGTTTACCACAGCAGATCAATTCCCCAAAACAGAGAGAGTCTGGGTCCATAATAGACTTTACCATATGTCTTTGATTTGTAGCCACCCTGGAATACAAGCCACCTTGTAATCGTAGCTGCAGCTTGAAGATCAACATCTTAATAGCAGACGCCCTTGAATACTAGCTGCGGATTCTATTAGAAGCACTATTAGTTAAACATTAGGATGATACCAGGAGCGGTATACAGTAGCTACAATCACTTGCCTGAAGCTTACCACAAGCATCGTAATCCTCACATCACCATCACCATAAGCACTACTAATTATTTCATTCAAACTATTTTATTCACCTTTTTTTCACATCATAGCAGTACGTGTCTCTGTTGGCATTTCCTTCACTGAGTCCTTCCACCAGTATACTCCGATAACATCTTTGATCACCCATCACTGTTTTTATTCTAGGTAAATTTAAGAGTTTTCTAGGTTTGTGCAGACAAGTTACTGTTGCCATTGGCAGGACTCAAATCTCATACGATTCTCCCAAAAACTGAGTTTCTGCACATTCCATTCTTTAGTACTGGAAACATTTGCATGGAGACAGGTTGCTTGTCCCTTACACTTCATCTGTCACTTCTGCTTTTCCTGCTGTGAAGTTCATAACTGTCTGCTTGTGACATCAGAATCATTTCCATAGTGACAGGCTATGATGTCACAACAGAGGATGATAATGCACAGCAGGAATAAGCAAGTGTAACTGGAACAAATTAAGTCTAAGGGAAAAATATATCCTGATTTAATGAAAATGTCTGCATTAAAAAAAAAAAACTGAAGGCCCTGAAAATTCAGCTTGTGTGTGTAGCTGAGTTCTGCTGTTTTCAGTTGAATTTTTTTCTTGAAAGTCTTTTGATTATTATATCTCGGAGTTTGAATATTGTCCTTTATCTTCAGACATTCATTTAAACAACTTGGCAGTTTGGTTTGCACAGTTATATGTATCCTTATCCTTTTATGAGATTTTGCTTCGGAGGAAAGTCAGTTGAATTGTTAAATGATGCACCATTGAAACCAACATATGTATAGGTCTACTGATTCTTTTGAATAAAGTTTTCTTTCATGTTTATACAGGTTTTGTCCCAAACACACTTTAAGTAACTGTTTCAATTTAACTAATTTCATGCAACAGGGTAATTACACTGTATTTATATGTTTGTTGCAGTGTAATTAAACTATAACTACAGTGTAGTTAAGTGACACTTAAAGTGTAACTGTTAAAAAAAAAAAAAACCCATATTTTAAAACTGGCAGTATAAGAGCCACACAGTCTTATTGCTGGCATCCTTGTTTAAGAAATGTTTAACCCTATACAACATTTCATTGATTTATTTTGCCTATCCCAGTTCTTCTAAACATCATGTTCCTTTTTTTTTTTTAAATATCTGTTTATTCGCCCCCCTCTTCCCAAGCTCCGCATCCTCGGGAGCACCTATGGAGACTGCCCCCACCTTCACCCTTCTCGCTTGCCCCATTGAGCTGCGGTTTGTCCCCAGGCGGGGACGAGGTGGGGCAGCTACACCCCGGCAATCCAGATTTCATTGGGAGCTGGAAAGGAGGTCGGTGCAAGGCCATGAAGGGTAGCTCCTTGGTGCTCCATCTCCCCGGAGCCTGGAGAGCGTTTTCTGTTTTTCTTTGAGGGAGAGGCGTGCCCTGGCATCATGGCATCACTGCCGACATCACCTCTTCCGTCCCCCTTGCTGGATGCTGGTGCTTACTGTGCCTCTGGCTTCCGCCAGAGGTCAGTCAAGCACCAAGCATGGACCCCCCTCTCACCTGGGAGAGGACAGCTGTCCTCTGGACACTCAATCCTCTCCCTCCCCTGCCAACCCCGACAGCCCGGGCTTGTTCCCGAATCCAGGTTGCTGGCACAGCACGAGGTGTGGCATCCAGCGCCTCAACCCTCAGCGCCACCGGCCAGCCTTTTTTTTTTACGTAGAGTAAATATATTTCATTTGTTTGTCTCTTACTTTGATGTGCACTGCTGTTATTACATGGTGTATTTACGTATTTTGAGATGGGGACTCTGTGGCATTGCCAACTATATTGTGTCGGTGGAGGGTCATTCCTTAATGTCAGCAGGTGCGTTAAGGGGGCTTCCCGAGGTAGAGGCCAGTCACTACATCACTGCCCAGACCATGACACCTGAATCCAGGCTCCCTTCCCAAAGGTTAAATGGCACACGCTTCATTCTAGTCAGTGCAGGTCAGGTCCATGTGCCTTGTGGGACCAGAGGAGGTCTGCTTAAATACAGAAATTACTGGCGCAGCAATTCTGAAAATTGTGTAACTTTTCCCATCACAAACTATACCTTTTATATGTTCCATTTTGTTAGACGCTTACAGACCTCACTTACTTTGGCCTGCAGCCTTACCACCTTGGAATGTGATCTTGTCAGATCTCAGAGTTTAAGAAGGGTTGAGCCTAGTCTGTTGTCACATAGGAAAGCTCCAGCGAACATGAGGTACTGCAGGAAGTGATGCTGATGACTCTGCAGGGGACACTCTCCCCTTGGTCATAAGTAACCTTACTGACTGATACCCCAGCATGGTGTTGGGGGGAGACCGTACTGTTGTGTGGTGCAGTCTTTCAAATGCAGCATTAAACCAAGGTCCTGTTTGCCTGTTTATGATGGTTTTTCAGGTGGACGTTAATAATCCCATGGCATTTTCAGAAAGGAAGTGGATAGTTTTCCTGGTGTCCTGGCAAAGTTTCTTATTCACCATTCCACCAACAGTTTAACCTAGTTTAATATTGATCTGTACTTCATGTATCTCTCTCCCCCCCAGATAATTTTTCCAAGTCCTTCTTTTACAGTCAAAAAAGAAAAAAAATGCTTTGAACAATTTTAGACAGTTAAGACGTACTATCTTTTTTTTTTTTAACATCAGTTGCTATATTTCTCCCAGATAAATCGACCCCATTTTTCCCAACTCAAGATACTTTTAGAGAATGTCAGATTAACTTGTCCTTCAATAACAGATTGACAGTTTTTTTTTTTGGGGGGGGGTAATTTCCCCAATTCTTCACATACTTGGCTTTAAAATACAGGCTATTTTGCCTATTTAAATGATTTCTTACATCGATTTCTAGGGTGTTGATATCTATTGTAGTCTGGTTCCAAATTAGTATTTTTTGTACCTTTCCAATTTTTTATCATTAGCCTTAACTAATTCAAAGGAGAGTTGTAAAGCCAACCTAAATTTGAACAGAAATTTGTCTTTTAGTCATTGGAAAGAAAACATCAAAAAGGAAATACACCATCAGATCTATATTTGGGATAGTATTAAGGTGCAAGACTAATCAAATTTCTGTAACATGCTCAGAAATACTTTGCACTCCAATTAAAATCCTGTGGTTTGAGGCTAAATGGTAGTCTTTGTCGGTCCCATCATCTCTATCTAACTCCAAAGAATTGTTCCTCTATAAAGGCTTGATTCGGGCTGCTGCCTGTGATAGAGCAAAGACTACGTTTTCAACCTCCGCACCTTACAAAGATTAAAGAAAAACAGATGTGCTAGGAAAACATTCCTACTGATCAGCATCATGAATAATGAGACCGGTTGCATTTCTGAGCTACACTGTTCACTATCATGAAGCTCTTTGGAAGTGGGTCTTGACTTTTTGTGACTGTATCCTTTCTAATGATAGAGCACAGGTCCTGCAGTTGGTAAATTCAGGGCTAGATACAGCTAAAAACCAGATCCAGATGTCTGTAGACATTAATGATAACAAGGGCCTTGGCTAATGATTGGCCACTAGAATGTATGCCTGCTTAAGAACCCCAGATCTGTCCTTTTTTCTATAGAATAAAGCTGCCAACTTCCCTTACAAAGGAGCGACACTTTCTGAAGATTAGACACACACACACTCACATATATATATATATATATATATATTGATAATAGTAAAACAGCTTTTAAAATCTGATGGACAAAGAGAAAAAATCTAGAAGGTATTGTACAACTGACCCTTTGGAAGGGGGATGTGTGGGTAGTGGTTACTACCAGAGGCAGTGTAACGCACAGCCTTATAATGTGCAGAGAGGTTCCAACAGAGGTAGGGGTTTACAGGGGCAAGAGGCGGGCTGCCACGACAAACGCATTCTAGTCTAAGACTAACGTCTGAGTTACAGGTTGCCAACCCCAGATACCGGTAGGGGGGTCACCTCTCAGGATCTCCATTTGTAGCAGTCAGTAACTACAAACCAGTGGGTCCTAGAGGTGATAAGCAGGGCATTTCCCTGTCATTCACAGAAATCCCAAAACAAGAGAAAAATAAAAAATTACAAACCAAAAAAATAGAAGATAAGCAGCATCAGTTACAATTGGGTATCTGAAAGCTGCTCTCTCAGGAAGCAATTGAGGAAGTACCAGTAGAAGAACTGGGAAAGGGATTCTTTTCCAGGTACTTTCAAAGAAGAAAGAAATCATGGGAATGGTGACCTACTCTTGACCTTGGGTGTCTTAACAGTCTCATGGAGAAATTCAGAATGGTCACCTTATGGATAGTTATACAGTCACTATAGGAAAGGGAATGGCTTTCCCCACTGGACCTCAGTGATGCATAGTTTCATATTCCAGTTAGGGAGTCACTTAGCATGGTTCTCGGGCTCACTGTGTGAACACAACTGAACCAGCACAGGGCAGTTCCTTTTGTACTGACTTCAGCCTAAAGAATCTTACAAAACTTTATTTGTTTTTTGTTAACCGGGTAGGTGAGCTAGCCATAGAATGACTATTTTCAGTCACAACCCGGGAGGATTATAACATGAGAAAGAAAACACAACAACATTACAAGTACTGTATAGACAAGACTGGAGAAATACATGAAAAGCAAATTACAAATAAAAAGCAAATTACAGATTGGCTCAGAAAGTATACATGGTGAAGTCAAGAGAACATGTAGGGCAGAGTAAGCATATAAAACCATAAAACCAGCTATCTAACATATAGGGAGAGCTGGGCAACAGTTACAGTAACCTAGTGAGTACATAGTAAGTGCAGAGTTTAAGTAAATAAAGTTTTTTTACATTGAAGTGAGGCAGGAAAAGCAGTCATTGTTATGAGGCAGATTGTGAAGGAAACAGTGCTGTCCAGTGAGAAAAGGAGAAAATGCAAGGTTATGGTATCAGCATTAAGGAGGGTTGGCATCACAGTCTGTCCATATTTAGAAGACTGGTTATTGTGGGGAAAACAAAAAAATTAATCATTACAGAGTGTTATGAAAACGGTGGTGCAGTTGAGGTTTCTCATAAATCTGGAAAAATCATTATAGAACCAGTCCAGACTCTGAAATTAATAGGGGCAGTGTTATATACCAAACAAGCCAGAGCATTCCTACCCATGGAAAGGGTGAATTCTTTGATGCAGTTTGCAGATATTTTCAGACAGGAACAAGATTTGCACAGCAGTTCTGGTGATTGCTTGGCTACATGTCAGCAACAACTTCAGTCGTCTCATGGGCAAGAAAGCACGAGGGACATTTGAGACACTGGCCTCAGCTGAAACAACCACAGTCCACTCAAATTCTAGTGACAGGCACACTGATATGCTCACTACAGTGGTAGAAAAATGTGGCTCAGCTAAGAATGGGAATTCTCTTCAAAAATGTGTTGCACAATACGATTCTGACAAGAGACACCTCCATACAATGATTGGGGGGAGGGGGTTACATATCAGAACACACAATACATCGAAACTGGAGCAAAGCAGAATCCCCGAAGCACATAAATCTGCTAGAAATCATGACAGTGCTCCTCTCAACATGTCTCTGAAATCCTAAAGGGTCGTGTCCAAGACATGAGGATAGTCAGTACAACCATATACTACGTAAAACAAACAAGGGGGAGCAAGACCCACAAAATTCTGCAAGGAAGCACAAATAAAATGGGTATTTAGCATATACGCTCCGTGTTCAGATCGGCAGTCCATGGGGGCAGGCAAGGACAATGTCCTGGCAGATTCACTGAGCAGAATGAGAGTAGTCTCAGAGTGGCCACTGAAACATTCAGTAATTAAAGCGGTCTTCAGGAACTGGGGTTCCCCAGAGGTGAACCTGTTGTCTCACGGCAGAACATGAACTACCACTATAGTGTACGGGTTGAAGTTGTCATGTATGGAAATCCATACACTGAAAAATTCTGTTCCTGCCACAGTAGTGACGTTACTACTACAGCAGAACGATTTCCGTTCTGCTGTAGGAGTTATGTTGCATTAGCATCATCCTGATTGGTTGTTCTGCATTCAAACTACTGCTGGTCCCTGGCAGCTCCAACTAAAGTGAAGTGCACAGTCGCCCAGCACGTCACCTGAAAAGTTTTTCGACCCCGACTGGGCTGTTGCAAAGCACTGACTGTTGCGGAATGACACAAGCACTCTACTGGAGAGTGGAAAGCCTTTCCAGAAAAGTAAGCAACTGTATTTTCTTTTACTTCCATACACTGTATAAAATAATGTATGGTAAACCACACATGCCAAAGTCATTTTCCCACTTAGTGGGTACCATGACGACAGGGACCTCTCGAGCTTCGCTCTAGAAGTCACCCTGCCGTCATGGTAACTACTCTGTGGGAAAACAGCCTTGTATATGGTTAACCTTAGATTATTCTATATATTCTGCTGCAGAACCCTGTCTCAGGGCACATTCCCAGAGGATGTCCTCAATTTTGGGGCGGGGGTTGGGGAATTGTATGCTGTCCTACTATTTACAGAGAGTATTCCTAAAGCAAAGGCAAACAGTGCCACAATGATTTTAATTACCACAGACTACTCCCTCATCCTGAAAATGTCCAGGAAGAATTACCCTCTTCCTTTGCACAGAGGCCTACTGACACATTCAGAGGGTCAGGTGACTCAACCAAATATAGTTTCCCTCTACCTGAGGGCCTGGTTCCTCAGAACTGAACCCTTTTCACACAGATAATGGGTGTGCTCAAAGTGGCTAGAAGGCCTTCAACCAGGAAAACTTAAATTGTGAAATGGAAAAGATTTTCAGTTTGGTGCAACAGCAAATCAGTAAATGCTATATACATGCAGATATTTCCCTGTTTGTTATATTTAAAGTCACAGGTGTTGAGACCAGCATCATGGAAGATGCTTTTTTTTAACAATTGCTGCTAACAGGCCAAAAACTGAAGGAAAACGTTTGCCACAGCCAGTGTTTAGAAAGTTGTTCAGAGACCTTGACCACATATTTTTATTTATTTATTTATTTTTTGTTTATTTAGTTTTTGTTGACCGGGTAAGTGCACTAGACAAATCCTGACTATTTTCAGGCACGACCAAGGGGAGGGGGATACAGATGAATGCTAACTGACCTTGAACCAGATTAAGCTGTTAGTGGTATTTTTAGTGAATGAGGGAAATTTGGCCAGGACTCCGGGGAAGTTCCCACTCTTTTTTTCGATAAGTGCCATGGGATCTTTAACATCCACCTGAACTACCACCAATCCAGGCAGATGGGACCTCGGTTTAACGTCTCATCTGAAAGACGGCACCTCAGAAGTGCAGCACCCCTCTCATGCTGCACTACAGTGTCAGTACTGGGATATTAACCCAAGTGCCAGATGTGGGAACTGAACCCACAGCCCTCTGATCTCCCAGCATCAGAGGCGAGTGTGCTACCTACTGAGCCACTGACACTGACAAATGCCCTTAATTGAGAAATCCTGTGCCAGCCTGGGATCTCAGTCTGGTTACTTCATAGCTGATGTTCCACTCCTTTGAGCCTTTGGCTATAGCAGAACAATATCATGTGGAAAACTGTGTTTTTGCTGGCAGTAACTTTTGCACAGAGGGGAAGTTAATTCCCAGCCCCTAAGTATAGAGCCTGCATTCCTGTTTTTTCGTGAAGAAAAGGCAACTCTTGGCACAAACAAGTCTTGTATACAAAAAGTGGTCTCAGAGATTCACTTGAACTAGTCCATTACCTTGCCTGTGTATTTTAAGAGACCACACATACACAGTGGAGAGCAAGTTCTGCACAGTTTGGATCAGATGTAAAAGGCCACTTAGCTTAGCCAATCAGGGGTGACTGTAAACAATTGTTTGTCACTTATGGGAAAGTTTCACAGGGGCACCCAGCCAGTAAGAAGTCTGTATAACGGCGGATATTGTATACAGTTGCATACTGCTGTGGGAAAGCAGGCAGTGTTCCACCAGATGGCATCGGGGCACACTGCCAGGGGAAAAGATGCATCTACCAAAAGAAATGTGCTTTTGGCTGAGATATGTAAGGCTGCCACTTGGATGACATTCCACATATTCATTTCAACTAATAGTTAGATATCCGAGCAAGAGAAGATGCCAGGCTTGGCATCTCTGTACTGCAGGACATGTTTCCTACGTAATCCTAAAACCCTCCAGCCCAGGGTACTGTATGGAGTTTACAAGAGTTGACTGTTCTGATTGTAGTTGTGAGAAGGAAAAGTTATGTTTTTTTCTAGATGATCACAACAGCTAGTAAAATTCACCTTTCTAGGAGCGTAGATATGTTCATTCACACTCTTTAGCATGTCCCCTTCCACTTTAAATCTCACCGGAAGTCTTCATGCTGGCTCCTCCCACCCACCCGGGTGGTATGTACCTCGGCTTCGCCTCATGACGCCAGATCTTCCTTTCTGCTGGAAGATTCAGGTTGCCTCCCTCATGCTCACGCATTTCGTAGGCCCTGGCTTTCAAACATTCAGTTTTAACAAAAATTTGCACTGTTCGCATTTGCGATCGCAAGTTTGCTGCTTCGATCATGGAAGACAAGTCTTCCCCCAGATTTCGTCGGTGCCCTTGCGGCCAGAAGATGTCGCGCACAGATCCCCACACCGCGTGGGTCTATTGCCTCAGTGTCGACCATGACACCTCGAAATGCAGTCTGTCTTGCTTTTCATCCCAACGTCCTCGACGACCGTCTTGCACGCCTGAAGCTGGGGAGGCCGGTGAAATCCAAGGAGGCTCGGTGGGCGGTTTCCGCAGCTGTGGGATCCGACAAGCAGTTGGAACACATGCAGGCATTCGAGGAGGAAGTGGCCCGTGCTACGGATTCCTCTCGGAGCTTCTTCGTTCCCCTCAACCTGGGCTTCATCTTCTCAGGTTCCTTCCGAGAGTTGTGCCAGTCTCTCTCGACCAAGGGAGAGGCGTCTGCGGGTATGCACTCCTCTCGATCCCGTGAGCGGGAGAAGGATTTGGGAGCATCTTCGTCTCGACGGAGATGTTCTTGGGAGCAGGAGAGATCTCGGTCCCAGGAACATGCAGTCTCGACTTCGGTCAAGCTTGCTTCTTCGGCCGCTGGCTTTTCGGCTTTGCCGTCTGGTCAGTTGACCGAATTATCTGTTGATGAGGTCGAAATTGTGATCGATCCTATTGATCCGATATCACTGACTCTGGTCGATGACTCCCTCGATCGAACCCCTAATCTGGTTTTTCTAGATGACGAGACCCAGCCTGCTGGTACTTCAATCGAAGATGGGGACCCTGATCCCGGGAAATCACCGGTCCCGCCGGCATCTCCCGAGCTACCAAATCGGCCCGCCCGATCTCAGTCGAGGTCTCAGACCCCATCATCCGACAGGCTGAGGAAGAGCCATAAGCGCTCTAAAAAGAGGCGACACAATTGGTCCTCCTTGTCCTCCTCGGATGAGGAGAGACCCCGGTGGAAGCTCCATCGGTGCTACGAGGACCTCGTGTGGCAACAGCTCATTTTGACCAGGCACAAGCCAGCTCCAGCTTCTACACTGGCCATTACCTGGCTTTCGCCCCCTAGGCTGAAGCCAACTCCTTTGGAGCAGATTAAATTGGTTCCTCAGCCCGTGTAGTTGGCAAAACCACCTGTTCGGCCCAAAACGGTATCTCCACTGATTGTGGTGGAACCACCGCCCAAACAGTCTGTGGGAGAGGGGCTCCTACCAAGGAAGATGGACCAGACAATCGGGCTTCCTGGCAGTTAATGGTCAATACGGTCACTTGGACCTTATGGTCGTAGCGACCTGAGTGGGTAGGCCTTTATATCGGGATTCCTCGGATTGGGACATCACCAGCTTGCATTCACATCCAGGTGATGATGAATCAACCATTGGATTGGAGACGGAGGAAGGTCCCTCGTCTTTTCAAGGGATCCTTCACCTCATCTCTGAATCTACAGGGATGCCTCTGGAGCCAATCCAGAAAAAGGTGGAGTACCCTCTTATGGACATCCTTAAGAGAGGGGATACCTTGATGGAGGTTTTTCCTGTGGCTGAGGCTATTGTCGGCCCGGCCCTAGAACTTTGGCAGCACCCTGCCTTTTGTCCAGCTGTCTGCCCGCATGGCCCACAAGTATGTGGTGTCCATGGGGTCCCTTGCGAGGTTCACAGAGCACCCTTTGGCCAAGAGCCTGGTGACCGCCTCTGTGTTCAGACATACTGGTAATTCTTCTGACATTGACCGACCTCCTGATAGAGAGTCTAAGCTTTTGGATCATTCAGCCAGGAAGGTCTGTGCGGCTTCTTCCTTGGGTCTTCGTCAGGCAAGTTCGGCCGTCATCATGGCACACTTCTCTCACACCCTTCTTGGGTCGCTAGATGAAGTCCTCCCACATCTCCCCTCGGACATGTAGACCACAGTCAAGCAGGTCCAGGATCAGGGCCGAGCTGTTGCCAAACAGCAGCTTCAGACGGCCCTGGATATTGGGGATTCTTGTGCCCACTCGGTGGCTGCCGCAGTTGCCTCTCGCTGCAGGTCTTGGCTGAGGCTCTGCTCCTTTCCGGCGGATACCCAGCACAAACTAGCTGATGTGCCCTTCTTGGGGACCAGCTTGTTCGGCCCAGGAGTGGCCGGTCACCCTCAGCGCATTGAACAGTCCAGTGCCACCTTGGATGCTACTTCTGCCGAGAGTTCTTCAGGCAAGAACCAGCAGAAGAAAAAGAAGCCTTTTCAACATTCTTCCCCTGCATCTCAGCAGTCCTCCTTTCAAGGTGGACAGCAGCACCATCAGCAGCAGGCTCAAACTTGGCACCCTCTGCCCAAGCCCGGACTCCAACAGGCCCGAAAAGGAGGCTGAGGCTCAGGTCCTGGAGTCTCCTCCTCCAAGCCTGCTCAATGATGGGGCGGGGCCGTCAACCCCTCTTCTGTCACCTCAGTTCTGGGTCCTCTCATGGGGGGCTGGCTCCGCCACTTCCTTTCCACCTGGCCTGTTGCCACTTCGGACAGGTGGGTTCACGAAGTGGTCAGTCAGGGACTGCCTCTGGAATTCCAGCAGTACCCTCCAAGCCGAGCCCGTGCCCCTCGGAAGGAAAGAATAACCGTTCAGATCCAGTCGGCTCTCCAAGACTACATCGCTCAGCTCCTCCTCAAGGAGGCAGTGGCGGATCCTCCAGGAGACTCAGGCTTTGTCTCCAGGTACTTCCTGGTGCCCAAGCGGACAGGGGGCTGGCGCCCCATTCTAGATTTGCATGACCTGAATCAATATCTCAGGTCATGCACCTTTCGGATGGTCACTCTGTCCCAGATCATACCATCCTTGGAGCGAAACATGTGGTTCTGTTCACTGGATCTGCAGGATGCGTTCTTTCACATCCCAATCCGTCCGTCCCATCAGCAGTTCCTCCGCTTCAGGGTCGAAGGGACCCTGTCGAGTTCTGAGCTGCCGCTCGCCTGTTTCGACCCACAGGTCTTCACCAAATGCATTGCAGTGGTGGCGCCCATCTCGGGGTAGGATTTATCCTTACTTACCTCAACGATTGGCTCCTAGCAGGATCCACCCAACAGGAGATGAAGAGGTCCAGGGACCTGGCCCTCTAGACCTGCCTCCTGATCAATGAGGCCAAGTTGGAACTCGTGCTGTCTCAGATGATGGGCTTCATTGGGGCAGAGCTCGACTCTTGTCAAGCCAGAGCTCGGCTCCCGGTGGACAGGACAGAGGTTCTTTCCTCCTTTGGCCAATCATTTTTGGTTGGGCAATTGTGCTCTGCCCGGAACTTTCTGTGCCGTCTGGGTTGCATGGTGGCGTGCACCTCAGTGGTCCATTGGGCCGGGTTGCACATGTGCCCCCTCCAGTGGGAGCTGGCCACCCAGTGGACTCAGCGCCACGGTCATTTTGACCAGCTGGTCACTGTAACCCAGAAGATGTGGGACACTCTCCAGTGGTCGACCGCCCCAGACCGGCTGCAGGAAGGGATCCCGTTTGTCCGCCTCAAGCCGACAGTCATCCTCATGACCGATGCCTCTCTCATGGGCTGGGGAGCCCACATGGGGGACAAAAGGGCCCACAGGCTCTGGACCCCCGAGGAGTCCCGATGCCACATCAACCTATTGGAGCGCAGAGTGGTCAGACTGGCACTGTCAGCGTTCACTTCTCAGCTCCGGGGTCAAGTGGTTCAAATCCAGACGGACAATACCACGACCATGTACTACCTCAACAAGCAGGGCGGCACGCACTCCCTTCTGCTGTGCAGGGAGGCGCTCCGCATCTGGACCCTCGTGAGCTGATTAGAGGCAGATCTCCTTGCCATCCATGTGGCAGGATCCTCAAACCATCTGGTGGATGCTTTCAGCCGCTTAGGCCAGACATCCCATGAGTGGTCTCTCCATCCAGAGGTAGCTTACAACCTGTTCTCCCACTGGGGCAAACCAATGGTGGACCTGTTTGCCTCCAGGGGAAAACACCAAGCTGAGGCTGTTTCATGCCTGACCCCCTCAGCAGGGCTCGCTACAGGGGGGATGCCTTCTCGAGGTCGTGGACCCCAGGCATCCTCTGTGGCTTCCCTCCATTTCCCTTGATCCACAAGGTGCTCCTCAAGGTGAGGAGGGACAAGGCGAAGGTGATCCTGGTAGCCCCAGACTGGCTGCGCCAGTTCTGGTATCCAGATCTCCTCAGCTTCAGCTGCAGGCACCCGGAGTGGCTTCCAGCACGACCGGACCTGATATCACTCAATCAGGGGAAGGTATTCCATCCGGACCTTCAATCCCTGCACCTCACAGTCTGGTACCTGAGCGGCTAGAGTTCCAGGCTTTGGGTTTTTCCGAAGATGTCTACACCATGGTGGAGGCATCCAGGAAGGAATCGACCAGGAAATGTTATGCCTTCAAATGGAAAAGGTTTTCCATTTGGTGTCAGGGCAAGGGTCTGGACCCTTTGTCCTGTTCAGTGGCTAACATTCTTGACTACCTTTGGTCTCTCTCCAAAGGGGGGTCTTCGGTCATCGACCCTTAGGGTACACCTGGCAGCCATCTCTGCTTACCGGGCATGGGCCAGTCAGCTGACGGCACAGGAGACAGTGGTCGGGCGCTTTTCCAAAGGCCTGGGTCACATATCCCCTCTGGTGTGTGAACCTCCTCCTCCATGGGATCTACTGCTTGTACTGGCAAAGCTCATGGGCAAGCCATTCGAACCAATGCACAAGTGTGAGTTGTCACACTTGTGGAAGATGGCCTTCCTGGTGGCTATCACATCTGCCAGAAGGACAGGGGAGCTCCAGGTGCTTTTGGTGGACTCCCCTTATCTGGTCTTCCACAGGAACAAGGTTGTCCTACGCCCACATCCGAAATTCCTTCCGAAGGTGGTGTCAGAGTTTCACCTTAACCAGGTGTTAACTCTGCCGGTATACTACCCTAATTACACCTCAGAGGCCGAGTACAAGCTCCATACTTTGGACCTGAGACGTGCTGTCTTCTATTACAAGGAGAGGATGGTGGAAATTCGGGGAGAGGTTCACCAGCTGTTTGTCACTTATGCTGAAGCCGCTTCTGGCAGACCTGCAGCAAAGCAGACTATTGCAAGATGGATCACATCATGCATAGGTCTGTGCTACGAGTTGACGGGCAAGGAGCCTCCCAGAGGGATGAGAGCTCATTGTACCTGCCATACTGTTGCATCAGTGGCTGCTTCCAGGGACATCCCTATCCAGGAAATCTGCCGGGCTGCTATCTGGAAGTCAGCAAATACCTTCATCACCCACTATCACATCGACCTTGAGTCACGCCGGGATGCTGGTTTTGGGGTCTCCCTTGTCCCATCTCTGTTCTCTAAGTAGGGTGTGTGCGCTTTGCCACCCTCCTCCCGGAGAACTGCTAGGAGTCTGCCAAAGAGTGGGATGAACAACATATCCACGCTCCTAGAAGAACAGGTTACTCACCTGTAACAGTAGTTCTAGGAGTGGTGTATGTTGTTCATCCACACAGACCCACCCGACCTGCCCAGCTGTGGACGCACACAAACTGGCTTCCAGCGGGCTAAGATCTGGCGTCATGGGGCAGAGCCAAGGTATATACCACCCGGGTGGGTGGGAGGAGCCAGCTTGAAGACTTCCGGTGAGATTTAAAGCGGAAGGGGGCATGCCAAAGAGTGTGGGTGAACAACATATACCACTCCGAGAACTACTGTTGCAGGTGAGTAACCTGTTCTTCCTTACCGCCTCTTTTTAGGATTACAGTATATTGGGGTAGGGCATTTTTAACTGGGATAGTATAGCTTGAGCTTGTCAAAGTGCCACAGCCTGTTGCCATTGTGTGTGTTAATCAAATTGTTTTTTTTTTGTTTTTTTGTACAAATCTGACTTAACTTACGTTGGAGCCCACCAGGATGCAACACAGTGTCTCTGGGTCTTATGTCGGGGGAATCTCTTGCAGCAGGCCATCACAGGTAGGACTTCGCCATCAGGCACTAGGATCACACGGAAACTTTTCTAGCCAGCAGTCTACCAAAGGGAGACGCCCACCTCTGACATCACGCACTAGCGTCAGCTACTCTATATAGGTGGGTGCCCCCCCCATCATCCCCTGCTGTCGACCTAGTCACATCGGATCTGCAAGGAAACCGCCACTGCTTCAGTCCCCATTGTCACACCATTGGCTGTTTTATTTCTCACCTTAGTTTTTTTCTATCCTTTGATGCTTTTTTCTTTCCGTTTGACGTCTCCTTCATCGATGGCGCTTGCAAGAGTCGTATAAATAATAAATTCCTAAGAAGGACGAACACTCGGCTTGCCTCTTCTTTCTAGGCCTGTACCACGACATTTCATCCTGTGAGTTCTGACAGAGGTTCAGTGCCACCACCCACCCTGCTGCCAGTGGACCCCCAAGGGGCACTTACTTAAGCTGAAGGTCGCCTCAGTGGTGCAGCAGCTGCAGGCATGCTTTTCGCAGGCCTCCCAGGCCCAACCTTCGGCCATTTAGGTCCAGTCTTTGGCCTCCCAGGCCTAATCCTCTGATTCAGCTGGGGTCAGCCCCAGGACAAAACTTCAGGAAGCACAAGCACTGAGCTAAGGAAGAGCATAGATTCCAGACCTCGTCTTCCCTGCTCGCAGTTGCCATACGCTCACTCGACCGTGTCAGGATCCTCCTTTGTGGGGGTCGTTCCTGCGTCCTACCAATGCCCCTCCCTTCTACAGGGAAAATGGTGGTTCCTCCTCCAGCCACTATTTCTGTTACTGGTGGAGGAGCTTTGGGCCAGTGATCTTCCCAGCCTGCCAGGCCCCTGATGCTCAGGCCCATCTCTTCATCAGGCACCCAGCAGAGTAGCCCTGTCGGCCGCACTTCCACTGATGTGGGTGTAATGGACACAGGGGCACCTTCGTTTACCCCTCTTGTCGCCCTCCTCCCTTGCATTGAATACCTCGCATAGGTCCGTGCCCCAGGTGGAGATAGGCTTTTCGTTCACCAGCCTCGATGTTGCCTGCTTGACCACAGGACCCCCAACGCCCGACACTGAATGGCCAGTACTATTCCTACCCAGTGGCCTACCCTGGCTACCTTATACCTACATCAGGAGCTCCTCCGGGCTATCCCTATCCACTAACGCCAGGCTTTACATTGTTCAAGGTGGACATTCACGGATTGGTGGCCTCCCTTTGGGGAGTCGTGTTCGCAAGTACCAGCACCAGCCTCTCCGCCTCCTCCCAGGGATCCGGCTGTAGGGATCTACATTGCCCAACCCCCCCAGCCTCTGCCCCAGATGCCTCTGGGGGCTTTCTTCCCATCTCCTGAACCCACGGAAGGGGATGAATACCACCCAAACCTGGTGCTCCAAGATTCGGGGGATGAGGGTGCCCCAGATGAGGGGTAAGGTGACGAGCTCCCCCTCTCACTCTTCGGGATCCTCTGAAGGGGTCTCCGTGCACCAGGATGTTCCTCAGATTTCCCCGGATGACCCCTCTTTTTCAGCAGTTATGCGCTGCATTCGGGTGGTGATGGGCTTTGTTTCAGAGTAACAAGACCCTGAGCCTGGGCGACTGGCCTTATACCTGCGCAAGCCTAATGCCCCACTGTTGGTGGTCTTCCCGCTGATTGACTCGTATGAAGATGTCATGATGGCGGCTTGGTGGTGGCCCCATCTCCTCCCTGTCATGTCTCGCAAGACAGACCAGACAGGCTTTATCATGCCTCAGAGGGAAGACCTTTCTTGGGGGAGCAGGCACAGGCAGATTTAGTGGTCATTCATGCTGCCCATGACCGCTCCAAATGGCTCAGGCACCTTAGATCTTACTTCTAGAAAGGCTCTTGCAGCAGTCCACACTGGTAGGACTATGCCACCGGGCATTAGGACCACATGGAAAACTTCTAGCTAGCAGTCTACCATGGGGGTCCGCCCCTACCAACATTAGTCATCTGACGTCAGTACAGGCTATATAGGAAGGTGGTCCCCCAAATACACCTCTGTTCTTTTCCCATCGACCTGTGCACAGTGGACCTAGTGGATGTCACAGCTACAGTCAGCTGCCATTTCCTGCATTTTCTGAGCTTTTTAATTTTCTTTTATTTCTCTGTTAAAGCATTAGACTTTTCAGTGTTTTCTGGCAGTTTGTGTCTTCTACACCAGCCTTGTTTTCCGACCGCTCCACCAAGTGTGCCTGTGGCTAACAGATTCCAGAATGGGACGGTCGCTCTTCGTGCCTGATGTGCCTAGGCCCCAGCCACGACACCGAAGCCTGTCAGCACTGCCAGAAGTTCAACCAGGCCACTTGGAGACGTCGATTGAAAATGCTGGAGAGCTACATTCTTTGACAGTAGCTGCTCACAATGGAAAAGGAGGTGCAGGCTAGGAGCTCTTCGGCCTCATTGGCACAGTCTTGTGCCTCTTCTTCCTCCCACAGGGAGAAATTGGGAAAGCACAAGCATCAGGAGAAACCCGTGAATGGGCCCGGTCACGGTCTTCTCATAAGTCTTCTACCGTGACGGTGCCTTCCTCTCATAGGTGGTTGGCACCTTCAGCACTGCCAGCCCTCTCCTCCAGGCTCCTGATGTCTCATCCATCAGCCCTTATCTGTATAGCAGGGGGAGGGTTTGCGGGGCAGGGGACTCCCAGCCCCTGATACTCAGGCTCATTACCTCCATGGGCTCTCAGCCAGGTGGCTTGGTCAGCTCTGGGCTTTTGGGTGGCGGTTCTGCGCCCGTAACCCTCCCGGCCCCCAGCTCTGCCTTTGTTGATCCCCATCTCTGGGACCAACGTCAGTTCTTCTAGGCAGCCCCTGTGGCATCCTGACGCCATCACCTCTCCAGCATCGCCCCTGCCGCTACCCAGGAAATCTCTCCCTCCCACAAGTGCGGGCTTCCTCTGTGGACCTGGGGCTGGCGAACCCATCGCCCAGGCGATCCAGACCATTGCGCCCCCCCTGGCCGTCGCTGGTTCTGCCGACGCCTCAGTTAGTGGGCCCAATGCCAGATAGATTTCTGGTGCCATATGTTCTGATGCCAGGTTACTCGTCGCCGGCCTCACAGCTATCGTTCCCTAACCCGGTGCTGGGGCTGCCCTTCCTTCTATATACAACATTGCTGCACAGGTGGATTACAATGTCCTTTTCTTCATGTGGGGGGCATTCATGCAAAAGCAGGCCCCACTCCTCAGGGTCTGTCTCCGTCATCTCTCTCTCTCCCCCCTCCTCCCAGGATCCACAGCTCAGGGACACAGGCAGGGCTTGGTCTTCTGACCCCAAACACATCAGGAACTCTGGCACTAGGCCTGACATTGGTACCGGTACTAGGTGTGAGGAGTTTCGCCCTCTGTCGCCAGTACCAGTCAGTGAGTCCTCAGATGATGACTCTGAATCCTCTGGTTCCTCTTCTCCGGGGGACTCGGGGGTGAAGGTACGTCTGAGGAGGTACCCAAGTCCTCACCTGACGATCCGTCTTTCATGGGCGTATTGTGTCACATTCAGTCCATTATGGGGTGGGAGAAGGAGGACCAGACTCTGAGAGGCATCTCCTTGCCATCTTCCTCCAGCAGAAGGATGACTTGCCTGTAGTGGTGCCACCCTTGATAAGAGTCTTATGAGGATGTCACCAAGGCAGCTTGAGCTCACCTCTCCACAACTCCTCCCCTTCCTAAAAAGGCCGACTGGCTTTATCATGCGTCGGCGGGCCAACCTTACTTGGGTACCAATTCAAAGGCGGATTCTGTGGTCATTAATGCAGCCCACAACTGCACAAAGAAACCCAAGCATCTTATTACTTCACCTCCAGAATGTGAGTCTTGGCAGTTGGATCACATAGGCAAGTGGGTCTTTGCCACAGCAACCCTGACCATAAGGGCCATCAGTTATTTGACCCATATGGTCCAATATCAGATTGCCATCTGGGACCAGGCCAGGGACCTAGTCCAGAGCCTGCCCGAGGACCCCACAAAATCCCAGTTCACCCAACTCATAAAGTCTGGCTTGGATGTAGGTACCTATGTGCTTCAAGCATCTTACCATGCCATGGATATCTTGGGGTGAGGAGCTGCGACTGGCATCTGCCTGGGGCGACATTCTTGGCTCTGGGTCTCTGGTTTCACCCTGGATGTTCAAGCTGGCATCTTAGATGCTCCCTTCAGGGGTTCAGTCCTTTTTCAGGGTGATGTTCAGCACCTCATTTCTAATTTGCAGTAGTTGGGCAAAGCCCTCAGCTGTGTTCATTCGCTCTATTATACTCAGCCTAGAGCAAACCAGCGTCAGCCCTTTTGTCGGTCATCTCGCAAGCAGGCTCGAGGCCAAGGTCCAGCAACGACGTAAGGCTTCCAATGCCCCCGCAGGGTTCACTACAGCTAGATTCCCCCCTGGTGTCCAGCGGCTCCCCTGCCCGCTCCCACCCCCATCTTCTGACTCCTTACCCCAACCCCCCTTCTAGACCAAAAGTCTATGGGAGGTGGGCAGGGGTTGATTCTCTCTCCAGTTGCAGGGATGACGAACAGCAACCATAGATAGTTGGGTGCTTCAGCTCATAGCTTGGGGCCACACTCAAACTGGTGGAGTGGCCACCTGAGGCCCCTCCGGTCCAGTCTGCCTACCTTCATGCATATCTACCTCTGGTTTCTGAGAAGATTCAGGTGCTTCCGCAAAAAAGAGCGATAGTGCTCATCTCGCAGGCTCAGTGGGAAGGGTTTTTATTACCACTACTTCCTGTCCCCAAAAAGACCAGGGATCTGCGACCCATGCTAGACTTAAGCAACCTGAACCTCTACAGTAGAGTACAAGCACTTCAGGATGGTGACCCTCCAGGGTCTGCTGCCCTTGCTGCACCAGGGGGACTAGCTATGTTCTCTGGACATGCAGGACACTTACCTGCACATCCAGGTCTTCCTGGCTCACCGTCGTTTCCTCTGCTTCCATTTTCAGGGTGCCCACTTCTAATTCAGGGCCCTTCTCTTTGGTCTTCCCTCTGCCTCGAGTGTCTTTACCAAATGCCTGGCCATGGTCAGATGGCATACACCCTAGGATCTTAAGGGGAGCTGTGAAAAAAGCTAGCAGAGCCTCTTGCAGCCATGTTCACTGAGTCACTCAGCACATGTGTGGTTCCAGAGGACTGGAAGAGGGCACATGTAGTCCCTTTACACAAAAGTGGGAGCAGAGAAGAGACTGGGAACTATGGGCCAGTCAGTCTCACTGCAGTAGTGGGTAAGATCATGGAAGCACTGCTTAAAGAAAGAATAGTGGCACAGTTGGAATCCAGCAGTGCCCAGGATCCAAGACAACATGGATTCACAGCAGGAAGATTGTGTCAGACGGGGGGGGGGCAGTGGACATCACCTACCTCAGTTTCAGCAAGGCCTTCGACACCGTCTCACATAAAAGGCTGGTTAACAAGATGGGTAGTCTGGGCATGGGGCACAAGGTTGTTAACTGGGTTAAGAACTAGCTAACGGACAGGAGGCAGAGGGTGGTGGTGGTAAATGGAATCCAGTCTGGGGAGAGGGGGGATGACCAGCGGGGTTACCCCAGGGATCGGTCCTGGGACCAGTCTTGTTCAGTGTTTTCATTAGTGAAATTGCAGAAGGGCTGGAGGGAAAGGTCTACCTGTTTGCAGATGACACCAAGATCTGCAACACTGGATACTCCAGACGGGGTGGAAAGAATGAAGAGGGACCTGGGGAAGCTTGAAAAATGGTCTGAGGTGTGGCAGCTGAGGTTCAATTCAAAGCAGTGCAGAACAGTGCACCTGTGACAGGGGAAACCTGGTGGAGAGCTATAGGATGGGGGGGGGAGTTGCCAAGGAAGAGAGACCGGGGAGGTATCATTTCAGAAAACCTAAAGGTGTCTTAAGCAGAGAGCAAAGGCTGCAGAGTGGGCCAGTGACATGCTGGGGTGCATAGGCAGAGGTATCACTAGCAGAAGGTGGGAGGTAGTAATGCCATTGTATAAATCACTATTGAGGCCTCACCTGGAGTACTGTGTGCAGTTCTGGAGGCCGCACCTTTGAAAGGACATTGACAGGGTGGAGGCGATCCAGAGAAGGGTGACAAAGATGGTACAGGGCTTGCACCAGAAAACCTATGAGAGATTGAAGGACCTTGGTCTGTACTCTCTGGAGGAGAGGAGGAATCGGGGAGGCATGATAGAAACATTAAAGAACAGCTGACGCTTAAAGGAGAACTTTAACAAAACATAATATTTAGGTTCAGCTTGTATTTCACATTAGTTCTGTATTTTTCCTCACAATTATTTTACTACTGAGGTCATTTGCATGAAAACTGAATCTTTGCTTTTGAACAGTTCATCCACTCCCATTTGTTATTCCCTACCTAAGGTCATAATGCACTGC
The DNA here is from genome assembly GCA_016271365.2 of Neoceratodus forsteri. Lineage (NCBI taxonomy): Eukaryota > Metazoa > Chordata > Ceratodontiformes > Ceratodontidae > Neoceratodus > Neoceratodus forsteri. Next base: position 335,996,565 of record CM028135.1, on the reverse strand, counting down.
TTGTGACATCACAGTTACTCTCATGGCACCAAACTGTGATGTCACAACACAGGATTATGACTTTTTGTTTTTGCAAAAGATAATTTTTATTGAGCATGATCCATATCCGATTTATCACATACTGTCAAACATATCACTGGTTTATACATTAAACATACATATAAATATTCTACTATGGATATAAATATGTTATATCTTTCATAAATTAGGGGAAAAAGGCCGCTTGGGACCAGTCCTTTATTATAGTATTATATGTCTTCCATGCGAATTTGTGGTCTAGAAAAAAATGATTATTGTATAAAGTACTTATAAAGTTTTGTTTCCATTCCAATTCTGGGAAATTAGTTCCAATTTAATTTTGTTTCCAATATTTTAAAATCAGTCTTTTTTTTTTTTAATTGGTCTTTATTTCCATTTTTATTCCACACAGTTACAGAGAAAAGGATTAATACAATTAGCTATGGAACCAGCTATCACAATCAGTATTAATCATTCATAGTAGGCTTAAAGTTCATGAAGGAAAGATAACTTTACATTTGTTTCCAGTTGTCAAGAGTTGATTAAATGTCTTTCATAACGATCTAGGTCCATCTCCATGCTATTTACACACTTAATTTAATTTACCACTTTGATATCCAAGCCCCCCCACTTCCCATATTTTGGGCCTAGTCAACTCGCTCAAGGGCAAAAGGTGGGATCAAACTTTGCACAGTAGCTAACCCAGCCCTGCCACTTCTGAATAGGAGATGAACCTCTCTACCTTGCATCTCGATATTACGTTTTTTAGTAACATATATTTCTGACATTATCTTTCTTCAGTCCTGTATTGTTGGAGTATGGGGAGACATCCATCGTTGAGTGATTGCCTTTTTGGCTGCCAGAAGGCAAACTGGTAGTATCGAATCTTTCCAAGGAGGAGAATGGTCCGGAAAAATCCCCAACAGAAATTCTTCTGCTGTGAGTTCAATGGGGTCATTGAACAAAATTGAGAGCTCATTTTGAAGGGAGAGTATATAAGGCATTAGATAGGGGCATAGCCAAAAAACGTGTCCCAGGGTAGCGACCCAGCATCCACAGTCTCCAACAATAACCATATTTTGGGGGGATGAATTTGGCAAGGGCTGCTGGAGCCCTAAAAAATCGAGATCGGCACCTCCAAGAAAACTCCCTCCGGTGGTGGGACAGGATGGACTTAACCTCCGTCAGAGCAGAGCCAAACCTTGAGTCCACGGAAGTGTCTAGTTCTAGGTCTTTATTCCATTCATTGAGGATGGATCTAGTTGATTCCAGACCACCATTTCTCAGCTCTTTATATATTGTACCTATGATATGTAGTCCCAAGTTGCCTTCAATTGATTCAATAAATAGCTTTAATAGGTTTGGGGTGGGAAGGAGAATTATGGGTGAGATGGTTTTATTGCGAAGGATGTGGTTGCGAATTTGAAAGTATCTAAATAGACAGAGGATCGGAGGGAGAACTGGGACTGTAACCTTTCAAAAGGAATGATGCCCAGAGGTGAGAGGAATTGGAAAACATGAGAGAGGCCAAGTCCTCTCCATAAGGCAAAGGCTTGGTCCTGGAAGTTAGGAACAAACATTTCATCCTGAGATATAAGCTTACAATATTCATAAATCATTGAAATAGGGTTCTTCTTTCTCAACCTTCTCCATAGCTTATAGGGTTGGGATATTATGTTTGTTAGATCCGAAGGCGGGATAGACCTCTCGTCTGAGGAAAAGAGGATCTTTTTGATATCGTAAAGGTCATTTAAATGGAATTCTGTTGTCTTCCAGGGGGAACAGTAGGTCTCTGTTAACCACAGTATCAGGGTTCTTAGAAAAGCTGCTTGGGCATATAGGGGTAAATCTGGGAGGTTAAGACCCCCCTGAGATAGCGATAATTTTAGGATGGAGAACCTAATTCTCGGACGGTTTTAACCCCATAGGAAACCCAAAATCAATCTAGCCCATGATTTAAAGTAAAATTTTGAGGGGTAGATAGGGATTGTCTGTAGTAGATACAGTATTCGAGGAAGTATATTTGTTCGAATGATTTCTACCCTTCGGTAGAAGGGAAAAAAATCCTGTTGCCCATTGGTAGAGATCAGACTGGATCTGAATTGTGAAGGGTTCGTAATTAACTATTTCTAGCAATCCGAGATCAAGGGGAAGCTGGAGACCCAAATACGAAATCTTTATGGATAACTATTTGAATGGATATGTTTTTGTAAATTGCTGGGAAGGGGTAAAATTGAATGCGAGGGTCTCAGTCTTGGCTAGGTTAAGTTTGAAACTGGATATTTTTTCAAATTGAGTTAGAATTTTCCATGTAGCCAGAATAGACTGAGAAGGGGTCATCAAGGTCAGCAGCACGTTATCCGCAAACATGCTGACTTTGTATTCCTGATGGCCAGTTGGTATCCCCTCTACCTCAGGGGTGCCATGGAGGACAGATGCCAGGGGTTCAAGGAAAAAAGCAAAAAGATACGGAGACAGGGGACATCCCTGATGTGTACCTCTGCTCAGGGAGATTGGAGAGGATACCAATCCATTGGTGCGAATATAGGCTCGTGGAGCTTTGTAAAGATTAACTAAGTTTTTAATAAATAGAGGGGGGGGAATTGGAAAGCTCTCAGGGTATCCCAAAGAAAGGGCCACGAAACGCGGTCGAAAGCTTTCTCTGCATCAAGGCTGATAAAAACAGAAGGGATTTGCCGAGTAGAAACATATTCTTGTGGAATTGGGGCTCGTCAAATGTTATCTGACGTATTTCTGTTCTTAATAAAGCCAGATTGGTCAGGATGTATGATTTGGGGGATAATAAATTCTAGCCTGGATGCCAGTATGACCATATCAGTTTTATAGTCTATAGTTTATAGCTTTATAAAACCAACAGTGTCCTGAATGGGAGGCAGTATAGCGCAGTGGTTTAAGGCTCTGAGCTGCAAATCTGGTGACATTCAGCAGACCAGACCTGGGTTTGAATCCCACAGCTTCCACTTGCATACTGTGTGACCCTGAGTAAGTCACTTAACTTCCCTGTGTTCCCAGGTTGCACCTGTAAAAAAAGCTTTCAGCTAGTGCATCTCACCTGGTTAAACAACTAAATAAATAAAAACAAATAAAAAAAAAAATAGTCAACATTAAGAATTGAGATAGGACAATAGGATCCCAGGTCTGAGGGCTCTTTATTTGGTTTGGGGATGGGGGCTATAGTAGCAAAATCCCAGGATGGGGGAGGCAGCACACCCTGAGAAATGTGATTAAATAGAGAGTGCATTTTTGTGATTAAAATCAGTCTCTTGATTGTCATTACATTTGTTGTAACTAAAAGTCTAAATTTTTTTCTATAAGATTGGAATTGAAAGCTTCAACTATTATGTTTAGTATAATTAAACCAATATGTTCTATGAAAACCTGTTTGTTTTAGAATTTTAAAAGACTGGTCCCACCAGTTCTTGCATCTTATACAGTCCCACAACATACTATGTACATCTGCATCTGGAGCTTTATAAAACCAAGAGTCTCCTGAATTGACAAAACCTATCTTCTTTAGTCTATATGGTGTGAAATATGCTCTGTTAAGAATTTCAAACTGGATCAGTCTGTCCCTTGTCAGCTTGTACCTATGTAATTGTGACATAGCCAATACCCATTGCTGTTCTGTTAATTGATTATTCATCTCTACCTTCCATTTTTTAATAACATTTTTATAGATTTTTCCTGTTGATTTTGTACATAATTTATCTTTTATCCAACCATACAATTTTGATTTCCCCTCTTTGTTTTAGTAACCCCTCCAATTCACTTTCTAATATTTTATTATTTGGAGCTCTGTCCCACTTGTCATAGTCTTTTTTGTATCGGCTGCTTATTTGATTAAAATAAAATAGGTCGGATTGATCTAAATGAAATCTGTCTCTGAAATTTTTCCAGGACAGTTTTGATACTTGATTGTACAAATCCCTCCAGTTTTAATCCTTTTCTGCAACCATACATCATTTTTGAGTACTGCTCCTTGAATCAGAAAATTGGAGTTTTCCCAGATATTTAATGGTGATTTGGTTATATGCCATTCTGTAGTTTTCAAACTTTTTTGAAAACTGTACTTGCATTCCTGGCTATACTACATTTTGATTTTATTCCTATACTTGATGTAAATGATAGATTTTTTAGATTTACGTTAGCTGGAAAATGTTCTTTAATGATCAAGTTTTCCCATTCTAAATCTGTTCCACTGAATGCCCAATTTATTATTAACTTAGTTATATAAGCATAATAATTAATTTGTATATCTGGGCAAGCCAGACCTCCCCTGTCTTTTGGTAAACATGTTTTTTTCCAGGCTATCCTTGGTGTTTTACTATTCCAAATAAATTTACTGAACAGTCTGTTTATTTATTTTTTTTTAAACCAATGAAGTGGAATTGGGGGGAATATTGATCGCAGTCTACAGGATAAAGTTTGTACTGCTACCATCTTTATCAGTTGTATCTTTCCCCATAATGATAAATAAAATTTACTCCAACCTTGAAATTTCATTTTCAGAGAATTATAAGTTGATTCAAAATTTAAATCATACCAGTCCTGTAGTTTGCCCCCTTTGGGGATTTTTGCATTAATTATAGATCTCTAGATTCTTAATGTTAAAAACAACCATCTCTGATTTTTGTTTATTTTATAGCCTGTGATCCCGGAGAAATGTTTAATTACTTCCATTACTTCCTTCAGACTTTGTTCAGGTTCCTGAATCAGAAGTAATATATCATCCACGTAAGCATTATACTTCATCTCTAAAGATACCAGTTTAACTCCGTGAATAATTTGGTTTGCTTGAATTTCTTTTAATAACTCAAGGCCTTTAACAAAGATGGTGACAGGGGGGCAACCCTGTCTTACTCCCTGATATAAAATAAAGGGTTTAGATAAGTTGCCATTTATTTTTAACTGAGCTGTAGGTTTTTTGTAAATAGTCATAATGTAATTTATAAATTCTTCTCGAAAATGTAATATTCTCATTACCTGAAAAAGGTACGACCATGCTAACGTATCGAATGCTTTGGTAGCATCCAAAGAGAGTAATTTTACTTGAGTCCCTGAATCTATAAGGTATTCAGAAATAAATTGTATTTTGCGTAATCCCTTCTCTATGTTCATATTCTGAATAAAACCAGCCTGATCCTTATAAATTATATTATTTAAGTGAACTAAGATTCTGTTATTTAGAATTTTTTTTGTATATTTTATAATCTGTATTCAGGATTACTACCGGTCTATAATTCTCTGTTTTGGTCAGATCCTTCCCACTTTTGGGTATCAGAGAAATATAGGCATTGTAGAAGGAATCTGGTAAACAGCTTTGGATTTGTATGTGCCGAAATAACATCTGTAACCATGGCCCTAATGTAGTTTTATGTGTCTCATCAAATTCTAAAGTAAGCCCATCTAGGCCTGGACATTTTCCTTTCTTCATACTTTTAATTTTTTTTTCCCCAACTCTGTTTCACTCCTATACTTTTAATTGTTTCTAGGATTTCTTGAACTGTTACTGGTGCTTCTAACTTATCCCAATCCTTTGCCTGAATTTTTACTTTACAGAACTTTTCATAATATTCTATTTCTTCTACATTCAGATTTATACAAAGCAGTATAGAACTCCAGAAATTGTTTTTTAATTTCCTCCTGTAAAATACATATTTGACCATCTGTTTTTTTGATCAGTGTTGTGTGCTTTTTTCTTGTTCTTGAATCCTTCTTGTTGATATTCTCCCTGTTTGCTCACTCTGTTGTTTCCAGTTTGTATTTTCTTTGCCCAATCTTGTTTAATTTGAAATATTTCTGTTGTGTTGATAACATTTCTTAATTCTGTTAGTTCCTTCATTTTATCTACATTCTCCCTTTTAACCTCTAGTTCCAGTGATCCAAGTCTTCCATTGCCTGCCGCTGATTAAGAAGTCAATTTTTATTTCTCCAGGAGATTTCTGAAATGAAAAAGCTTCTTAATGTGGCTTTCAATGCATCTCAACTGCTAGTAATGTTTTCTTCCTTATATTATTATCCAAAATAAAATGTTCCATAGCTCTTTCAATTTTTTTTATAGAGTTCCTCATTTTTCAGGCTATAACTATTAACCTCCAAATATTGAATTTCTTTTTTTTTGGGAGTCTTCCCATCCAATCTCTAGAGTAACCATAGTATGGTCTGTTATTAACATAGGCTGTATGCAGGCATATAGCAACAGGCATGTCAAAAGTAAATCCCTAGAAACAAAGATGTAATCTAAACGCGAAAACATTTTATGCCTTGCTGAATAGAATATGAAATCTTTTGTATTGTGGTTCAACTCCCTCCATACATCTACCAAATTATTGGAAGCCAAAAAGTTACTTAGTTTTTTTGTTTTGTCCCAGTATGAGAATGGTGATGTTTTGTCCAGAGGCTCCCTCAAAGAGCAGTTAAAGTCTCCGCCCATAATTATATTAAAACATACTAATTCAAAAATAATTTTTGTCAAATCTGCAGGAAATTGAGAAAAACTTACATACTGTGCATGTACAGAGCAGAGTAATATATTTGAAGAGCCAACCTTAATCTTTACCCCTGCTATGCGACCATGCTGATCTGTTCCATCATCTACCACTACACCTTTAAATGATTCTGAAAGTAATATTAGAACCCCTGCTTTTTTAGTGGAAGGGCCTAAAGAGTAATATAGTCCACCTTTCCATCTTTTTTAAGTTTCTCCAACACTTTCTGGTTCAAATAAACTTCTTGCAGAAAAATTATATCCAGCTTCAATTTTTTAATCTGTGTTAAAATTCTATACGTCTTAATGGGGGAGTTAAACTCGTTAATGTTCCACGTAGCTGCTTTAATTGCGTGCACCATACCAAACATTCTTTTTCTCTATTCCTGTATACCATCCCTAAGAACCAAACTTTATATGTTGGCACGCTTGCGCAGCCAACATCTTGCGACAGTGGGGATTTGGAGGCGCGATCGCTGTTGGGCGAATGCAGGGCACGCATCAGTAGGTGCATCCCTCATTCCCCAATCAGCCTGCATGCTGGCGCCACACTATGCATACTAATGTGGCAAGCACATCTAAGGAAAGGTCTGCTGCAATCTGAGCAAAGCTCGTCAGACGCAGCAGACCCTTCCTGCGTGCTCGCCACTTTGTCAGCATGGCGGGTGGGCTGCCGCCCAACTGCCGACTTCGGCGGTGCCCAATCCCCCTGCTGGCTTACTCTGGCCACAAAACTTTGCCGACAGGGAAGCTCACTCCCCGTCGACATAAAGCAGTCCCCTCCCCATTTCTTTTATGCCGAGGGGGGGTGCCCAATCTGCCTCAGCTTTTGCCTCCCCCCCCACTTTCCGTGTGTGCCGACGGGGGTGCCCAATCCCTGTCAGCATAAATTAACCCCTTCCTTTTGTTGTGTGCTGACGAGGGTGCCCAATCCCCGTCGGCTGCAGCAACCCCAAAACAGTTAGGTGGCACGCTGGGAGCCCACCCCAGCATGCTAAGTCCCCTGAAAAAAAAAACTGTCCCGCGATGCTATTTTTTTTCCCCCTGTAACATAAAAACGGTCCCTCGTAGTATCCCTAGAGTCCCCACCCATCACCGGCACCCACCCACGCACCCTGCCTCCCCACCCCCCTCACCCCATCGTGCCTCGAGTCTGGACGACAATCTTGACGGACCGGGAACACTTCTGCACTCTTCAAAAGCCGATCGCGAACTGAGGAAATGCCGGTAAGCTGTATAATGGGATAGATAGGGTTTTTTCAACTTTGCTACATATCTCAGGCATTTTTTGGAATTTTTGCTCCAGATTTTCAACATGGGGTTTTTGGGACCCCTCCTCATGAATTCTGTTACAGTTATGATGTTAATCGGTCCTGAAAGGTGATTTCGCAGTCACTGCATGGAATCACCTTTCGGGGCCGATTAACGCAAGGACAGCGGCAGTGTTCATGAGGTGGGCTGCCAAAAAGCCTGTGTTGCAAATCTTGGTGAAAAAAACTGAAAAATGGCTGTTTTATCAGCTGCAATTCGCGCAGTTGTTACGCACGCTTGTAACTTCAATGACTGCTAATATTTTCATGCCAGATTTTCAACATTGTCATTTTTCTGATTCTCCTTGTAACAGTACAGCTGTCATTTTTCACATCCTGGCCAAAATGTGTTTCTGCACTTCCGGTGCACAGTACTGCGGTCGCTGTGGGAAATCGGTGTTCGGGGCAGATTATGAAAATGACAGTTAAACTGTTCATGAGCAGGGGTCCTACAATGCCTATGCTGAAAATTTGGTGACGATACTCCATAACATGACTGTGTTAGGAGCATGCGTTGTGCAGTTTGCGCTCGTAAGTTCGCGAAATTTATAATTTCTAGGGACATGGATATGTTGTTCATCCACACTGTCTGGCAGGTTCCTTGCCACTTTAAATCTTGTCGGAAGGTCTTCAAGCTGGCTCCTCCCACCCACCCGGGTGGTAAAACTCGGCTCGCCCATGACGCCAGATCTTCCTTACTGCTTGAAGCTCAGGTTCCTCCTATCGCTTCCGTAGACTGACCCTAATTCTCGGGTTCACCCGAAACTTATTTTAAAATTTTCAAGACTTCGGTCAAGTTTCTCCCTCGCGGCTGCGATGGACAAATAGACTCCCAGATTTCGATGGTGCCGTTATGGGCAGAAAATGTCCAGGACGGACCCGCACTCCATGTGCATCTACTGCCTTGGCCTAGAACATGACCCGCAGGCCTGCAAGTTATGCCGTTTGTTTTCGGCCAACATCCTGGAAGACCGCGCTGCCCGGTTACAGCTTGGGTGCCCCAAGAAGCGCCACCACCGGTGAAGTCAAGGAGGCCCATTGGGCGGTTACCACGGGCGGCTGGCTTGAGCTAACCCTCGAGCAGGTGATCGCCTCGAGGAGGAGGGGCGCACAGGCCGCATCGCTCTTTCTCGGTCGCGCATTTATCCCGCCTTCTGGGTACCCGTATTCAGCTTCTTTAAGGAGCTTTGCCAATCCCTTCCACGGGGAGGGCCATCGACATTCTCTCGGTCCAGAAAGAAGGACCCAAAGTAAGTCCCATCGCCGGCGTCATGGGAGTGGGAGAGGCTCTCCTCGACAGTCGACACCTACTGGTCAGGTTGCGGGTTAAGCCGCTGGTTTCACGGCGCCACCGTCAGGCCAGCTGGCGAGACACCTGTCGATGCGGTCGAGATTTTTCTCGACCCGTCGGATGGGCTGTCGACTGGTGAAGCCGACAACCCTTCTTCACCGGTTCCCCGGTGGAGACCGAGAGACTTTCTCAGCTCCGGTGCCGCGGTCCCAGTTAAGGTTTTCGAGCCGAGGAAGAGCGGGTGTACCCTGCCCTTCCAGACCCGTCTCGGAAACGCGAGGTCTCGGTCTCGGACATTGTCTCGTCCAGCGATCCCACCACATCGGCGGTCTCGGTCTCTGCACCGGCAAACGGGCCGGCCGCCGTCCTCGCTTCCTCCTTGGAAGAGGAGAGGCCTCGGCGCAAGTTGCATCGACGCTACGAGGACCTGATGTGGCAGCAGTTACTTCCGTCCGGGAACAAGCCAACGCCGTCGCCTTCCCCGGCCATCAAGTGGCTGTCACCCGAGCGGCCGAAACAACCCCTCGCTGTAACCGAGGTGCCCAAGCCTGGGCCGGTTGTTCGGCCGAAACCAGCTGCCCTACTGATTGTGGTGGAACCTCCGCCTCCACAACCGAAATCGGGGGCGCCGACCAAGGACTCTCAGTCGTGTCAGGGCCTGCCCTACAGGTTGTCGGTCACCCTCACTCCTGACCATCCTCGGCAGATGGAGGGTGGCTCAGGCCCCAGGCAGCTCTTCGCAGACTCCTCGGAGTTCGACGACGACTCCTCCCTGTTCTCCAGACCCATTGACCTGGAGTCCTCCGGGGGCCAGTCGATGGACGAAAGCCCATCGTCCTTCATGGGTTTGCTTCGGCTCATCTCGGAGTCCACTGGGATGCAGCTTGAGTCGATCTCAAGCGGGCCAAGTATCCCCTGACGGAGATACTGGACCGAGGGGATTCACCCACGGAGGCCTTTCCGGTGCCTGAAGCCATTGTTGGCCCAGCCTTGGAGCTCTGGCAGGCCTGCTTCCTGTCCTGCGCCTTCGGCCAGGATGGCCAGGAAGTAGCGGTCCCTACCGGCTCTTTGCCCGGTTTTTCGGAACACCCTCTGCCGAGGGGTTGGTCACCGACAGCGTTTTCCAGGCGTTCTGGGGAACGCTAGGGATGTGGACAAGCCCCTCGGTCATGAGAGTCCAAAAGCTGGACTATGCCGGGCTAGCGTGTATGCTGCGTCCTCCCTTGGCTCCTCCGCCAGGCCAGCTCGGCCGTCTGATGGCACACTTCTTCCACGCCCTCATGGGCTCCCTGGATGAGGTGATCCCTCATCTCCCGGCCGACCTGCACACCACGGTCCGGCAGGTACGGGACCAGGGTAGGGCAGTGGCTAAGCAGCAGCTCCAAACGGCTCTGGACATTGGAGACTCCTGTGCCAGATCGGTTGCGGCCGCAGTGGCCATGCGCCGCAGAGCATGGCTGACGATATCCACCTTCACGGCGGATACCCAGCACAAACTGGCGGATGTCCCCTTCTTGGGAACCGACCTCTTCGGCCCTGGAGTGGAAGGTCACCTCCAGCGGATCGAAAAGTCCAGTGCCACTCTGGACTCGGTCACCTCCACCCAGAAGGACAAAGGCCGCCGACAGCAGCAGCAGCACAAGTCCTTTCGTCCTTCTGCACCTGCGGCATGTCCAGCCCAACAGCACCAGCACCAGGGCCAGCAGGCTCGCGCTTGGCATCCCAAACCCAAGCTGCCAGCTTCCTCCAACAGGAGCAGGGAAGTAAGGCCCAGGAGGTCCCTCGGCGGTCCCTCCTCTAAGCCTGCCCAGTGACGGGTTGAGGGGTGTCGCCCCTAGCCTCGTCACTCCCCCCCGGGTTCCCCCTGTGGGGGGACGGCTCCGCCACTTCCTTTCCGCTTGGTCCGTTATCACCACGGACTGTTAGGTTTTGGAGGTGGTAGGAAAGGGCCTGCCCCTGGAGTTCGAGCAGGCCCTGCCCTTCCGAGCTGTTGCCCCTCGGGGGGGGGGACTACGGGGTCCGCAGCCTCTTTGTCGGCTCGCTGAGATGATATTGCTCTGCTCCTCGAAAAAGAGGTGATCAGGAACGTGGTGGATCCTCCTCCAGACCCGGGGTTTGTGTCCAGGTACTTCCTGGTCCCAAAACGGACGTGGGGGCTGGCGCCCCATTCTCGACCTGCACGATCTGAACAGGTTCCTAAGGTCTCGGACCTTCAGGATGGTCACTCTGGCTCACATAATCCCATCCTTGGAACGAGGCTTGTGGTTCTGTTCTCTGGACCTTCAGGACGCGCTTCTTTCACATCCCAATCTGTCTATCCCACTAGAGATTCTCCGCTCAGAGCGGAGGGATCCGCTACGAAGTTCCTGGGCCATGCCTTCGCCTTCCCTAGCTCCCAGGGTCTTCACCAAATGCATGGCAGTGGTGACAGCATTCCTGTGGGCGCCAAAGGGTCCGGTGTACCCCTACCTGGACGACTGGTTGATTGTAACCCCTCCAGAGTGGAGGTGGAGCGTCCAGGGATCTGGCCCTCCAGGTTTGCTCTCAGGTTGGCCTCCTCCTCATCAACGAGGCCAAGTCGGAACTCGTGCCAAAGCAGGTGATACAATTCATCTGGGCAGAGCTTGACTCTCTACGAGCCAGAGCACGGCTCCCGATGGACAGGGCCGAGGTTCTTTCCTCCTTTGCCTAATTATTTCAGGTTGGGCAATCACGCCTTACCCGGGACTTCCTGCGCCTCCTGGGCCTCATGGCAGCCTGCTCCAGCGTGGTCCGTTGGGCCCGCTGGTACATGCGTCCCCTTCAGTGGGGGCTGGCCAGCCAATGGTCACAGCACTTCGATCCGCTGGATCAGCTAGTGTCAGTGACCCAGGGGATGTGGAACGCTCTCCAGTGGTGGACCATTCCAGCACATCTGCAGGAGGGCATCCCGTTTGTCCGCCCCGAGCAGACAGTCTCTCTGTCGACCGATGCCTCTCTGATGGGTTGGGGTGCCCATCTGGGGGAGCACAGAGCGCACGGCCTCTGGTTCCCTCGGGAGTCCCGATGCCACATCAACCTGCTGGAGCTTTGAGCGGTTCGTCTAGGCTTCACCGCCTTCGCTCCGTTTCTACGGGGTCAAGTGGTTCAGGTCCAGACGGACAATACCACGACCATGTACTACCTAAACCGCCAGGGCGGGATGCGCTCCATGCCTCTGTGCAGGGAAGCTCTCCGCATTTGGTCACTCGTGCGCAGCCTGGAGGCGGATCTCCTCGCCATTCATGTGGCAGGAGCCTCCAACACCCTGGCCGATGCCCTAAGCCGGATAGGGGCTGCGTCTCACGAGTGGTCTCTCCTGCCGGAGGTAGTACAAGATCTCTTCTCCCACTGGGGCATGCCTCAGGTGGACCTGTTTGCCTCCAGGGAGAATGCGAAGCTGAGACTGTTTCATGCCCGCCCCCCTCAGCAGGGCTCGCTGCAGGGGGATGCCTTCTCGAGGCCGTGGACCCCGGCCTCTTCTACGCCTTTCTCCCATTTCCCTTGATCCACAAGGTGCTTCTCAAGGCGAGGAGGGACAAGGCGCAGGTGATTCTGGTAGCCCCAGACTGGCCCCGCCAGTTCTGGTATCCAGATCTCCTCAGTCTCAGCTCCAGGCTCCCGAGGCGGCTTCCAGCCCACCCGGACCTGATCTCAGTCAATCGGGGAAGGTATTCCATCTGAACCTTCAATCCCTGCACCTGACGGCCTGGTTCCTGAGCGGCTAGAGTTCCAGACCTGTGGTCCCTTTCTCAGCAAGGGCTTCGGTCGACGACCCTTAAGGTGCACCTGGCAGCCATCTCTGCTTACCGGGCGCGGGCCGGGAAGCAGTCAGTGGCAGAGGAGAAGGTGGCCAGGCGCTTTTTCAAAGGCCTTGATCACATATCCCCTCCGGTGCGAGAACCTCCACCTCCGTGGGATCTACTGCTGGTATTGGCTAAGCTCATGGGCAAGCCATTTGAACCGATGCACAGGTGTGACATTCTCACCTGTCATGGAAGACCACCTTCTTGGTGGCTATCAGTCAGCCAGAAGGATGGGAGAGCTCCAGGCGCTTTCCATAGAGTCTCCTTTTCTGGTCTTCCACAGGGACAAGGTTGTCCTGCGCCCCCACCCAAAATTCCTTCCAAAGGTGGTGTCGGAGTTTCACCTTAACCAGGTGTTGCCTCTGCCGGTGTTCTACCCCAATCACACCTCAGAGGCCGAATATAGGTTCTATACTTTGGACCCTAGAAGAGCGCTTGCTTATTACAAGTAGCGGACGGCTGAAGTTCGGGGAGAGGTTCGCCAGCTGTTTGTCACCTACGCTGAAGCCCCACCTGGCAGACCTGCAGCCAAGCGGACGATGGCAGGTGGGTCACCTCCTGCATAGATCTCTGCTATAGGTTGGTGGGCATGGAGCCTCCCAGAGGGATAAGAGCTCATTCTACCCGCCATACCGCTGCATCGGTGGCTGCTTCCAGGGATGTCCCTATCCAGGAAATCTGCAGGGCTGCTACCTGGAAGTCAGCACACACCTTCATTGCCCACTACCACATCGACCTTGAGTCACGCCGGGATGTTGGTTTTGGGGCCTCGGTTCTCCAGTCATTATTCCCTAAGTATGGGGTGTGCGCCTTGCCTCCCTCCTCCCGAGAACTGCTAGGAGTCTGCCAGATAGTGTGGATGAACAATATATTCATGTCCCTAGAAATACAGGTTACTCACCTGTAACAGGAGTTCTAGAAATGGTATATGTTGTTCATCCACACGACCCACCCGACCACCCCGGCTGCGACGCACAACCTGGCTTCCAGCGGGCTAGATCTGGCATCATGGGGCGGAGCCGAGAGTTTTACCACCCGGGTGGGTGGGAGGAGCCAGCTTGAAGACCTTCCGGCAAGATTTAAAGCGGCAAGGAACCTGCCAGACAGTGTGGATGAACAATATATACCATTCCTAGAACTCCTGTTACAGGTGAGTAACCTGTATATTTTCACTCCAGATTTTCAACATTGCCATTGTTCTGCACCTCCTTATGAACAGTACAGCTGTCATTTTTCCATCCTGACCAAAATGTGTTTTCGCAGAGCCGCCGCAGAATAGCACGGTCGCTGTGGAACGTCCATGTTCGAGACATATTATGGAAAATGACAGTGACACTGTCCATTAGCAGAGGACCTAAAATGCCTATGTTGAAAATTTGGGTCCGGCAGTCCATACAATTAGTGTTTTACGAGCGTGCATTGCGCAGTTTGCATACATGCTTGTGACTTCATGCATTTGTCATATTTTCACTCCACATGTTCAACATTGCCATTTTTCTACACCTCCTTATGAACAGTACAGCTGTCATTTTACATATCCTGCCTGAAATGTGTGTTCGCACGTCCGGTGCAGAATTGCATGATTGCTGTGCGAAATCAGATTTCGGGGCAGTTTGAGGGAATGACGATGACACCGTTCATGAGCAGAGGTCCTAAAATGCCTATGTTGAAAATTTTGTGCCGAAAGTCCAGAAAATGACTGTGCTGCAAGCGTACGTTGTGCAGTTTCCACGCAGCCTTGTAACTTCATACATTTGCAATATTTTCATGTCACATTTTCACCACTGGCATTTGTGCACACCTCCTTATTTACAGTACAGCTGCCATTTTTCACAGCCTGCCCAAAATGCATTCCCACAACTGTGGCGCACAGTGGTGTGCTCGCTGTGGGAAAACATCTTTTGGGATACATTAACAAAATCACAGTGCAACTGTTCATGGGGGAGGTCCCAAAATACCTATGTTGAAAATGTGCCTAAAAAACTCCCACAAATAATTCGGTTGTGGACGTCTGCTGCGCAGTTTGTATGCATGTTCATTGCTTCACCAATATTTCATATTGCCACTCCCGATTTTCAACGTTGCCATTTTTTATGCCTTCTTATGAACAATACAGTTGTCATTCTCCACATCCTGCCCAAAACTGTTTTTTTCGTCCCTCTGCCACCAAATGCCACAGCCACTGTGCAGATCCACCTTTCACCTAACAGTGATTGTGCCGCTTTTCATGAGGTGGCCTGACAAGCAGCCCACGTTGAACAAGTAGAGTGAAACTACCACTACACACTTACGGTGTTAGGGTTTCCAACTGCAGCACCCGGCCCGGTATGGACTGACAGGCGTCAGGGCTGTGACTTGGGATCATCAGATGTAATGCTCATTCCACCCCCCCCCACGGCCACCCTGCAGCCACTGACAGGCGTCATGGTGTGTCTTGCACTGTTCGGCCACAAGCTTCGCCCTACGCTCCTATACTGCACTCACATCAGCATATTTCCTTATGGAATGGGGTAAGTATAATGCCCAAAGACCCCAAAGCACACCATGACACTTGTCAGTGTCTCAGGGGTAGGGTGAGGTACAATGGCATGAGCATTATGCCTGACGACCCAGAGGCACACCCCACTGCCTGTCGCTCTCCACAGGGTGGGGGTGGGGTTGGCGCCACTTCAGTACTTCACTTCCATTCCTATTATGTGCCTCTAGCTCTGCCACTGCCAACACCAGGGCGACAACATTCGGCATTGACAAATGCTTGTTTATATTGTAGTATATACTTTTCATTCCCATTGCTTTACCAATAACCAGTGTTCTTGAAATTGGTCATGTGAATCATGTCATTTTATGTATTTTCCCACTCCAAAGCCCCCATCTCCCCCCCCATTATTCTGCCATAGAACCCCTCTGGCAGACTGCTGCATACCCTTATGTGATGTGACTAGAGTTCCCCCCTCCCCCAGTCCCACCTCGTTTTCATAAACAAATGCAGCTAATCATTTTCATAAGATTGAAAATGTTTTGGAAGTCTGGATCTAAGATCCTTCAGCGCTTCTGATGCCGAATCAAAAAATAGAATCTGGTTCTTTAACATCACTTTGAATCTTGCAGGGTAAATTATATAGGCTTTGAATCCTTTTTTCCATAGGACTTGTTTTATTTTGTTAAAAGTTCTTCTTTTCCCCCATAATTCTTTTGAATAGTCATTCCTGAAAGAAATCTGTTGTTCTTTATATTTGAAATGAGGGTTTTTGTAATAGGATGTCATGATACTATCTTTTTTACCCGAAGTGGCAACTTTACAATTAAGGGCTTTGGACCCACCCCACTTCTGCCCTGGCCAAGCCAGTGAACTGTCAATTTCTGGATTCTTCAGACTAGTAACGTCTCCCAATACATGTTTAAATATTCCTGTAACAATGACTTCCAGGGGCTGTGATCTTTCCCATTCCTGCAAGACCTCAAATATTCTCATATTTTTAAGTCTTGCTCTGTTTTCCAGCTCATCTATTTTATATTGAAGCTCTGTTTGAGTTTTCTGGAATTGTTTTATGTCCTTTACTAGTGGGTGAACTGAGTCTTCAAGCTGGGATTGTCTTTGTTCCAATTTCTCCATTTTTGTAGCTTGTTGCACCATTTGAATTTCAATGTTTTGAACTGAGTTTTTCAATTCAGTAGCTTCCACCACTGGTTGCAATTTTTCAATTGAGTCTTGAATAGATCTGATGTTCCCCAGTATTTGTCTTGTTCATTCAAGCGATGTATCCTTCCCTTCCTCTGGCATAGTTCTACCCCCGGTCCTCCTTAGTAATTTGTGAAGGGTCTTCTTCATTAGGGGAGGCAGGGTCCTCAGTTAAGCCTGCAACCTGATCTATTTTGGTTGAAGAAATATTGATACCTGTTTGTTTCCCATGTTTTTTTTTTTTTTTTTCTCTACTTCCTTTTTTGGTGGCATTTTCAAATTAGATGGTCCTGCTGGGCTACAGCAGTTCTTGAAAGAGATCTGCAATTGATTATAAACTTTCATGTTTTGCTTCGTGAGAATTCCCTATTCCTTTTTCATTTAGTTCAGCATCTTCTTTTGCCTTACCGTTTGAGATTTGAAATATCTTACATAATAGTTTTTCGTCTTGTAAAGACTTTTCTGCTGACATCTCTTTCATTTCTGTTCGGTCCTTACTCAGTCATCACAAAATCAGAAAAAAAATTTCCATTACCTGACCCAGCTTTCCTTGTCCTTAAGTGTTCGGCTTCAGCACAGATTCAGAATTATGGAGTGTTAGCTCATAAGGAAACCAGCTTTTTAAATTTTTCCTCATTGATGGCGTTGCAAAGCCTTTGGCGTCTCAAAAGATTCATGTTGGACTGAAAACCTTTGGTTGCTTTTGTTTGTTCTCCTGCCAATATCTTACTACCAAAGCCTGGTTTAATATTGAGAATTTGTCCGATAAAGCTTCTGGTAGCTCGGCCATTCAGCAACCTGGCTTATTTCAAAGTGCCCCATCGATCCTCGGTGCTATGCTTCCATATAGTAGCCACTTCATGCTGCATCGTCTCTTGGCCTTCCTACAGCTCTTCATTCACCGACATGTCCACTGAGTCCTGGCCAATCCCACGAATCCCAAACAAAGCGCAGTCCAGTTCTCAATAATCGGACGCCCACCGCTGGTACACTAGCAAAACTCATGCTGTCATCGTGCCGAGGAAGTCAAATGCTAGAACTCTTCTCCTCCATAAAAAAGTTCCTTTACATTTATTTTATTAGCGTTTGCAGAATTCCCAAACGTCAACGAGTGACGAGGTGCTTCCTAGGGAAGGGGTTTGGCTGCAACGCCTAGCTAGAGTCTGCACACATCATTACCACCCCACAACACAGGATTATGACTTGAAGTAGGGAGTAAACTATAAAGGCAGTTGAGCTGTAAGGGAACTCTAGGGGACAAAGATCATGTAATAATACAAATTACTCAGTAATACATAATGGGAAGGAGAAATGTTCAAGTTCAAGTTTATTGCAGGAAAGCTCCATTGAGCAAGCTCATTCACAAGGAGGTCCTGTGACATAAACACTTAAAGTACAAACACAGATAGGTAATAACAGTATATACATGAAATACACGTTACACGATACAGGCTGGATATACATACAAGGGTACCACATAGGGTGACCGCAGGTGGTAAACATTGATATGAGACAGGGAAGCGACTTATAGGTCGCATACTGATAAATGAAACATGAGGACTGGTGTGATTTGATTTAATCAAATATACGTATTTTGGCAGCTAGAACAAACAACAGTCTACAACTGATATGGGAGGGAGGAGAGATTTGATAGAGTAGCAGTGGAGCGTAAGCAAAGATAAAGCCAGGAGTAGAAGAGGAATGCAAAGCAGTTAATATGACAAATCAATTACACCTTACCAGTGGATAAATATGGCACACATGGGGAAGGAAGAGACTTAATGACAGTTACAGGTGTCTTTTATTTTGGCTGAACTTAGCGATTTGTAGAAGTTTATTGAAACTGTGCTAGTTAGTTTCAATACGGTTTGTATTGGTTCCAAATGGAGGAAGGGCATATGCAACATGCGTTTACCAAAGGAAGTCGCGTCCTTGGTATGTCAAGCATAATAAAGTCAGATTTTCTTCAGTATGCACTATGTGAGATACTAATAAGGAAGAGAGAGCTTGGCAATTTTGCAGGAGCAGTTTAAGAGTCCATAGCCCAGCATGGAGCAGGCGTCTAGTAGTAAGGATGTCCAACCAACAGCTGCATATAAGTCACAGTGGTGCGAACGGTAAGGGGAGTTGGTAATGAAACCGTAACGAAGGTGATAAAGGGATGTCCAGTTTACTTAGATTTGCAAGAGTGGTGGAGGAATAGATTACATCGCCATAGTCGAGTAGGGGAGAAAAAGTGGCCTGTACAAGCTTGTTTCAAGGGGAAAAGGGCCTATTTCTGTAGAAGAAACCTAACCTTGCTTTTAACCTTCTAGAGACATCTTCGATGTGGTCACTGAAAGATAATTTATTGTCGATCCAGATACCTAGATATTTAAATTTGGTTACAACTTCCAGAGGCTCATTTAGCGTGGTAACAATGAAGTCTTGGGCAAGAGTATTGGGGGGGCCTGAGACAGCACTGCGGGAGAATATCATCGCTTTAGTCTTCTTGGCATTGAGCAGAAGCTTTGCCTTTATTAATTAAACTTGAACTTGAGCTTTGCCTTTATTAATTAAACTTGAACTTGAACTTGTCCACTGAGTCCTGGCCAATCCCACGAATCCCAAACAAAGCGCAGTCCAGTTCTCAATAATCGGACGCCCACCGCTGGTACGCTAGCAAAACTCATGCCGTCTGGCAAAGAAGCTTGCAAAATCAAGTACGTAAACAACTAGTGGGAGATGCAGGATATAGAAAGTGAGACCCATGTTCAAGTTATACCAGTGGAGGGGACTGGTAGGAGTAGTTTGAAGTAGTGCCTAAAGCTGCTGACACCAGAGGAACACGGATAGGGTGGGACTCAGGAGTGCGAATAGTTTCAAAGTTAGAGAGAAAGAAGATTCAGTGCATGCCGTTTTAGGTGGACAATTCCGTGCTTGAATTGTATGTCCGCAGAAGCCGGAGCAACTTAATTTTCTTTACAGCGAACTGCGTTTATTAATTTTATCTGGTGTAAAGTTGTGTTTTGTTCCTTTTTGTTGAAATTAGTGTTTGGTAGGAGGGTACAATGATCGAGGGACGTGTGTCCTAACATTTTTGTGACTTTTGTGAGGAAATCAGTTTTGGGTAGGAGGGTAGAAGGGTCGGGGATGTGCTTTGTGAACACAGTTCCTTTAATTCTCAGGGAACAAGCTGTGGAGTGCAGGTTAAAACAAGTGGTGAACAGTAATTTGCTGGGTGCATTTCGCACATCCGAAGCGGAGGCAGTCGGTATTTCTATTTCCTCGGTGTCCTCTGTATCCTCAATGTCATCAGCTGATGCTGTCGGAGCTTGAATGACTGGTCTTAGCGTTTGCACGACTCGTGAAACTTCATCAAAACTGCTTTCTGGTTCTGTATCGTCATCCCCGAGGTGAGCAAGGCTTTCAAATTCATCGGGTGTGACGCCTTCTGGTAGCTGGATGGGGTCATCTACAGCGACATCATCAGTCTTTTGGATGAGACGTTAAACCGAGGTCCCATCTGGCTGGATTGGTGGTAGTTCAGGTGGATGTTAAAGATCCCATGGCACTTATTGAAAAGGGTAGGGGAATTTTTTTTTATTAAAATCAAAACAAATTCATAAGAAAACATATACCAATCAATAGATACAAAACATAAATAAGTATTAATTCATACAATAATCAAAACTTTTTTTAACAAATTATAACAAATTTATACAAATTGATATTAATTCATACCAAAACTTAAAACATAAGGAAAACATTTTTAAACAATATAAACAACTTAAATCCCCCCCTTACTCCATGTCAAAACAAAAATACTGTATTGCTAATCTACTTTATTCATCCCTAAATTCTAAACAACTTTCAAAGAAAATCATACCCACTCCATAATTTAATCCAACGAATAGAACTGAAATGCAAAGCTTCTATATGTTTTAAATGGTGTAAATCAAAAATTACCATATAGAATAATTCTTCAGGAGAGATCCATTGTTGCTGTAATAATAATCTACATCTACTAATCCATAACCAGTAGAGAAAATGGCCATTTATTATCCTTAATGTACTAAGACTTATCTTTAGCCATAGATATGTTAGTAATACCATAAAAAAAGTAACTCTGTAGTCGGAGGAACTAGAATCTTATTTTTCCACCTGTTTTTTACCACATCCCAAAATTTCATTCCATAAGGGCAAAAAAAATAAAGATGTAACATAGTTTCCACTACCTTCATACAGCCCTCCCTTGGACAGTATCTTTCCTGAAGACTTTTATGCTTTTGATTGCTTCGAACATTCACCCTGTTGTGAATCTCCAACCATACAGTATCCCAAATATGCTTAGGTATTCTAACATCTGTAATGCAGTCTGAAATACCTTGCTGATGAACCACCGTGAAATTCAGAAAGGGTGATTCACCAAAACATCTCTGGAGTACATCTAAATATGAAGCTTGTCTTTTAACTGTTTTTTCAAACGTCCAGTCTGTCTGCCACGTTTTAATTTTGTCAAATACTGCTTCCCATTTAAATGCCAGTCTTGAGCATCTCTTGTTTTTATGCAAAAAAGAACCAGATCTCCACTCAGACAAAACTCCTGACACTTGCCTATTTATTAGGCCACTCCAGCAGTTAGTCTCTCCTTTAATTAATGGTACCACATTACTATATAAAAAAACTGTAAAGAAAAATAGAACTGGATTAACCATTTTTACACCTCCTTTTTTCATTGTTAAATATAGAACATTCCGTCTAATCGGATTTAAACGGCTACCCCAAAAGCTACAAAAAAAAACAACCCATCAACTTAGTTTCCAAAGTTCTCAGCAATAGAAAAACGTAACTTAAAAAAAAAAAAAAACTGGAAGCAAAAAAGTTTTGATTAAATAAACCCTTTTCAATTTAGACATTTTCCATTTATTCCAACTTACCACTAATTTATTCCCTCTAACCAAAGCTTGTTGCCAATTATATTCTGCCATGTTAGTACCCCCAAAATAAATTCATAAAATCCGACAAGGAACCCTATCTATAGGTAAACCACCCACTACTTCATAGTCAAGGGGGAACCCACCTATGCGTAAACAGTGAGTTTTACTTAAATTTATTCGTGCCCCCGTTATCTTCCCTACCCCATTTATCAAATCACAAGCTTCTACTATCGATTTATCATCTTTTAAAAATAAGCAGAGATCATCTGCATAAGCCAATAATTTAGGAAAGACACCAAAATCCCCCTCTATTTCTTGAATTCTAGGAGACCTACTCAGTAATCTTAATAAAGGGTCCAATGAAAATACATATAAAAGGGGGCTAAGTGGGCACCCCTGACGTACCCCTTTCAAAATCTGATGCCTAGACCCTATCCACCCATTATCATATGGTTTTACATTAGCAAGAACATAACATAGTTTAATCCACTGAACAAAAGTTTCAGGTAGCCCATAAGCAGTTAAACATTCCCATAAATATGTATGGGAAACCTCGTCAAAGGCTTTAGCCTGATCCAAACTAACTAAATAGCCTATGTTTTGATCACCTTTCTTATTTTCATTTTGTATATCAAAAAGTTCTCTAATCAGCAGTAATGCATCTGTGATACGTCTTCCAGGAACTGAACAATATTGCTCTTGACAAATTACATCTGGCATAATTAAAGATAGCCAGTTGCCTAATAGCTTTGAAAAGATTTTAAAATCTACATTTAATAATGTGAGAGGCTGCCAGTTTTCAGTATTGCCACGGTCACCAGATTTATACAGAAAAACCAATAATCCTTCATACATCTGTAACTGCTAATAATTCTCCATCAAAAAAAATTATACAGAGACAATAATGTAGTGGGCATTAATCTCCATAAAGTTTTGTAAATTTCACCTGGCGACCCATCTGACCCAGGAGATACATTTTTATTTAACGATAATATAACATTTTCTAATTCTACCAAGGTAAGTTTCCCAATTAATACCTTTTGCCAACTTGATGAAAGCTGTGGAAGATTTGCTGCACTAAATAAGTGTGGTAAAAATTATAGATCCTCAGCTTGTTCTCCAAATTTATGTTTGGTATAATCATCAAGGATATTCATTATATTAATATTGTCATAAACTTTTACTCCAGAAGAGGTATCTAAATATTCAAATACATGTTTCACCATACGGTCTTTACATGCAATAAAGGGATTAACAAATGCCGTTTTCCCCTGTGTTCCAAATGTCTGCTATTTATTTAAAGAAGAAATTCTATCGTACTGATATTCACTCATTAAACGTTTAGTTTTTGCAATCTCCTCAGTCAGACCACCTTCACCTTTTTCTTGTCGAGATAGTAAAGAACACAATAAGTGTCTCTATTATATTCCTCCAATTTGGTTTTAATTTGGCACCACCCACTATGCTCAACCTTCATGGCACTCCTACATTCGACCTAGGTATCATCACCAGCACTTTTAATAATGCATTTACAAACCTGGACAGTGTCCTTCCACCAAATTTTTTCGATGACCTCCCCTCCAGCTCCTCCCAAGTTACCCCCCAACTATCTGCCGACACTGTCTATGTATCTATGTAACGTACAACCCCAAAGTTTTTTTTTTAAGGAGGTCCCACCACAAGTAGCTAGAAAATACATTCAAAAGGCCATCGGCAAACAAGGGTACAGTGGTGACTCCCTTGACCTGAAACTGCTGGCACAAGTCTTCGATGAAATCTTAGAACCACTTACAAAGATCTTTAATATCTCGCTTAGATTGGGCCATTTCCCCTCTCTCTGGAAGAAAGCCACTGTCACACCGGTTCACAAAAGTGGAGATAGGACACTGCACACCAATTACAGACCGATCTCACTCCTCCCCCCACTATCCAAAGCGCTGGAGCGAATAGTGTCGGACCAACTAGTTGAATTCCTGGATAAGTACAATGTACAGTGCCCAGAGCAGCATGGCTTCAGAAAAGGGCACAGCACCACCACTGCACTACTGGAATTTACAGCCTTCATCCATGCCACGCTTGACAAAGGGAATTGTGGAGGGGCAGTATTTATAGACCTTACCAAGGCATTCGACACAGTTAACCACCCCCTACTGCTCAAGCAACTGTCCTCCATTGGGATCTCAAACGATGCCCTTCCATGGTTCACCAGCTACCTTGATAATCGGATCCAACGTGTAAGGATTGCAGGGATCTCTTCGGATGAGAAACTGGTCTGCTCCGGAGTCCCCAAGGGGTCTATTCTGGGCCCTCTACTCTTCTCCCTCTTCATCAACAATCTCCCCAGTGCCTGCCACCAAAAAATATTACTATACGCAGACGATGCAGTCCTGTTTTCCAGCCACCATGACATTACAGTCCTTGAATCCCAGCTGCAGCTCGACTTCAATCGCATCGAAGACTGGTTCAGTTCTCATAAACTTGTCCTGAACCACAGCAAGACTAAAGCCATGTCCTTCTGTAACCGACAGAGTAGGCACAACTCTCTGTCCCTCACCATCAAGAACCACGCTGGGAACCCACTTGAACATGTCAAGGAGTTCAAGTACCTTGGTATTACCTGGATAGTACCCTCTCCTACACTCGGCATATTGACACTGTTGCCAAGACCGCCAATATCATGGATTGGACTACTACAAAAACACAAGCACTGTATGCTTACGGATGCCCTTAAACTAGCCATCTACAGCTCTGTCACCTCTATCATTGACTACGGCCTTGCCATCTATGGCTGTGCCCCAACAAGTGCCCTCCGGGATCTCAGTTGCTCTCAACAAAGCCTGTAGACTACTGACGGGTGCAGCCCGACAAACTCACACCTGTGACCTCTATGCACAGGCCAGCTGGCTACCCCTACGCAGCAGAATACAATACCAGACCTGCTTACTTACCAAAAAGATTCTGCTTGGTCTCATGCCACCTGGTGCTAGCTCACACCTTACTACCTACAGTGGCACTCAACAAACACGTGGTGCCCAATCTCTAACCTTTCAGGTTCCCAGATGTCATACCTCCATGGGTCAGCGGTCCTTTATCTATAGAGCTGCTCAATGGTTCAATTCCCTCAATAAAGAAGCACTTTCCTCTACTACACTTGCACCCTTCAAAAGGAATCTCAAACTTTACCTCACCTCTACCACTCAATGTGACTGTTTCGATGAACAGAGATCTCTAAACACCTCCCAGCTCACTCATGTCTCACAGCCGCCTTTCCCAATCTCATTCCCTCTGGCACTGGGCCTTCCTTGTGACTCCTTTCCTGCCTCACATCTCCACTGGTACAAGACATTTCCACCACCATCGGACAGTGGCCCATTAGCCTGCCAACTTCCTCTTCCGGTCGCATGCCTGCAATACTAACTGCCTATGGTGCCCTCTATCTCTTATTGTTACCGCAGCCAGCTGCCTACTCAAGCTGCTCGTTTTATGAATATTATCACAATGTATGTTATAACTGAGTATCATTATTTGTTCTTTTAGTTGTTTTGGTTGTTTATTGTGCATTCTTTTACTACCTCTGTATGTATGTTGACCCTCATCCTTTGACGTGGAACCTTTGTAAACTAGCAGTTTCTGCTCAAAGGTATTTGTAATCCGAGAATTTAATAAATAAAAAAATTAATAAAAAACTACTTTTTTACCTAAAGCTTGAAAATACCCAACCAAACAACATTTAAAATCTTCCAGCGTTCTGCAATGTTGTCATATAAATCAATTGTTGTAAGTTTGTCTTGTATGATAATTTTTAGATCACTATCAGTATCTGGTAATATTAACAAAGAAGAGTTAAGCCGCCATACCCCAGGACCTCTTTTTCGTCTGGAGGGATTTTCAGTGCCAATTCCTATTAGAGAACGATCAGAAATTTCCATTGGTGTATTCATTATTTATGAATCACTAGAGATTTATGTATAAAGATAAAATCAATCCTGGAATTTTAAAAGCCCTTTTGAAAATGTAGGTCTTGCTTTTAAGCCATTTTGAACATGTGCGTCTACCAAATTTGCTTGAGTAAGAACTGTTTTTTAAAAAAACTTTATCACAATATTGTTTTCCTGATTCTGTTCTTTGATGTAAATGTATATTGAAATTCCCACAAAAGAAAATCTGGCAACTTGTGTACAAATACGGTTGTATTTTTTTCAACAACGCTATTCTTAATGCCTTCATCTGAGGACCATAAAAGGAGATCAACCGACACTGTAAACCGTGAAGAACCACATCTAACAAAAAAAGTCTCCCTGGATCGACATCTATTGATCTTAAAATCTGAACATCTGAGGTCGAAAGGCAAATCCCAATCCCACTGCAAGTGTCCTCTCCCATTGACCAATAGGAGAGGCCCCAAGGCCAGTCTTTTGTTGCTTGTGCCACCTCACTCAGACTATGCAATCTCGTATCCTGTAATAGATAAACATCATATTTCACCAGGGATAAAACGCCAAAGGTTGTAGGACGTTTAACTGAAGATTTTATACTATTTACATTTAAACTTGCAATGCGTATCGAAGATAGTTCAGGGAGGGGGTTTCATAATTTTCCCACTAGATCTTGTAATATGTTTGTTTGTTTCTAAACCTTGTACTTTCCTCGGGAGAAGTGACGCACATGATGACTGAGCATCTGCACTCTCCTGACTACCTTCAGTATCTACCAAAGGATTTTCCTGTTCCACGTGGTCTCCCCACGTAGAGAACAGATTAAATCTATT
Source organism: Neoceratodus forsteri (assembly GCA_016271365.2). NCBI lineage: Eukaryota > Metazoa > Chordata > Ceratodontiformes > Ceratodontidae > Neoceratodus > Neoceratodus forsteri. The sequence goes on along the minus strand of CM028135.1, from coordinate 335,970,248 downwards.
GGTTAAAGGTAAAGGAGCTAAGGGCACCAATTCAGACGGTAAAAGTGACTTTTCTTGTTCCTGTGCATCAGAAACCTGGGTCAAATTCTCTACATGAGATACTGGAAGGAGTTCTTGGTTTTGTACACCTGAAGAGGAAGAGGGTAGACATCCTCTGTTCTCTCTTACCGGAGAACCAAGTGGAGTCACAAAAGAGGTTTCTTTTTCACTGGTATCAATCGTATTTTGGGAAGGGAGAGACACCTCCATAGCTTCCAGATCAGTATTATTAACCTCTAATGAGGTCCCAACCCCTAAAGGCCTCAAACTAACTTTCTCACTTCTTGTACCCCCTCCCCTACCTCTACCTCGTCTTCTACTGTTGTCTAAGCTTCCAAGTTCAAATTCTCGAAAAGAAAAGGATTTCCTGGCCTGATACAAAAAATACTCTTGGTCAGATGAAGAATCAGTATCATGCGTAGCTCAAGGGCAATCGGTGTAAGAGTGACCTTGATCCCCACACAAATGACAAACAGAAGATGCAACACAGTGGGACTCAGTGTGACCCAACATCCCACACTGAAAGCATTTCACTTGGTCACATGCAGTATTCAAATGCTGTAAAGACCCACATCTGTAACAGCTCTTAGGCTGTCCTGCATAAAAAACTATTCCCCTGTCTCGGCCCAAAAAAATGAACTTGGTAGGTGTTGTATGCCCTCCTCAGTCTGGTGTAATTGCACCCTTATTGTCCACCCCCCAAGTCCAAAACCCATTGTCATCTATTATTGGTCTTGGATGATCATACACCGAACATCTTTTTTCCAACCAAAATATAATGTTAGCCACATTTACACCCTCATTACGAAAAAGGACAGTCACAGTTTTAATAGTCGACTTAGTAATCGGTATAGCCAAAAAATCTCTCCAAACCTCAGTGTCCTTAACTTCATAATACATCCTCCAGAATTTATCCAGCGATTTCATAGTTACAAAGCTGATATCATAAGAATGTTCACCAGGGGGATGGATAAAGGCATATACTTCAGAAGGAGAAAATCCTAAAGAATCCACTAACAGAGTTTTCCGGACGCAGATCCTGTCTGGAACCACTGGGTCTTTACCCTTATAACGAAGTCTGACCAAAAAACAGCGTTTAGTCGCTTCTGCTGGCTTACGAAACAAGCCTGCATAAGTTTTAGGCCCAGAATCAGTTCTAGTAAAAGGATCCCCATTTACTTGATTCTTATCAGTAATCTTTTCCATATTTGACTCACCTTCACTGTGCAGACTTCCAGAAGGTGAATCGATAGGTTGTAAATCCATTTCAGAGCAAAAAGGAGCTGAATTACTATGTTGTAAAACTCGATCCATACCAACACGCTGAACGCCCGGCTCACCTGCTTGCCCTTGAAGACGCGCAGTCGACCAGGCAAAGGGATTTGTGGATCCGGAATCCAGCGACCTCCCTCCCAAAGCCATCCTGCCTGTTGTAAAGCTGCTCCGGGGGACCAATCTGGTAATATACAAACTTTTTCTGCTACGACCACTGGCATAGTGGTTAGTTCTTTATCAATAGGCTGATTTTCTTTGAATAAAGAAGAAGACAGTCACTTACTTGTATCTTGAGTAGGGCTAGCCTCAGAACGTTTTCTTTTGTTGTGTTCAGCTTCCAATTTCTGTCTGCAGGTCTGGAAATCCTGTTCTGCCAGATTTATCAAGTTTAGTAACTGCTTTCTTTTTATCCAGCTCACTTTGTAATTGTTCTGCAAGGGTTTCAGTGTCCATCAGTTCTGTAGAAATAGTTGATTCCAAATCCAAAACTTGGTCCCGGTTTAATACAGACTCACTTTCTCTTCCAGTAATAGAAAGCTCTTTCACGAGCTCAGGAGCTCCAAAATCACATCCATTCTCCTCCACAACCTCCTCCGAACTGAGGTCCTCCATCTCTGCAGACAGACGGACAGTGCTACCTGCCTACAGAGTAGGGGAATTTCCCCGGTGTCCTGGCCAAATTTCCCTCATTCACTAAAAATACCACCAACAGCTTAATCTGGTTCAAGGTCAGTTGGCATTCATCTGTATTCCCCTCCCCGGGTCGTGCCTGAAAATAGGCGGGATTTGTCTAGTGCACTTACCCGGTCAAGCAAAAACTAAATAAATAAATAAAATCATAATCTTCTGGAGCAGGGTTAGGTGTCCTGAAGCCACATTTCTTAAAGCAATTTAAGATGGTCTTACTCGTTACGGAGTCCCATGCACTTTTTAGCAGCACAACTGCATCCAGTAGGGTGATCCGTTTTACACAATCAACAGTTGTTAGATCAGCCCAGCTTTTCATTTCGGCCAGAACACGACCTCTCATCCCCCGCACATAATGCCGTTTTAAGGAGTAGATCACCCCTTGATCTAGTGGCTGAGTAATGGAGGTAGTGTTCGTCGGGAGAAAAGCCAGTTTAGTGTTTCTAAGGCCTCTGACATAAAGATGACCTCTAAAATTGTCCAAGAGAAAGATGATCTTTCGCCTGCGTAGTTTACTGTCCCATCCCCTGACCCAGTCAGTGAAAATTTCCTCAGTCATCCATACGGTCCAATTATGCTTGTAGACTATGGGTGAGTGGCTAACACCCCTGAAACATCTGGGCTGGGCAGACTTCCCAACAACTAGGAAGTCTTTCTTTTTGCTGAATTAAGTCTGACGCAGTAGATTTGGGTAGAGAGATGAGCAGCAAGATTGCGAATGCTCATGTGGGGGAGACTTTCAATCTGCCGTAGCAGTTTAATTTTCCTAGCCAGAGGAATGCCTGGGCGCTTTGAAGAAGCCATTGCACACAGATAGAGTAACACCTCTGAAATGAGGTGTAACAACAGAGACAGATTAAGTAACAGCTCCAAATAATACCAGTTATCACACTTGGGCATGGAGACAGGGTGGTTAGCCTAACAGCCATAATTAACTGTCTGCGCTACGCGGCGTGCACAGTCCACCTTAAAGCATGATTTTTACTTTCTACATATAGATTTTGGTTTTGGTAATACTGTTTTGTCCGTGCAAAGCGATTGCCCGCCTTAACAGCGTTCGTCTAATGTGGAGTCCACTGTAGTAAGCAGAAATAACAAGGGTGAGAGTGTGAGCAGTAGAGAAATCCACCTAGGTGTTTTGTAGTTGAGGGCTAATGGTGAGGATTGGATTGAGTTATAGGGTGATAAGGGTTGGGGGGTAAAGAGAAACATGTGAGGGCTAGGGAAGTATGTGGGGGCCAGAGGGTTAAGTTGCAGGTGTGAGAGGAGGGTAAAGAAAAGCTAGAGGGTCAGAATAAATAATTGAAGAAGGGGATGTCTAGGGAGGTGGGAAGAGGTTACATAGTAGAGGAGATGGAAGGAGGAATCCACGTCACAGCGCCCATCAGATGGCAAAAAGACTTCTGGATCTTGATGGCATACACTGAAAGCAGCTAAATATACGCAATTTAGTTTAAAGGGTGAGAGTTTTGGTTCTGAAACTAGCTCAGTGTTGAGTGAGTTTACCCAAAAGGGGGCCCTATACTAAAAGGAACACTGCTCCAGTGAAGTGCGACGAAAGGAAATATGGAAGACTGCTTTGCCGGCACCTCTGGTATATCTTTGGTTGGAGGAATAATTGAGGAGTTTCTTCAGGTCTGTGGGTAACAGACCCAAGAGAGATTTTTTTTTGCTAGCAAACAAACCTGAAATTGAATCCTGTTGTTCAAATTTGGCCAACCACTGCTAGTGTGTCAAGCAGTGTGTGCACAACATGAGTCTGCAGGCTTTGTTTAGAACAGTCTTTATTCTCTTAAGGGTAGTGTTTGTGCCTGCTCCATAGACAACCAGGCCATGATCTATGACTTATAGAACGGAACTGTTGACAGCAAGCTTTGTGGCACTCTCTGTGAGGCAGTGTCTGTGTCTGTATAGTTGGCCTATTCTTGCACTGGCTGCCTTAGCAACGTGGTTGATGTGTAGACCATATGAAAGAGAGCAGTCAAGGATGACTCTAAGGTACTTAAAGCTATTGATCGTGTCCAGTATCTCATGCTTGTTATTATATATTTTAAGAGGATAGGATTTAAAGTGGTTTTGATTAGAGGCAAGTATCGTTTTTGTTTTCCTGTAGTTAAGCAGGAGTCTTGAATATTTTTGGGAGCTCATTCAAGAACAGGCTGAAAAGCAGAGGGCCTAATATGGAGCCTTGGGGCACACACTGGTGGTGATGTTTTGATGGTCAGATATTACGTCGAGGATCTTGACCTGCTGCTTTCTGTTGGAGAGGTAACTCCGGAACCGGCCCAATGAGTCAGCAGATATCCCAATGTGAGACAATTGTTGTAGAAGTAAATTAAGATTAACCGTGTTGAAGGCTTTGGTGAGGTCAATGAAAGTGGCCCCCCACCAAGTGCCCCTGATCAAGAGCATCATGAATATAAGCCGTAAATTCCACCAAGGCAGTGGTAGTGCTATGGGCCTGCCGGAAACCGTGCCGCTGTACACACTGAAGGTTGTTCTTATCAAGGTATTCAACTAACTGATCGTAGACTATCCTCTCCAAGGCTTTAGAGAGTGGAGGAAGAATTGAGATTGGCCGGTAGTGGGTAAGGTTAGTTCTATCCCCGCTCTTAAAGATCGGGGTGACTACGGCAGCTTTCCAGAGTTGTGGAAACTTGCCTGTAATGAGTGAGAGATTTAGCAATTTTGGAAATGTGTCCAATATGTGTAAAAATAGTAGCTTACTACTTATATATGATGTCCCAGATGGTATATACTTGATGTTAGGGACTTCATCTATTTATGGACCCCTCCTCCCTTTTTGATCAAGCGAGTCACCGCTGGATCTGGTTTTCCCTAGGGCTTTTGTCAGATATTTTCTAGCTTCTGCTGTTGTGAGAATCTTAAGGTAGAAGAGTAGAATTGAACTTGCCAATGGGACTAGGTTGTTCCATGGGTTGGAATCATCCAAGGGTTGCAGAAAGTCCGGGAGAAGCACTCCGCTAAGGTCTGTGAAGGCCTTGTTGAAGGCATCCGCAATGCTTTTCGGACCTTGAATAGGTACTCCATTGATATTGAGTAATGAGGGGGGTGTTTTACTTGCTTTGCCTGGTGGGGATTTGATGTTCTCCCAGAAATTGCGGCTGTTGCACCAGGAGTTATTTAGTTCATTCTTAAAATAGGATCGCTTAGCCTGATGGATTACGCAGGTGCATTTATTCTGAGTGGTTTTGTAATTATGGAGGTCAGTTTGTGTCCCTGTACTTCTAGCTTTGTGCCAGAGGTTATCCCTGGACCAAGATCAAGGAGCTGTGGTTTGATCCATGTCTTGCTGGACCCTCTGATTTTTCTCATTTTAAAGGGGGGAAATATGTTGCAGGCCTTGTTAAAAGTGTTAATAAAGCACTGTAGTGCTGTATCCACATCAGTGACTGCATAGACCCCAACCCATTCTTGCATGCGATGGTAAGTTATGAGGTATGCAAGTTGACCTTGTTTTGGGACTCTTGAGGTTATGGTTCTGGGAGGGTTTTTGGTGTCTTGTTGGTCCAGGTACATAGTACAGGTGAATGGTCACTGATCGAGTCAGATAGCACAGTGGTACTGGTTATTCTTTGCGGCTGATTAGTTGGTATCCAGTCTATGTGTGTGCTAGTACCGGTGCGATAGTTTACCTGTGTGGGGGTCTGTACAAGTTGGACCAAGCCAATAGCTGCAGCGGCATCCTTGTATGGTGCCACATCTTGGGACAACCAATTTATATTGAAGTCCCCTAGCATTAGAACTGCAGTGTTATTGCTTAGTTTCGATAGATAGTCAAGAGCTAAACTGAAGCCTGGAGCCAGATTCTTAGGAGGAATGTACACTGATATGACGGTAAGGCACTTTCCATGAGCACCATGTTCCAGTTGGACAGCGAGCAGTTGGGAACTTCCCCTGTTGGTGGGATTGAGAGTGCTCTACACTGGAGGGTGTCTTTAACATAAATGACACAGCCTTCCCCACGCTTCCCTAATCTGTCCACCCTGAAGGACTTGTAACCCCCTCCAGTTGGAGTGCCAGGTCGGAGGTACTAGGTGTGAGCCAGGTTTCCACAATTAAGAATACATCGGGCTTGTGTTGGATGGTTCAGACCTGCAGAGCATCAAATTTTGCAAGACGGCTACAGATGTTGATAGCTGCAATCGTTATACCCCCAGCCCTCTTTACTGAGATGGGTACGTTTGTACCTGTGCCAGTTCTGGGGTTAGGATGTACATTGCCAGAGAGCAAAAGGAGCAGCAAGGCAAGTCTTGTGGCGTGCACTTTTAGATATTTTAAAGCTTGTGATCTGTCATGGATATGGATTTTAAGAAAGCTCTCTTTAGTAGGTATTGTGAACATGTTTTGTTGAACTGGTGGAAAAGGATGGGAGTAGTTGCCATGGTTCACTTTCTTTGGGGGGGGGGCGGTTCTGATGTTGATATCTGTGTTACTGGTCCCTGAGTTAGGGGGGATAGGTGTGGACCCAGTCAAGTATAGAGGAGAGTTTAAGTGGGTGCTGTTCATGTGTATTGCAGTTATTGTGCGAGGGGGTAGGGAGTGGCAGTATAAGCTTGAGGAGTAGGAAGTGTTGTGGTACTAGTAATAGCATTGTATATTTGCAATGCATTAGTTCCTTTAAGGAGTGGGAATAAACTAGTAAGTACTTAAGGAGATAAGGGTGGTCCTAGAAGTGGTGGAAGAGGATTTGAAGAGTGGCGGGGCCGAAATTTCAGATAGGGAGCAGTCCTCGAGTTAAGCTTAGCTCCCAAAGCGCTGCAAATTGGGTTACAATAGAGATGCAGATCAAGCTGTAGTCTGCTCTGCAGTATCTGCGGAGTACCAGTGGAAGGGAAGCAGTCGCTGAGGAATATCCATTCGGGAGAGCTGGCGAGGAAAAGCTCGGAGAATTGAAAATTATTAGGCACCCCGAGGGATCATACCTGTGGAGCTGGCTTCTTCAGAGAGTGGGTGGCGGAGAGAATCGGCAAGCGCCGCGCCACTAGGGATGGCAGGTAGCACCCGATCAGGGTGCTTGGCCTGTGGAGCTGGCTTCTTCAGAGAGCAGACGGTGGGCAGAATCAGCAAGCGCCGTGCCACTAGGGGTGGCAGGTAGTACCTGATCAGGGTGCTTAGCCTTTGGAGCTGGCTTCTTCAGAGAGCAGACGGTGGGGAGAATCAGCAAGCGCCATGCCACTAGGGATGGCAGGTAACATCCGATCAGCCTGAAATGTATACAGTATACATGGAATGCAGACAGAATTGTGCCAAATTATGTTTTGCAAAGTTTTCTTTGAAGCGTCGGTAGCTCTTTAACGTACCTTAAGGGCATTAACAAGGTGCAGGGGGAGACATCTTCCAATATAGGAGATGTACCAGAATGAGGAGGCATGATATGAAATTGGAAGGTGGCAGGTTGAGGGGAAATGTGAGGAAGCTTTTCTTCACAGAGAGGGTGGGGGAAACATGGAATACTCTGCCATAGGAGGTGGTGGGAGCGAGCACAGTGGAGGGATTTAAACATGCCTGGGACTTGTATAAGGGAACCTTAGAGGTGGGAAGGAGTGGTGAAAAGCCATTGACCATGTAGGGTCAGAGGCTGCAAACAAGTGTAGGGCTTACGGGCAGACTGGATGGGCCTAGCAGTCCTTATCTGCTAACAACTTCTGTGTTTCTGTGTTTATATGTGGTGGCAGTGGCATTGGGGAGACAGGGATTTTTATGTATTTCCCTACCTGAATGACTGGCTGCTAGTAGCCCTGTGCAGGAAATACCTGCTTCAGACTCTAGAATGCACTCCCATCTGTTCCAGGACTTGGGAGTTTCTGTGAATCTCCTAAAATCTTGTCTTTTTCCTTGCCAGCGCCTCCAATACATTGGGGCAATCCTGGACACTTCCAGGACGAGGCCTTTCTACCAGAGGACAGGGCAGCCTGTCTGATGGAATAGGCCCGACTGGTCTCCACGAGCCGGCAGGTTTCTGCTATAGTCTTCTACATCTTCTGGGTCATATGGCGGCATCTATCGCCACGATGCCCTTGGCCCGGCCTAATATGCGGCTCCCATAGTTGACCCTCAGATTCCAGTGGGATCAACACACAGACGACCTCGACCAGTTTGTCCTGGTTTCCGACCTGGTCCAAAGGGTCCTGACCTGGTGGATGTACCCGGCCAGTCTTCTCCAGGGGGTTCCCTTTCATATGCCAACCCCCTGGCAGGTCTTGGCCATGGACACCTCTGGCATGGAATGGGGAGCCCATCTGTGTGACCATCAGACTCTGGGATACCTGGTGGTTAGACATGGAGCAAACTCTTCACATCAGTGTCGTGGAGATGCAGGTGGTTCTGTACGCCCTGCAAGTCTTCCAGACCCATCTCCTCTTGGGCCCTTTGTTCTGATGCAGATGGACAACGGCTGTATTACATCAACAAGTAAGGGGGTACTCACTCTTGCTCCCTGTGTCTGGAGGCGATGAGAGTTTGGTATTGGGCCATTGAGCACAATCTGGAGCTCTCAGGTGTTTGTTCCAGGCATTCAAAAAGTGCTAGCTGACAGTTGCAGCCACTCCCTGTCTCATGCGCGAGTGGGACCTTTTCACCTTAGTGATCGGAGATCTCTTCAACAGGTGGTGTCGCCCAGAGTTGGACCTCTTTGCATCTCCACTCAATGCAAAACTGTCGCTTTTTTGCTTGCTCGATCCCGGACCTGGAGTTTTCTGTTGACACATTATCCCTCTCTTGGAAGGAAAGGTTTCTGTATGCATTCCCTCCCTTCCCGGTATTGCAGAGGGTTCTGCTCCAGCTCGAGGGGGCTGAGATGATCCTCATTGCTCCTTCTGGCCACATCAGATTTGGTTCCCTTTGCTACAGTAGTTGGCAGCGGAACCTCTGGTGCCTCTTCCTCTGTGCAGAGGCTTGCTCTTTCAGGACCGGGTCAGCCTGGTCCATCTTGATCTCAAGTCTCGGCATCTCCATGCAAGGCACCTGTAGATCTAGCTATTTCCTACTTTGGGGTTTCACCTAGGGTCACTATGTCCTGGTGACAGCCAGAAAGCCCTCCACCAGGGCCACTTATGCTATGAAATGGAAGCGCTTTCCATTTGGGCAGCCGCTCGCCATTTAGATCCATTCACGTGCCTGGTTAGTCAGGTGTTACAGTACCTCCTTTCCCTTTTGGATTCAGGCCTGGGGTACTCATCTCTTAAGGTGCACCTTTCTGCCATCTCTGTGTACCATGCACCTATTGAGGGCAAAGCTGTTGCCCAACTTGAGGTGTCCTGTGCTTTTCTGTGGGGCATTCTGCATCTGAAACCTCCCATTCAGGACCGTGTTCCTCCATGGAATCTTAATTTTATGTTGGAGAAACTCACTTTACCTACCTTTGAACAGGTCACGAGTTGCGCTTTCTGTTGTGAAAAGTGCTCGTTTTGTTGGTTATGTCTGCTTGGAGGATTTCAGAGTTCCAGGCTCTGATGTGTAAAGAGCCTTATTTGTTTCTTCACAAAGACAAGGTGTTTTTGTGTGCTAATCCTATGTTTCTACCTAAGGTGGTATCTGAATTCACTTTAAATCAATCCATCCACCTACCAGTTTATTATCCTGAGTATTCCAGTCAGTTGGAGGCATTACTCCATTCTTTAAACGTTCCTAGAGTGTTGTGGTATTATACGAACCGCACCAAGTCCTTGAGGAAAACTGATGAGTTAATTGTGTCATTCGACTCCAAGAGAGAGGACACTCTCTTGTTTCCAAACAGAGTTTGTCTAAGTGGTTAGCTAATTGCATCGTTTACTGCTACTATAAGTACAACAAGTCCCTTCCGACGGTAGTCAAGGATCATTCCACCAGGGATATGGCTGCCTCTACTGCTTGTTTCAGAAATGTGTCTTCTGCTGACATCTGTGCAGCTACCACATGGAGTTCAGTCCGCACTGTCACCAAGCACTACAGTCTGGACATCGCCTCTAGGCATAGAGCCAATATCAGACTGGCAGATCTTCAGGGCCTTCTGTCATGAGCTCTTGCCTGCTGACTTTTCCTCCTCCGTGTGATTTTCCTGGTGACACCTGTATTGCTTAGGATTCAGTCCTACCGGTGTGGCCTTTTGCAAGAGCCTTTCTTGAAGTAGGATAGTATAGTTGCGTAAGAACATACCATAACAGTAGATCTTCGAGAGAAGCTCTTGCAGCAGGCCCTGTTTTCCTTCACTCTTTACCCGTGCTGCTGCTTTTTCCTTTGGCTTCTTTGGCTGTTGGGATAACCTTCTTGGTTCTCCTTCAGCTGGTCATGCAGTCTCTCTGGCGGGAGAATTGAGGTGGATGTGGGGATCGCTCTCCTATATAGCATGTACTGACGTTAGATGACTGACAGGGGTGGTCCCCTATGGTAGACTGCTAGCTGGAGGTTTTCCATGTAGTCCTAGTGCCCGGTGGCATAGTCCTACCGGTGTGGCCTGATTAGTCTAGATTTAGTGTTATTCTGGTTCTTCTTGGTTCGTTTAACCGGGATGGAAACCAAACTTTTATTTATATTTTAGAAGGTAAATTCTGTATTTTATTCTTTCTCTGGGCCAGTTGCTCAATTTGGTTTATTTTAGGCTCTGTTCTCTCAGTGGTTGCTGAACCGACCGCAAAGTAAAATAAAAATAAATAAAGGTTTAGGCATTATTTATTTGTGTGGGTTTCTGACTCTGAGAGCCATTTCTTGGGGTTTTTCACTGGTTATGTCACTATCCAGGAAAAGAACCAGCCCAACGGGTTTTCAGCATTGTACAGAGTGTGGGGAACCGTTTACTAAAGCAAATTCCCACTTAATTTGTGTTTTTTTGCTTAGGGTTTGACCACCTGAAGGCAGATTGTGAAATCTTTAAAAATATTCCTCAGTTGACGCTTAATAGGCATTTGAACCGACTGAAAGAAAAAAATGTCCGAGAAAGCTGCTAACCCAGCTGCGGACAAATCTACCTCCTCCCATAAGGAGAAACCGAAGGAACCGGTTGAACAACCCTCTGACCAGGGTTATGGTTCCTCTGTTAAGAAAAGAACCACAGATACTGCTACTGAACTGGTAAGTTCTGCAAAGAAAAAGAGGAAGGAAAAACACTCTGTTCAGGAATCGCAACTGAAAAAAAGTCTGATCCAACCACAGTTGAAATAGCGAGTGCTAGAAGAATTCTAGTCACTGCAAACTGGTACCGCAGTATCGGTTCAGCGGCCCAGTTCACAGGTCTCAGTTCAGGACCTGGGTTCCTCCTCGGTTCCCGGTTCACTTGAACACTTTACTGAGGTTTATGTGGAAGGGGAGGATGAGGATGAAGATGATGAGGATTTGGGGGAACTGGTTGAATCTGATGTATCCCCTGACTCCCTTGAGAAGGGAGCTGAGGATTTTGATTCTCACATTGCCTTCATGAAGCAGGTGTCACAGACACTGGACCTCTCCACCTAGGAGTCCGTGTTCCTGCCCATCCACAAGTCCCTTAAGAGACAGAGGATGGACAGGAAGTATTTGGTGGCCAAGTCTGGGGCAGAGTTCCTTTATTGACATCCCAGCCATGAAGTAGTGCAGGCTGTGGCTTGTGATAATGCAGAGATTCCCCTAGCATCATATCCACTGGATAAGGACTCCAGAAAAATGGATTCTATGGCCAACAAATTCTATTTGGGTGCCTCTTTGGCCTTTAGGCTGACCACTTACATGGCTTATGTCTCCAGATAGCCAAAAATTTAAAAAAAGTCTCTGGAATATAGTTTTCGGAGATTGCCAAAGCATGCCCTGGACCCATGGCATCAGATTTGGCCGAAGCTACAAGTAGGGGCATAGCGGCTTCTAACTGCCAGTTCAGAATGACAGTGGATGCCAGTAATATTACAGCCAGACAGAAGGCTACCTGTGTCTCTGAGGAGATTTGCCTGGCTGAGGGCAACTAATTTGTCCCAGGACACCCAGACAGAAGCACTGGACTTTCCTTGTGAGCACACTTCCCTCTTTGAGCAAACAGGCTTACCTGAAAAAGATGGATGAATACAAGGTGGCTTGTAAGTGTTGCTGCAAAGGAGAAGGCAGCAACACCCCAGAAATACCAAAGCAAAGGGAGCAGGGGTAGAACCATTACAGACCCTTCTTCCAGGCTCGGGCATCACCCACCTAGCTACCTCAGAGAGGGTAGTTCAGAGGCAGAGACAGAAGGGGCTGTAGCCATGCTGGCCCCAGCTCTCAGCCAAGTGCACAGACTAAGCAGACCCCCTGAGGGGTCTGCCAGGCACCCCCACCCCCACTTCCAGCAGGAGACCGGCTGGCTCACTACCTCCAGACTTGGAAATCCATCATAACAGACCAGTGGGTCCTGAAGGTAGTGGGTCAGGGGGCTTTCCCTCAGTTTCAAGGTCCTGTTCAAACTGGGAGCAAGGTTTTTCAGACCTGCTAGTCTATCAGAAGCAACTCTGTTGGCAGAAAAAATGACGAAACTAATTCAAGACACAACAGTAGAGCCTGTTCGCTTGGCCCAGAAGGGAAGGGGCCTCTACTCAAAACACTTCCTCACGCTGAAGAAAACGGGGGAGTGGCGACCCGTACTGGATCTCAGACACTTAAACAGCCATTTGACTAAGCTAAAGCTCAAAATGGTCACTCTGGCTACCATTCTCTCTACACTCAGTAAGGGTAATTGGCTAGCATCTCTGGAATTAAAATATGCCAACTTCCACATTCCTATCAAGCAATCCCACAGAAAGTACCTCAGGTTCAGATTGCCATCAGGCCACTACCAGTTCAGGACCATGCATTTCGATCTTACCTCTGCTCCAAGGGTATTTACCAAATGCCTAGTAGTAGTGGTAGCACACCTAAGGAGATGGGGTTACAGTCTTCCTATACCTGGACAACTGGCTGGTGGTAGGCCAGTCTTTTCAGCAGGTAAGGGATGCACTGACCACCATTCAGGATACCCTGTGGTACGCTGGGCTTCCTGGTAAATCAGAAAAAGTCAGTACTGACACTAGTTCAGCAACTGGAGTTCATAGGAGTGGAACTGGACAGTCTGAGAGGAAGAGCCTTCTTCCCATAGGGAAGGGTAGACAGCTTGGTGCAGCTGGCAAGCTCCTTCCAGCTGTATGCCCCCAGAACAGCAAGACATTTTCTACAGCTGTTAGGACACATGGCTGCATCAACAGCAACAGTGTCAGGTTCCAGATTCCAGATGAGGAACATTCAGTTTCACCTCAGGTCTCAATGGTTCCAGAACAGATTCCTTGTCGAATATGGTTCCAGTCACAGAATACCTACTGCAAGCTCTGCAGTGGTGGCAAGAAAAGGACAACCTCAGGAAAGGGGTGCCTTTCCTCCAGCTGCCACCAGCAGCAGTTTTAACAACAGATGCCTCCCTCCCTCCTAGGGTGGGGTGCACACTTGGGGGAACACATTGCACATGGTACAGTACCTGGCTCCAGCAGAAGTCTCTGCTTCACTTAAACTGCCCTGAGTTCCAATAGGTTTATCTGGACATTCAGTCCTTTGCTTCACTGCTTCAAGGCAAGGTGGTTCAAGTCAGAACAGACAGTACAACCAGGGGCACAAGGTCATCCTACCTGTGCACAGAGGCCATGAAAGTATGGAATCTGGCTTACTTCCTGGGAATCTCCCTCTCAGCAGTCCATCTTCCAGGGAAGCACAACATCCTAGCAGATGCTCTCAGCAGGATCAGCCAGAATTACCACGAGTGGTCACCGGACAGTCAGATTCTGCAAGTGGTGTTCGGAAGGTGGGGCACCCCAGAGGTGGACCTCTTTGCAGGCCCAGACAATCGCCAATTCCCACTGTTCTGTTGCAGGCCTCCTGCATTGGGTACAGTGCCTCTAGATGCACTTCGGTTGGATTGGACAGGGAAGTTTCTGTATGCGCCCCCCCATTTCCCCTGCTGCTCAGAGTACTGAACAGGCTCAGGGTTCAGCCAGCAACAATGATCCTCATTGCTCCAGACTGGGCCAGACAGCCTTGGTACTCGCTGCTACTGACCCTGTCAATCTCTAGACCAAACTCCCTGCCCATAAGGCACAACCTACTGACCTTCTCCCAGGGCAGAGTTCTGTACCCCAGTCCCTCAGACTCTGAGCTTGGCTCTTGAGGACTTAGAATATGCTAACCTACACCTCTTGGAGGGAATGTTGGAGGTCTGCAGGGTATCTAGAAAACATTCCCCCAAAATGACCGATTTGTCTAAATGGAAGAGGTTTTCGATTTTGGTGCGGACAGAGGCAGATAGAAAACCGCAAGGCTGGCTTACCAGTAATCTTGGACTATCTGGCACACATGCATTACCTAGGCCTGTGGCCCTCCACACTTTAGGTGCATTTAGCAGCCGTCTCTGCTTACCTCTTTGCTGGAAAAGGGGCATCCCTGGCTACCAACCAGGTATTCAGGAAGTTTTTCAAGGGTCTACTGCACTTGCATTTCTCTCACAGGAAACCCACTCCTGCATTGATAACTTAACATATGCATTGGCCAGCTAATGCATCCACCATTTGAACCCATGTCCTCAGCAGAGCTTAAGTATGTGATATGGAAAACAGTATTCCTGGTAGCCATCACCTCAGCCAGGAGGATCAGTGAGCTCCAGGCCTTGTCCACAGAGCCAGACCACATAGCAGTCCACAGGGACAAGGTGGTCCTTAGGATTAACAGGAGGTTTCCCCCTAAGGTGATTTCAGATTTCCATTCTAATCAGTCCATGACTTTGGCAGTTTTCTTCACTGCTCATACCAGTTCAGGGGAATGCAGACTGCATAGTCTTGATGTCAAGAGAGTTATAAGCTACTACTTGGATCACTCAGCGGGACTCTGATTGGATAGAACCCAGCTGTCCCTGACCTGTGGGGAAGGGCAGACCTGCCTCAAAGAGGACCATTACCCACTGGATTGTTGCCTGTATCCAATTTTGCTACAGCAAGGTAGGTAAAGAGCCTCCTATAGGCCTCAGGGCCCACTCTGCAAGGGGTACAGCTGCTTCTATAGCAGCTGCAAGAGATATCCCTTTGTTAGAAATCTGCAAAGCAGCTACCTGAAAAACAGTTCACACTTTCAGCAAACACTTCAGCTTGGATACCCAGGCCAGAAGTGATGCCAGGTTTGGCACAGCAGTACTGCAGAGCCTGTTTCCTAAATAGGTTCTCTACCCTCCTCCAAAGGTACTGCTTGGGTAGTCTGCATGTGTCAGAATACAGCAAGATTTCCTGGGGTTTGAAGAAAAAATGACCATAATTTTGTTTCTTCCAAGGGAATCTTACTGTATTCTGAGCTCCTACCCTTCCTCCCCTGCTAGAATTTATAGGCACTGCAAACAGCTGTTCCATGTTGTTCAGATCCTATGGGTGTTGCTTTTTTGGGCTTAGTGACTTGAGTCTTGGTGTGGCCCACATTTTTTCAGAATAAAAGGGGAATAGTTGGTGTTGAGTGTTGTTAAATTGTTAAGGTAGTTATTGGTATAGTTTAGATAGCTTGTTACTAGCTTTGCTTCATAAGAATCTGACAGTTGTTGAATGTTTACCAGGACAGTGGTTTGAAAACCGAGCCTAACATTCCATAATTAGCATAGGTTCAATTAACCATTCCGACTCCAGGGCAGTCTTATGGTGAGACCGTACTGCATAAGTCAGAATACAGTAAGATTCCCTTGGAAGAAACAAGATTACTATGGTAAGTAATTTTTTCTTCTCTGCCCCAGACAGGGAATCCTGTCATTTTGACTTCTTTGGCAAAAGGATGTTTGCTTCCTCCACCCTTGTCATCCAGGCCCTTAATTACCTCAGCCACATGCTGCAGTGCCAGAACTCCCTGTGGAACAAGATCCAGGAAGTCGTCCTCTTCCTCCCCGAGAGGGCTCCTAAGTCGGAGCTGCAGGATCACCTCAAGGGAGTCTCGGACATAGGTGACTACCTTCTCTGGACCACTTATGATGCTGTAGATGCGTCAGCCAGGGCCACCGCCACCGGCGTCTGCCTTCGCTGGTATTCCTGGCTGAGGGTATCTGGGTTTGCCCTGGATGTGCAACAGTCTATACCAAACGCCCCTTTCAGAGGCTATCTGTTGTTTGGGTGGCAATATGGAGGTTATTCTTGCCAAGCTCCATACCACAGGGAGGGCCATACGTTCAGTCTACTCCCTTTATCATATCCAGTCTAGGCCTGCGCAGAAACAGCCCTTTTGCTGCCACCCCCCCCCCGCTGTCAAGCCCCACAGCCGGCTAGAGCTCAGGGAAAACGTAAAACCACTGCTCCTGCCCACCATGACTACCTCCACCAGTAAAATCCCCAGAGGGGGACCCGCGGCACCCCCTGCCTCCACCCCCCCTTCTTGACTCCTTGCCTGATCCCTCCTTTGGGTGGAGCAGGAGGTGGTGGTAGTGGGTAGTTTCTCCCTCAACCTGCCCAAGTGGAGGGAGATCACAAACGACAAGCTGTGTACTTAAAATAATCGAGTAAGATCTTCTCTGGAGTTCCTAGAATGGCCTCCAGACAACCCACCATCTCTGTCCCATTACCCTTTCCATCATGTTCCCTTGATATGGGAGAAAATTCATTCCCTTCTGCGAAAGTGAGCCATGGAGCCAGTACCGGTATCCCAACAGGGGACGGGGTACTACTCCCACTTCCTCCTAGTCCCCAAGTGCACGGGAGACCTAAGGCCCATCCTGGACTTCAACAATCTGAATCTCTCCATTCAGTATGGTCATGCTGCATGGCCTCCTCTCCCTGTTACATCAGGGGTATTGGATCTGTTCCCTGGACATGCAGGATGTGTACCTTCATATCAAAATATGTGCTTCTCACGGTGCTATCTGCGCTTCCCTTTCCGGGGAGCTTACATCCAGTTTTGACACTTCCCTTTGGCTTGTCCTTGGCCCCCAGGGTCTTTGCCAAGTGCCTAGCAGTGGTAGCAGCTGCCCTTTGGTGCCAGGGATTTTCTGTCTTTCCCTGTCTGGACGTTTGGCTTCTTGTGGCCTCGTCCAGGGAGTGGCTCTTGCTAACCCTCGAGCATACCTGCAGCCTTTTCCAGGACATTGGGGTGGCCATCAATCTGGCCAAGTCCTTCCTTACTCCCTCCCAGCATCTTCAATATATTGGGGCAGTTCTGGACACAGCCCAGGGCATGGCCTTTCTCCCCCAGGACAGAGCAGACCACTTGATGGAGCTGGCCAGACTTCTGTACTCCTCCCGTTATGTCCCAGCCCACTTATTCCTGTGCCTTCTAGGTCATATGGCGGCTGCCATAGTAAATGTCCCTCTGGCTAGGCTACACATGAGAGTTCCCCAGTGGACACTCTAGTTCAGTGGGATCAGCATACTGACGATCTCGATCAGATGGTCCTGGTCTCAGACCCAGTAAAGAGGGTTCTGTTGTGGTGGCTAGTGCCCTGCAACCTCTTCTGAGAAGTCTCCTCCTTTATTCCCCCTCTTCAGCAGATTCTGACCACAGACGTGTCCAACTCAGGATGGGGGGGCCTCATCTGAGGGCTCATCAAACCCAGGGGCTCTGGTCAGCGGCCGAGGGCCGTCTACATATAAATGTTCTGGAGATTCGAGCCATGCTATACACTCTTCAGGCTTTCCAGACCTGTCTCTCCACGGGTCTGCTGCTAGTCCAGACAGACAACACCAGCGTGGTCCATTACATCAACAAGCAGGGAAGCACTGACCCATATCCCCCTGTGTCAGGAGGTGATGGTGAGTATGGTACTGGGCTCTGGACCACAGCCCTCATCTTTTGGCTGTACATGTCCCAGGTGCGCAAAACATCTTAGCGGACAGCTTAAGCCAGTTCTAGTCTCTGGCATGCGAGTGGGAACTTCTGCCCGCCATCATGGAAGATCTGTTCGACCACTGAGGTCTCCCAGAATTGGACCTTTTTGCATCCCCACACAATGCAAAACTGCCGCTTTTCTGCTCGCTTGCTCCAGGGACTGGAGTTTTGTGGCGAGACACATTGTCCCTCTCCTGGAAAGGGAGGTTTCTGTATGGCTTTCCTCCCTTTCCTCTTCTGCAGCAAGTTCTCATTAAACTGCAGATGGAGAGGGTGAACATGATTTCTCATTGCCCCATTTTGACCTCGCCAGATATGGTTTCCTCTGCTTCAGCAGCTGGCAGTGGAACCTTCAGTTCCTCTCCCACTGTGCACAGGTTTGCTTTCCCAGGAACAGGGCACCCTAGCCCTTCCGGACCTCCAGTTGCTCCACCTTCATGCGTGGCTCCTGAAGACACAGCCATTTCTCGCTTTGGGGTCTCCCCCAAGGTGGCAGAGGTCTTGGTGGCGACTTTGCAAGCCTTCCAGCAGAGCCACTTGTTCCATGAAGTGGAAGTGCTTTGCCATTTGGGCTGCTTCGCACCTCTTGGATCCCTTCACGTGTCCAGCAGCTAGATCGTGGAGTACCTGCTGTCGCTTTCGGACGCAGGCCTGAAGTACTCTTCTGTTAAGGTACATCTATCTGCCATTTCTGCGTACCGTGTACTTATGGATGGACGAGCGGTGGTCCAGCTTGATGTGGTCGTACCTTTTTAAGAGGCATTCTGCACTTGAAACCCCCAATCTGTAATCCTGTCCTGGCTTGGGACCTCCATTTTGTGTTGGAAAACCTCATCCTGCTTCTTTTTGAGCTGGTTGCAACTTGCGAGCTATGCTGTCTGTCGCGGAAAGGGTTATTTTTAGTTGCATTTACTTACGCTCTGAGGATTTCCGAGCTTCAAGCCCTCGTGTGTAAGGAGCCTTACTTGTTTTTTCACAAAGACAGGGTGTTCTTTGCGTACTAATCCTCATTTTCTCCCTAAAGTGGTATCTGAGTTTACTTTAAACCAATCTATTCATCTTCAGGTGTATTTTCCAGAGCATGCCAATCCAGGGGAAGCATTGCTCAGGACGTTGGATGTGCATAGAATTTTTCGTTATATGCATAGGACTAAAGAGGCCAGTAAGTCCTCTCAGTTGTTTGTTTTGCTCGATCTGGGAAAAGAGGGCGCACCAGTTTTTAAGCAGTGTCTGTCGAAATGGTTGGCCAACTGCATTATTTTCTGTTACTAGAAGTATGGTTAGGAGCTTCCTGACGTTGTTCTGCCTCAGTAGCCTGTTTTCGTAATATGTCTGCTGCGGAAATCTGTGCAGCTGCTACTTGGGAGTTCAGTTCACACTTTCACTGACTAAGCACTACAGCCTGGACATAGCCTCTAGTCGTCGAGCCAGTTTTGGTCTAGCTGTTTTGCAGGGCCTTCTGTGCCTTTCCGCCTCTGCCCATTTACGTAATGCTGTCAGTTATGGGAACTGCTTGATACTTGTCCTACCTGTGATGGCCTACAAGAGATTCCCATGATGTAAGATAGTACAGTTACGTAAGAACTTACCGTAACAGTGGATCTTAGAGGGGATCTCTGGCAGCAGGCCTTACTTTTCCTTCCCTCCTTCCCCCTGGGCCTGTGTATTCTGCATATGTGTCCTCTGCAAAGAGAATACCTTTTTCCTCCTTTTTTTCCTGGAACCTTGAGTTCCTCCTCTTGTTCCTTCAGTTGGATGTTCTGGGGTCTCCAGCGGGAGGATGTGGGGGCTGCCCACCTATGTAGAGTAGCTGACATTAGTGTGTGACGTTGGAGGTAGGCAGCTCCCTTTGGTAGATTGCTAGCTAGAAACGTTTCTGTGTGGTCCTAGGGCCTGACTGCGAAGTCCTACCTGTGATGGCCTGCTGCAATAGATCCCCTCGAAGATCTGCTGTTACAGTAAGTTCTTACATAACTCTACTTTACTGCATGACAAAAAAGATAAACTGCCATTGAAATTGCCTTGTTTCCTGCAGTAACTCTGCTGCAGAACGCTTCGGTATTACTTTGCATCCTGGTGTTCTCCACTGTATTTTGTTGTTCTTTTTAAATTGTGTCTCTGCTCCTGTAAGAACTCTCTAGCCAACAGATCTGTTTGATATTGGCTTGCAGCTCTAGACTAGCACAGAGTTTTCATTAAAAAAAAAAAAAAAACACATGCAGAGATGATGCAAGACTTGTACTTGCTGTTCTGATCATCTAGAAGACAAGCAGATACTATGGTGGGTATATTTTCCTTTCTGTTTGTCATCATTAAGTCTGTTATTGTTTGATATTTTTGAACTTGTTAATTTGATTTTATCCTCCAGTGCCAGATATCTTTTTATTCTCTATCTTGTTCAGATAGCTATTAAATCATGTATCCACTTTTTACCACTACATGGGGGATTTTACACACATCTCTAACGTTTTTGACCTCCTCAGGGTAACTTCAATTTTTAACAATTCACAGACATTTTTAGTATGACACATTTTGGCTATTATTTTGATCCTTTCATTTTTTTCTTAACTCTGTCTCTCCTGATCAAGTTATATGTATCCGTAGATATTTCTGCATCCTGTACTTTAGGTTAAAATAGTTAGGTGAAAACTTGATGGTGTGGAGCGATCTGCAAGTCCATCTTAGCCATAAGTGCGTCATTTGACTCTATTAACTTTGACATTTTCTGAGTTGCTGTGCTTCAAAATACTTACGTAAACGGTTTAGACCCTATTCATTTGAATCTGAATTATGCATACCTTCAAATTTAGTTATATTAGTGTGATTGGTATACATTTACTTTCCTATGTTGTATCATGTTAAATAATATTTTCATTAACACTAAAAGGGAAAGCAGTAACACAGTCAGAAAGATTGGGAAGCAGTGAGATATACTGTTCAGAGCACAGACTTCAGAACTAGGAGGCTGTAGTATAAATCCCATCAGTCAGTCACTCGCTGTTACTCTGAGCAAGTCACTTACCTGGGTTGGCGGTATAGCACAGGGGTAAAAGCAGTGACCTGTGAGTGAGCTTGGTGCATCCAGTAGACCTGGGTTTGATTCTCACAACAGCCACCTGCATACTGTATGACACTGAGCAAATCACTTAACCTCCCTGTGCTGCCGGGTCACTCCTGTAAACAGGCCTTGTGCCCAGTAGGCCTTACCCAGTTACGAAATAATTAAAAAATACAAAAACTGCCCTTTGTGCCTCCCTGCCGTAAAGTCGGCTAAAAGCAAGCCCCTATTAAAAGCGATGTTCTATATCAGTTGAGCTATTCTGGGTAAAAAAAAAAAAGTTTGGAAGCTGTGTCAGGGTGGCTTTTATATTGTCCAGTTTTCCATTTTGTTTGTTACTATATGTAGTACCTTTGCAAACTTTCCTGGCCCCCGACACACATGGAAACAAGTTATTTACAACTGAGCATGACTTTTCTGGCAAACTGCTAATAAGTACATTCATTGAATCATGAGTATTTGTCTCCCACTCTTTTAGACAGGGGATTGGACATGGCTGAAGGAATTTTATCAAAGACTAGTAGATCAAAAGTGGCAGAGAAAAAAGAAGAGTAAAGAACACTGGTATCAGAAGGCCATCCTGTCAAAATTTTTATACTACAGGTAGGCTGTATTCCTATGTGCAGGAAGTGCTTATAATCAATAATGTTGAACAAACTACTCATTTTCTGTCTTAATGTATGGTGTAACAGAGGCAGTCAGAATGCATGTAAATAATGTGTGCAGAGTTTTTTTTTTTCCCCAAAGGCTTGCTCTTGTGCAGGAGGCCATTCAGTTCAGATTACAGGTTTTCTGAACATAACATGCACCAAAATAATTATGGCATACTGAAATGGGTATAATATATGCCAAAATTAGTATTCTAGGATCGTGGATATGTTGTTCTAGCCACACCTATTGGCATGTCCTTCCCCTTTAAATATCTTACCGGAAGGTCTTCAAGATGGCTCCTCCCACTCACCTAGGTGGTATAACCCTTGGCTCCACCCCATAACGACAGATCTTCCTTTCTGCCAGAAGATTCAGGTTCTCTCCTTCTTGTGCCTGCGTTTAGTAGGCCCTGGCGCTCCAAAACTCGGTTTTCCTGCTGATAAAGATTCTCCGAATCTCTCCTAAAGAATACAAAATTGCGACTGCGATGGAGGACAAGTCCTCGCCCGGGTTCCACCAGTGTCCGTGCAGGCAGAAGATGTCGCAAATGGACCCACATACCACTTGCGTGTACTGCTTGGGTCTCTCCCATGATACTCAGGCCTGCGACCTCTGTCGCTCTTTTCATTCTAATGTCCTGGATGACCGTCTTGCTCACCTTCAGCTTGGATGTCCGGAAAAACAGCACCCGCTGGTCAAATTAAAAGATGCCTGCCATGCGATCTCTGTGGCTGCGGGGTCCGCAGAACAATTGGAACAGATGAAGGCCTTCGAGGAAGTGGCGGCTCGCGCCACTGAGCTCTCTTCGCCCTCAGTCTTCATTCCTCTGAAACTGGGCTCATCATTCTCCGGTTCCTTCAAGGAGCTAGTCCAATCCCTTCGCACTTGTGGGGAAGGCACTGGCTCTCATATCTCTAGATCCCATAAAAAGGAAATCAAGGAACCAAAAGAACCTACTTCTTGTCGACGTCACTCATGGGACAGAGAGCGATTTCAGTCTCAGGAGTCTCTTGCTTCGACTTTGGTCAGTGTTGCGGCCTCGGCCACCAACCTCACAGTACCCCGTCAGGTCAGTCGACCCAGAAGCAGGGCGACGATCCCGTTGAGATTATTCTTGACCCCGTCGACCCGTTGTTGACCAAGGAGGCAGACAACTCCTTACTTAGGACTCTGGTCCTCTCAGACCTTGCCGATGAGGTGACCCAGCTAGCTGGGAAGCCCCAGGTGGTGGTCGTCCCTGACCTGGAGGAGCCAAGGTTTTCCCCTTATCCTGAACACCCCCGTTGCCCCCAACCCCCAGTGGTTGACGGCCAGGTCTGGGACATCCTCAGCTGAAAGGCTGAGGAAGTCGTATAAGCGACATTCTAAAAAGCGGCAGCGCCGCCATTCGTTGTATACCTCTTCGGATGAGGGGAGGCTCCAACACAAGTTGCATCGGTGCTGCGAGGACATGTGGCAGCAGCTAGTTCTGTCTGGGCCGAAGGTGGTCCCTTCTACCCCGACCATCACCTGGCTGTCACCCTCTAGGCCATCGTCCCCCCTGCCTGCGGAGCCGGTGACGTCACTCCCAACTCTATCAAAGCTGGTCTCTCCACCTATCCTGGTGGAGCCACCACCTAAACAGCCACCCTCGGGGGCTCCCACTAAGGAGTCTCTGCCTGCTTCAGGCCTCCCGCACATGCTGTCCGTCACCCTCACTCCCTACCGCCCACAGAAGGTTCTGAGTGACCCCAGTGGCAGACCACTTTACCCAGACTCTTCGCGGAGTCTGAGAACTCTGAGCTGGCATCTCGTTTTGGGATGACGATGTCATGAGTCTTTCCACTGAGGAGGGGCCCATCCCCTTCATGGGCATCCTCCGTCTCATCTCCGTGTCCACGGGGATGAAGTTGGAGCCCGTTGAGAAACTGGTAGAATACCTCTTAACTGACATCCTTAGAAGAGAGGATTCTATGACAGAGGCCTTCCCAGTGGCTGAAGTCATTGTTGGCCCAACCCTGGAGCTCTGGCAGCACCCAGCCTCCTGCCCTGCACCTCCCGCCAAGATGGCCCGCAAATACTCGGTACTCACTTGCTCCCATTCGGGGTTTACACAGCATCCCTCGGCTGAGGGAGTGGTGACTGAGTCTGTGTTTAGGTGAGTGAGGAATTCAGGAGACACGGATGGACCACTTGACAAAGAATCCCAAGAAGCTGGATCATTCCGCCTGAAAGATCTGTGCTGCCTCATCGCTTGGTCTAAGTGAGGCGAGCTTGGCTGTGAGCATGGCACATTTTTCTCGTGCCCTTTTGGGCTCCTTAGATGATTTGCTTCCTCACCTCCCTGCAGACCTTCAGACCACGGTCAGACAGGTCCAGGATCAGGGTCAGACTGTTGCTAGGCAGCAACTCCAAATGGCCTTGGACATCGGGGATTCCTGTGCCCGTTTGATAGCAGCCACGGTCGCCATACACCACAGGGCTTGGTTGTGGGTCTCAACGTTCACGGCCGACACCCAGCACAAGTTGGCAGATGTTCCGTTCGTGGGTACCGACTTGTTTGGTCCAGGGGTGGCTGGTCACCTTGAACGTATCGAGAAGTCCAGTACCACATTGGACTCCGTTACATCTGCCCAAAAGGAATCCCAGGGTTCCAAAAAGCAGAAGAAGCCCTTTCGGCCTTCTGCCCCTGCGGCCAAGCAGCCCCGGTTTCAGTCTGGGCATCGGCAGCAGGCCCAGTCTTGGCACCCTCGGCCAAAGGCAAGAGCTCACTCAGCGCAAACCGGGAGGGAAAGGTCCAGGTGGTCCCACTACCAGACCCTCCTCTTCCAGGCCTGCTCAGTGACACGATGGGGGGTGACCAGCCCCATACCAGTCACGCCTGCTCTGGGTCCTCTCGTGGGGGGCCAGCTCCACCACTTCCTTTCTGCTTGGTCCACTGTTACCATGGACAGGTGGCTGTTGGAAGTGGTCAGTTAGGGACTGCCTCTGGAGTTCGAGCAGTACCTGCCAAACCGAGCCTGCGCCCTACACGAGGAAAGGATATCGGTACACATTCGGTCGGCTGTTTGAGACAACATTGCCCAGCTCCTCCTCAAGGAGGTAGTGGCTTGAGTCACAGATTCCCTAATCAACCAAGGGTTCAGTTCCAGGGACTTCCTGATCCCAAAACAGACTGGGGGGGGGGGGCGACTGGCGCCCCATTCTGGATCTGCACGACCTGAACCAGTATCTCAGGCCGCGTACTTTACAGATGGTAACTCTGTCCCAGATCATCATACCTTCTCTCAGGCAAAACATATGGTTCTGCTCCCTGGATCTTCAGGACACGTTCTTCCACATTCTGATCTGTCCGTCACACGAAGTTTCCTCCGCTTCCGAGCGGAGGGACCACTCTTATGAGTTCCAAACCATGCCGTTCAGCCTGTCATCGGCCCCCTGGGTCTTCACGAAATGCATTGAAGTGGTAGTGGCCCATCTTCGGTGTCAGGGTGTACCCCTGTCTCAATGATTGGCTCATAGTGGGTTCCTTCAGGTTGGAGAGGTCCAGGGATCTGGCCCTCCAGACCTGTCTCGAACTTCTCCTAATCAACGAGGCCAAGTTGGAACTCGTGCCCTCGCAGGTGATCTGCTTCATTGGGGCAGAGCTTGACTCTTGTCGAGCAAGAGTCCGGCTCCCAGTGGACAGGGCGGAGGTCCTCTCCTCCGTTGCCCAGTCATTTCTGGTTGGACAACTGTGCCCTGCCCAGGACTTCCTGCGTCTTCTGGATTACATGACGGACAGCACCACTGTGGTCCGTTGGACTCAGTGGCATGTGCGCCCCATTCAGTGGGTCTTGGCCAGCCAGTGGTCCCAGCATCAGGGTCATTTCGACCAGCTGGTCACAGTAACTCAGAGGCTTTGGGATGCTCTCCAATGGTGGACTGTCTCAGAACATCTGCAGGGAGGGGTCTCATTTGTCTGCCCCGAGCCGACGGTCATCCTTATGACCGATGCCTCTCTCATGGGCTTGGGAGCCCACATGGGGAGTCACAGGGTCCACAGGCTCTGGATCCCAGAGGAATCCTGATGTCACATCAGTCTGCTGGAGCACTGAGCAGTATGGCTGGTGCTGACTGCATTAGCTCTGTTTCTGCGGGGTCAAGTGGTCCAGGCCCAGATGAACAATACCACAACCATGCACTACCTCAACAAGCAGGGTGGCACGCACTCCTGGCCCCTGTGCAAGGAAGCGCTCCACATCGGGACACTCGTGAGCCATCTGAACGAGAACCTCCTCGCCATCCATGTGGCAGGAGCCTCGAATCAACTGGTGGACGCCCTCAGCCATGTGGACGAGGCGTCCCACGAGTGGTCTCTTCATCCAGAGGTAGTTCACAGTCTGTTCTCCCAGTGGGGCACCCCTCAGGTGGACCTGTTCGCCTCCAGGGAGAACACAAAGCTGAGGCTGTTTCATGCACACCCCCTCAGCAGGGCTCTCTGCGGGGGGGGGTGACTTTATGAGGCCATGCACACCAGGCCTCTTCTGCACCTTCCCTCCCATTTCCCTTGATCCACACAGTGCTTCTCAAGGCAAGGAGGGACAAGGTGAAGGTGATCCTGGTAGCCCAGATTGGCCATGCCAGTTCTGGTACCCAGATCTCGGCCTCAGTGCCAGGCTCCTGAGGCATCTCCCGGCACGCCCGGACCAGATATCAGTCAGTCAGGGAAAGGTATTCCAGCTGGACCTTCAATCCCTGCACCTAACAGCCTGGTACCTGAGCGGCTAGAGTTCCAGGCTTTGGGTCTTTCCAGCGATGTACTCAGCATGGTTGAGGCATCCAGGAAAGTCTCGACCAGGAGGTGCTATACCTTCAAATGGAAAAGGTTCTCCATTTGGTTTTGGGGCAAGGACTTAGACCCTAATTCCTGTCCAGTGGCCGGTATCTTCGACTACCTTTGGTTCCTCTCCAAAGGAGGTCTCCAGACAACTACCCTTAAGGTGCACCTGGCAGCCTTCACCGCTTACCGGGCGTGGGCTGGTCAGCGGATGGTGTTCTGGCACTTTTTCAAGGGCCTTGATCACATATCCCCTTCAGTGTGTGACCCTCTACCTCCGTGGGATCTGCTGCTGGTACTGGCAAAGCTCATGGGCAAGCCATTCGAGCCAGTGCACAGGTGTGAGATATCACATCTGTCGTGGAATGCTGCCTTCTTGGTGGCCATTACGTCAGCTAGAAGGAGGGGGCGCTTCAAGCACTCTCGGTGGAGTCTCCTTATTTGGTCTTCCATAGGGACAAGGTTGTCCTGTGCCCCAACCCGAAGTTCCTTCCGAAGGTTGTGTTGGAGTTTCACCTTAATCAGGTGTTGACTCTGCTGGTGTTATATCTGAATTACATCTTGGAGGCTGAGTACGGGGTTCATACTCTGGACCTGAGATGAGCACTCTTATTATAAGGATCGGACGGCTGAAGTTCGGGAAGAGGTTCGCCAGCTGTTTGTCACCTGTGCTGAAGCTGCACCTGGCAGACCCGCAGCGAAGCGGACGATTGGCAGATGGATTACATCATGCATTGATCTCTACTATAGGTTGGCGGTGAGGGAGCTTCCTGTAGGGCTAAGGGCTTATTCCACCTGCCATACCGCTGCGTCGGTGACTGCTTCTAGGGACTTCCCTATCCAGGATATCTGCATGGCTGCTACCTGGAGGTCAGCAAACACCTTCATTACCCATTACCACATCAACCTTGAGTCACACCAGGATGCTGGTTTTGGAGCCTCAGTTCTCCAGTCTTTGTTTACCAAATGGGGGTGTGCACCTTGCCTCTGTCCTCCTGGAGAACTGCTAGGAGTCTGCCAATAAGTGTGGTAGAACAACATATGCACGATCTTAGAAAAACAAGTTACTCATCTGTAACAGTAGTTCTAGGAGTGGTATATGTTGTTCATCCACACTGATCCACCCGAGCTCCCCGGCTTCGACGCACAACCTAAGTTTCCAGCGGGCAAGATCTGGCGTCATATGGGGTGGAGCCGAGGGTTATACCACCTGGGTGGGTGGGAGGAGCCAGCTTGAAGACCTTCTGGCAATATATTTAAAGGGGAAGACATGACAAAAGGTGTGGTTGAACAACATATACCACACCTAGAACTACTGTTACAGGTGAGTAACCTGTTTTTACGCGTTATGATAAAAGTATACCACATACCAGAATGGGTCTAATATACACTGAAATGAGTATCAGACCCACTGAAACAAGTTGGGAACATAACAAAATGGTATCATACCACAATGTGCATAACATACCGAAATGAGTAGGGCATATAACAACATTGATCTAGCACATACTAAAATGAGTGAAACGCATATCTGCCACGGTGAGTTTGACAGATAAAGGGAGTATGACATACTGAAATGAGTAGTAAACATACCAATACATTGGGTAAAGCGCATACTAGTATGAAGATACCACGTCCTGAAATGTGTATGCACATGTGGTGTTTAGTATAGCACCTACTGAAAAGCACATGATGTTGGGGATCAGTCATAGGACAGTTAGAAAAAAATGCATAGGCAATCACTCCAAAAGCTCAGTGTACCTTTCAAGTCTGCAGCAACTTAAGCTTTCCAGCTGTATTTTATTTTCAGCTATAACCGTGCAATTGAATTATTTTAGTAATAAAATGTTGCTTTAAGCAGGTTCATTACTTGTTTATTTTTATAGAACACTATATGTTGTATAAATTATGTGCACTGGTATTTAGAAGCACAAAGTGCTGTGCAGTGAAGGAGTAAGCATGCTATAACTGCAGCACCAGGGCAAGTATTTCATGCAGCCTGCTGTGTTCACAATTCTTTTATTTATGGAACAAGTATATTTAGTGTTAGAAGTACGATTATGCATTTTATATTTTAATAGAATTTTTCCCCTTATCCTTAACCTGTCAAACAGATTCAGTTTTGGAATTACCAGAAAGCCTAATTAGCATCTGTGACTAAATGGATGAAATATAGTACTAAGATTGGGGACACAAAGGAAGTTTTAGTAGAAAACTGAATAAATCCATAGTTTGAAAGGGTTGTACAGCAATGAATAATGCTGTTGTCATATAACCCTTGAAAAAATTTCAGAAACATTTTGTATTTAGTTTGTTTCAGTAATTTAAATGCAAGATTTTTTTTTTTGTGAATATCTCCAAATCATGCACATACCCTAAAGCCTCATTCGTAGTGCAAGGCATCAGTGGTATGCCACTCCCTGTGCAAGTCAGGGTGTCAGGTCTTGCCAGAATCTGCATCGCCTTGAAATAGGCATTGTACATCATGAAAAAGCCCCCAACACCATTGAGACGACTGCAGAAACCATTACATTTAGATATAGTTCAGCTTTTATTTCGTATTATACCATGGACCCAGCACACTGACCAATCAGATAGGCAAGCTGGCACCTTACCTCCATTGATTATCTACCAATAATCACTGCAAAAGGTGCCAGCTAGCCGCATCTCAATAACCAAAAGAAAAAAAATCAGTCTGAGCCGCCATGTTTATTACCTCGATAAACTTTCTTATAGTAACTAGCCCTCTACCTCTGCAGCCACGACACCTAAAAAACAACTTGTTGAACCAAGAGATCATCCAGCAGCATTTTAATACCTCATTCACTTAAACCAACCACTTTATCCAGCTGACTTGTTCTCTAGTGAACTGCCATTTGTTCTCCATGTCACTCCTGCTTCCTCTCCGCTCTGTCCCCACTCTCTCTTCACTGCTGTGCCACTGTATCTTATCCCATAATTCGTTAAAAAAAAACAAAAAACGAAACGGCCACAAAAAAGCTGCATAGTAAATTCCCCTCAACACCATTGTGGCCACATACCTGTAAGCTGAACAAAAAAGCATGATCTGTAACACCCCACTCTGCCCAGTCACAGTGCTAAACACATCTCGCTGTCTGCCTATTTGAACCCCATACCGGAACAAAAACAAACCTTCAGTCTCTCGTTCTCTGACATGCATGCAGCTGACCTTAGTGAAAAACAGCATCTATTGAACTGCTTTCTCACTCAGCTCATTAAAACCCTCAAACTACGATAATTGTATCGCGGGGGCCGGGAGGGAAACATCTTCTCAAAATTCAGTCTATTACAAGGAACTATTTTTTGCAACTCAGCAATAAATTAAAATACAATTTCAAATAATACAAAACACTATTTTTTTTTTTTTTTACATAAAAACTAAAATAAACATGGTATAATCGCAATAAGCCACTCGGGGGATGTGGGTTAACAGGGGATTTACCACGGCTGGGGCAGATTTACCCACTAGGGCAAACCACCCCAACCATGGTAAATCCCCCGATAACTCACACCCCCTCGTGGCTTATTGCTTAAATAATTACTGGGTCTTGTTTTTTCCCTAAGGGAAACTGGGTGGTAATTTGCCTCTATAACCAGCTGGTTATAACAGCGAACACACATAGAAACATACACTTTGACGGCAGATAAGGACTGCTTGGCCCACCTCGTCTGCCCATTTCCCTACTTATTGGATAAGCTGCAGATCCTAGTTAACCAACAGCCTACCTCTTCCTACTCCCCACCAGAATTGCCTTATGTCTATCCCATGCATTCTTGAATTCTCCACTATTTTTGACCCCACGATCTCCTCAGGCAGGCCGTTCCATGCATCCACCATCCTCTCTGTGAAAAAATAGTTCCTCACATTGCCCCTGAGCTGTACCCCCTCTGTCTTCAAATTGTGTCCCTAGTTTCCGTAGCTCTGCACATGGGCCAGCTGTGGCTGTTCTTTAGTGCTGGACGCCAAAAGAGAGAGACTTCACCGGCACTCTGACTCGGTGGTAAGTTATTTAAAAAAAAAATCACTGGGCTAACATCCTTAAACTGGCCTGTTTTTAATGAAAGAAAAAAATAAAGGTTAACGTTTCTACTACTGGTGCTTGGGACTGCAGACCGCGTTGAAGCCCGACCGGTCCACAGTTGCACCAGAACCTCTTGTATTTTTTATACTTGTTGTGGCAAAAAAATGATGCCCAACTACTGGCTCAGCTCCCTGGGATGGGACATCTCTGCTGAGTCAAAACCCAGCCGTTTCAAACACAAACTCCGGTAGCATCTATTAGTAAACAGTATATGTGACTGCCACCTTTAGCAGCCTTCTGCTTACGTTATCTTTGGTCTTATGCCTTTCAGCACGTTAACTCTCGGCACTTCATTTTGATCCTACCCTCAAGCCTGTTCCCCTCCACCCCTCACCCCTGCTTCTTCCCTGCTCGTGCATCTTCGTGCTCTTCCCTTGCTTCTCCTCACCTTCCCCGTTCCACCCCCACCCATTCTTATCTCATGCCACTGCTTTTGCAACACTCTCCCCAGTGCTTCTCTCTCTTATGTTCTCTCCCACCCATATTGCGCTCTCTCTCTCTCTCTCTCTCGGGTTTTCGACAGGCGTGCTAGGCTTCCCCTCCCCTGGCTAAACACCACCTCTTCTCCCTCTACTGTTAATTTGTCTCCTTCCCACCTTCCTCTGCCAGCGCTCCCCCCTTCTTTCTGTGCTCTCCCCATTCCCTCCTTTCACCTCCCCCTCCCTCAATCCCCCATCACCTCCTTTGCAGCTACTTTCCTTCCCCCCACAACTCTTCTCCTTCTCCCCTCTTGTTTCTCCCGTCCCCCCACCTTACACCACATTACTTTATCTCTCAGATTTTGACAAGGCCTCCCAGGCTTCCCACTCCTAGTCCTCTTTACTGTTATATTGAGTAGCATTCAGTGCTATTTTGATTGCTTTCAGTGTATTAGTTTATTTTAAAGTATATTCTTTTTTTTATTTCATTTTTATTAAATGACATAGTGATACATAGTATATGATTTGTTCATACCATATGGAAGGTGACAGGTTGATATAGATTATGCATTATCAGGTGAATATTACATTAAATTGCATCACACACCAATCAATCTAGTAACCTTTGATTGACCCCTCTAATTCGTCTTGATTCTGTCTAAAGCAGGCGGCACAACCTCAATATATATTATTAAGGATTCATAAAACCCTCCACCCCGTAGTACCCTCTCAGTGGCCCCCCCTCCCACCGATTGGAAGGATAGGGTTCTGGTCGTCCCAGTAAAGTCATGTACTTTGGTTCTCCCCTCTCACTCGGGACAAATTCTTGGTCCACTAAAGATAGGTAAAGTATCCATCTCTGCCATTGCATCCCAAGGGTCCAGTTTATTATGTAATTTAGCTGTGAGGTGTTCCAGCCTATACATTTCCAGAACTATTTGACGCCAGTCTGTAATTGTAGGTACCAAAGTGGACATCCACTTTTGAGTTATTGCTTTCTTAGATGCATAGATACATAGACAGTGTCGGCAGATAAGGGCCTATGGCCCACCCAGTCTGCCCATTTGAGCTTGTAAGTTCTGTTTATGTTTTCCTAGAAGTCTGTTGCACCTTAACCCTGACCTCCAGAATTCCTTTATGTCTATCCCATGCATTCTTAAATCCCGTGATTGTTTCAGCCCCCACCACTTCCTCTGGCAGGGTGTTCCACTTGTCCACCACCCGTTCTGTGAAGAAATTCTTCCTCATGTTTCCTCTGAATCGTCCTCCCTCCAACTTCATCCCATGCCCTCTAGTCCTGGAACATCTTTTTCGCTTAAAAATAGTGTATTCCTGCACCCTGTTCCTCCCTGTGAGATACTTGTATGTCTCTATCATATCCCCTCTCTCCCTCCTCTCCTCCAGGGAGTACATGTTCAGTTCCTTCAACCTGTCTTCATAGGACTTGCGATGCAATCCAGGCACCATCTTTGTTGCCCTCCTCTGAACCTTCTCTACCCTGTCTATGTCCTTACGTAGGTATGGTCTCCAGAACTGTACACTGTACTCCAGGTGGGGCCCCACTAGTGTCTTGTATAGCGGAATTATGACCTCCCTTTCCTGCTGCTGATGCCCCTGCCTATACATCCCAGCATCCTATTTGCTTTACCTGCTGCCTTGTCACACTGTTTCCCTACCTTGAGGTTATCAGAGATGATAACCCCAAGATCCCTTCCTGTTTGGTGCATGCTATATCCTCACCCCCAACTGATATATTGTGCCAGGGTTTTGTGCCCCATATGCATTATCTTGCACTTCTTTGCATTGAATTTCAACTGCCAAACCCTGACCATTCTTCAAGTTTCTGAGGTCCTTCTCATTCTGTCTACACCCTCTGGTGTGTCTACTCTGTTACAGAGCTTTGTGTCATCAGCGAACAGTGAAATTCTGCCTTCTAGGTCCTGCGCAATGTCACTGATGAAGATGTTGAATAGGACCGGTCCCAGCACTGATCCCTGTGGTACCCCACTGGTCACTCTTCCCTCTGTGGAGTGACAGCCATTTACCACCACCCTCTGTGTCCTGCCACCCAGCCAGTTACCTACCCACCACACTACTGTCCTGCCACACCCATATTCCCCAGTTTGTGTAGTAGTCTTCTATGTGGCACAGTGTCAAAGGCCTTGCTGAAGTCCAGATAGGCCATGTCCACTGCCCTCCCCGATCCACCTCCCTAGTCACCCAGTCAAAAAATTCAACGAGGTTGGTCTGACATGACCTCCCCCTGGTGAAACCATGCTGCCTTGGGTCCTGTAGTTCATTGACAACCAGATGTTCCACTAATCTGTCCTTCAGTAGTGCTTCCATGATCTTCCCCACTACTGAGGTGAGGCTGACTGGTCTGTAGTTTCCTGCTTCCTCTTTGTTCCCGCTTTTGTATAAGGGGACTACATATGCTGTCCTCCAGTCTTTGGGTACCTCCCCTGTTTCCAGTGATCGTCTAAACAGGATAGCCAGAGGTTCAGCCACCACCTCTCTTAGCTCTTTAAGGACCCTGGGGTGCACCCCATCTGGCCCCATTGCTTTATCAACTCTTATTACTTCCAGTTCCTTCAGGACCCTTTCTCGTGTAAAGGGACTTGTGTCAGTTCTGCACCATTCTCACCCCTTGTACTCCCTTCAGACCCATTACCCTCCTCTTCCTCAGTAAAGACTGAGCAGAAATACCTGTTCAATATGTCAGCTTTACTGTTGTCATCCTCCACGCAGCCCCCATCCTCCCTCTTCAGTCTCACTATCCTTCCCTTTGTCTTTCTTTTTTCACTTATGTACCTGTAAAAGGTTTTGTCGCCTCTACCCACTGTTTTTGCAATGTGTTCTTCTGTCTGAGCTTTGGCTTCCCTTACTGACCTCCCTGCCTCCCTCTGCTTCTCCTGGTACTTCTCCCTATCCCCTTCTGCCTGTGTCTTTTTGTATTGCCTGAATGCAGTCTTTTTTGCTTTCACTTTCTTTGCTACCTCTTTGGAAAACCATAATGGTCTCCTCTTCCTTTTCCTCTTGCTAACATGCTTAATGCTTAATTCTGTTGTTCTTGTAATCCCCATTTTAAATACTGCCCACTGTTCCTCAACCCCTGATTCCTGTCCCATTCCCCTTAATGCCTCTTTCAAATATCTCCCCATTTTCCCAAAGTCTGCCCCCCTAAAATCCAGGATACGTGTTTTTGTGTGGTTTGGTTCTGCTCTTTCTGTGATTTCAAACCACAATGACTGGTGGGCACTGTTCCCCAGGTGCTCCCCCACTGTTACCCCCATCATACTGTCCCTGTTTGTGAGCACAAGGTCCAGTATTGCCTTCTGCCGAGTTGGTTCCATGACCAGTTGCTTGAGGAAGGCACCCTGAAGGGAGTCCAGGATAAATCTGCTCCTGGTTGATGCTGCTGCTGGGATGCTCCAGTCCACGTCTGGAATATTGAAGTCTCCAACCAGTACTACCTCACCCTTGTCTGCCATCCTTTGGATGGCTAGCATCAGCTCCCTATCTGTTTCTTCCTCCTGGGCTGGTAGTCTATAGACCACACCTGTGCGGATGGCTGTCCCCATTTTCCTT
Organism: Neoceratodus forsteri; assembly: GCA_016271365.2. Classification (NCBI taxonomy): domain Eukaryota; kingdom Metazoa; phylum Chordata; order Ceratodontiformes; family Ceratodontidae; genus Neoceratodus; species Neoceratodus forsteri. The sequence goes on along the minus strand of CM028135.1, from coordinate 335,935,835 downwards.
TCCAGCTTAACCCACAGTATCTCTCCCCCATTTTGTTCCACTGCTGCTAATATATAAAGTGGAAGTAGGGTGCGGTCCCATAGTGGTCTATGGGGTGGGTAGATCGATAAGATGACCACTTCTGCTGTCAGTTCAGTACCCTTTCCTAGACATACCCTCAATTCGTGTTGTAAGGTACACCAAAATGGTATAAATTTGGGGCAAAACCAGAAAACATGACCCAGATCAGCTAAGGTGCAGTTGCATCCACTCCAGCACTGCCCATAAGAATCTGGAAGGTATTTTGCTAGAATCGCTGGAGAGCAAAAGTTTCTAGAACGGAATTTCCATGCACATTCCCTCCATATGTTAGAGGAGGAAATTTGAATTGCTTTTAAGGTTGCATCTCTCCATAATGGAAAGGGGATCTGTAGCTCTAAATCTTTATTCCAGGCCTCTAGTATTGAATGAGAAGTGTCCCCCAGAAAATCTTGGATTATTCTATATATATGGCCTCATAGGTTTCCCCAAGGATTACCTCCCAGCGAGTCTCTGAGCAAGACCCACAGGATGGATAGGGGGAGGGTCAACAAACCATAATCTCCTTCTGCCTTAAAATGAAGTTTCTCACCTGGGCATATCGGAATGCAGCTTGGTCAGGAATAAAATATATTCTTTCTTTTTTTTAAAACTTTATTTCTGCATCCACTCCCCGGGCATCCTTCGGGAGTGCTCACTCGGAGTCTGCCCCACTGCCAGCCTGAACCCTCGCATCTCCCCCTCGATCTCCTCCGCCGAAAGACCCCAGGCAGGCTCAACCCCTGGTACCATTTCTGAGGCTGATTCCACCCTCCACGGTGGTAACCTCATAAGTATGAAGTGCCTACCTTGGTGTCATCTGGTCGGCTTGGAGGAAGATCCGGGGGTGCGTTGGGCTGGCAGATGGGATGTGGGTGAAGTCCCAGGGGCCACAGTCATCTCACTGATGGCGGAAGGTATTTCTGTTGTTTGCATACTTCTTCCCTTCACGGAGCCTGGTCAGCAAGCAAGGTAGTGCCGTGGCTCTGCCCCCAGGCATTACACCGTGCTGCTCCACTGGCGAACCTCCAGCCACCACCAGAGGTTGTCCAAGAGCAAGCGCTTCCCATACCCACCCCCTGGGGGAAAAAAGAGATCTGTCGGTGGACGCTCAATCTCAATCCCTCCCCTGCCGACCCCCGGCGGCCCTGGCTAGTACCCGAACCCGGGTCGCCGGCGTGGCGTGAGGTGTGGCATCCAGTGTCTCAACCCTCTGCGCCACCGGGCCGGCATAAAGTATATTCTTGATGTCTGCTATTTACTTATCTATTGTTTACCTTGTTTTGTTTTTGTACTGCTGACGTGGAATCTTTGTAAATGAGTTGTTTTGCTCAAAGGTGGTGTAATCCAAGACTCAAATAAAATAAACAATTATATAAAATAAAAGATGGGGTTGTGTAAAACTCGAATTTTACACACCCCCTCGGTTGTTGGCTGCTTTAATAAATCCCTCAAGCTTTGCTCTCAGGATTTATGTAGCATCCAAAACCTTGGTTGTGTGTAAAATTCTCATTAAGCACACAACCCCATATATTATTCTAGATTTTATTTCTGTGATTCTTACCCTTTTTTCATTACTACTAAGGACAGTTTTACGTGAAAACAGGATCCCTGCCTTATGTGCTCTGGATGATTGTCTACATCTGACATCACAATTCTACATAGTACGTCAAAATCTGTTTCTGTGGAGATATTACGATGTCAAACGAGATTATTATGTCAGGTGGAGATAAGCAGGCAAAGCAGATTAAAGTCTGGGGGAATAATCTTGTTTTCATAAAACTGTCCTCCATAATAAAGTAAAGGGGAAATGATTACAGTAAATGTATGAAGTATAAAATGAATTGTCTAAATCTTGCATTTTTAGAGGTTTTCCCAAGAATGCCAAGGGAAAAGATCAGTAATTTATCATGTAAGAGCTTTGTAACAAACTCTGAAAATATATTTTTTGTGTACATTAACCCTGCAGCATGCCCTTACTTCACCCGTCCTGAACATTAGAAGCAATCTGCATTTGGAGTTGAAAGGTCCTAACCATATTTCTTAATTATTTTACTGTCTCTGTATTTCCCTATTTTGGTCCCCTCAGTCCCCTGCTCCTATGATCAGGGTATCCATGGCTGCACCCTTCCTCCTGCTGGGAGGGCGGGAAACTGCTGTCCTCACAGTCGATGCCAGTACTGGTCGTGGTCAGTCAGCAAGGGGTATGAAAACACCTGACAGCCTGTACTCACCCTTTCTGGAACAGTGCGGCAAGCCCCAACCAGCTTCATTGTGAGATTCTGAGTATCGCCCAAGAACCCTGCCTCCCTGGTGGCAGCACAAGGCACTGCCATAAGGATGGAAAATAACCATGTATTTCTAGGGACATGGATATGTTGTTCATCCACACTATCTGGCAGGTATCCTTGCCGCTTTAAGTCTTGCCGGAAGGTCTTCATCCACCCGGGTGGTAAAACTCTCGGCTCCGCCCCATGACGCCAGATCTTCCTTACCGCTTGGAAGCTCAGGTTCTCTCCTTAGCGCTCTGCGTTTTAGACTGGATCCTAACTCTTCGGTTCGTCCGAAATTGGTTTTGAAGTTTTCTAAACTTGATCTTTATCTTCCTTCGCGGCTGCGATGGACAAATCTGTTCCCGGCTTTCGGAGGTGCCCTTGCGGGCAGAAAATGTCCAGGACGGATCCGCACTCCACGTGCGTCTACTGCCTAGGCCTAGATCACGACCCGCAGGCCTGCAAGTTGTGCCGCTCTTTCTCGGCCAGCGTCCTGGACGATCGCTGCCGATTGAAGCTCGGGCGCCCAGCGTTCCCGCTGGTAAAATCTAAAGAGGCTCGTTGGGCGGTGTCCGGCGGCTGGCTCAGCTGAGCAGCTCGAGCAGATGATAAGCCCTCGAGGAGGAGGCGGCGGTCGCATCTTCCTCCTCGGCAGCGACATTTATCCCTCTCTCTCTGAGTTCCTCGTATATGGCTTCGTTCAAGGAGCTTTGTCAGTCCCTTTCCACGAAAGGAGAGGGGCCTTCGGGACATTCTTCTCGGCCCAAGAAAAAGGAGTCGAAAGGTAAGTCCCACCGTCGGCGTTCGTGGGAGCGGGAGAGGTCCCCTTCCCCAGACAGCCGACCGTCGACTTCGGTCGAGGTTGCGGCTGAGGCCGCTGGCTTCACGGTGCCCCCGTCAGGCCAGCCTGCCGAGACTCCTGTTGATGAAATCGAGATTTTTCTCAATCCGTTAGAGGGGCTGTTGACTAGAGAAGCCAACAACCCTCCTTCACCGGTTCCCCCGGTGGATACCGAGGATCTGCCTGCGCCTTCTGGGCCGCAGTCCCAGTTAAAGTGCCTGAGCGAGGGAAGGCGGGTGTCCCGCCCTTCCCAGACCCACCCTTGGTCCCCCCGAAGGTCTCGGTCTCGGACCTCTTCTCGGTCCAGCCGTTCCCGCCGACATCGGCAGTCTCGGTCTCCTTACCGAAGTAAGCGGTGACGCCGTTCTTCCTCGTCCTCCTCGGGTGAGGAGAGGCTGGCGCCAAATTGTGCTGGCACTACGAGGACCTTATGTGGCAGCAGTTGCTGTTGTCCGGGCTCAAGCCGACCCCGGTCAAGACCCCGGCCATCAAGTGGCTGTCACCTGAATGACCGAAGCAACCACTCGTTCCAGTCGAGTTGCCCTCTCCAGGGCCAGTTGCTCGGCCAAATCCAGCTACTCCACTGATTGTGGTGGAACCTCCGCCTCCACAACCGAAGTCGGGTGCACCGACCAAGAATTCTCAGTCAGGTCACGGCCTGCTCCACAGGTTGTCGGTCACCCTCACTCCCAACCGTCCTCGGCAGGTGTAGTGTGGCTCAGGGCCGAGGCAGCTCTTCGCAGACTCTTCAGAATCCGACAACGACTCCTCCCTGTTCTCCAGGCACTTCGATCTGGAGTCCTCTGGGGGCCAGTCAGTGGACGATAGCCCATCGCCCTTCTTGGGTCTGCTTCGACTCATCTCGGAGTCCACCGGGATGCAGCTCGAGCCCATGTCCAAACGGGCCAAGTATCCCATGCGGAGATTCTGGACTGAGGATTCTCCACGGAGGCTTTCGGTGGCTGAGGCCATTGTCGGCCCAGCCTTGGAGCTTTGTGACCTGCTTCCTGTCCTCGCCCTCGGCCAGGATGGCCAGGAAAGTATCGGTCCCTCGGCTCTTTGCTCAGTTCTCAGAGCACCCCTCTGCCGAGGGTTAGTCACCGACAGCGTTTCCGGCGTTCGGTAGCGCTCAGGATGTGGATAAGCCCCCGACAAAGTCAAAAGCTGGACTTTGCCAGGCGCAAGGTGTACGCTGCGTCCTCCCTCGGCCTCTGACAGGCCAGCTCGGCCGTGCTGATGGCACACTTCTCCCACGCCCTCTTGGGCTCCCTGGATGAGGTTGTTCCTCATCTCCTGCCTGACCTGCAGACCACGGTCCGCAGGTGCGGGACCAGGAGTAGAGGCGGTGGCGGCAACAGCTTCAGACTGCTCTGGACATAGGTGATTCCTGTGCCAGGTCAGTAGCGGCATGATGTGCCATGCGGCGCGGAGGCGTGGCTGAGGATATCCACCTTCCGGCAGATACCCAGCACAAGTTGGCGGACGTCCCCTTCTTGGGGACTGACCTCTTCGGCCCTGGAGTGGAGGGACACCTCCAGCGGATCGAAAAGTCCAGTGCCACCCTGGACTCTGTCACCTCCGCCCAGAGGGACAAAGGCCGCCGTCAGCAGCAGAAGTCGTTTCGTCTGTCGGTCCCTACTTCTCGACCGGCCCAGCAGCACCAGCAGCAGGGCCAGCAGGCTCTCGTTTGGCGTCCCAAACCCAAGCCGGCAGCTTCCTCCAACAGGAAGCAAGGAGGTAAAGGCCCAGGAGGTCCCTCGGCTGGTTCTTCCTCCAAGCCCGCCCAGTGACGGGTTGAGGGGTGCCACCCCCAGCGTCCTCTCCCCTGGGTTCCCCCTGTGGGGGGATGGCTCCGCCACTTCCTTTCCTCCTGGTCCGCTATCACCATGGACCGCTGGGTGTTGGAGGTGGTAGGAAAAGGCCTGCCTCTGGAGTTCGAGAAGGCCCCACCCTTTCGAGCCATCGCCCCTCGGGGGCCACGGGGTCCGCAGCCTCGCTGTCGGCCCGCCGAGCCGATATTGCCCTGCTCCTCGAAAAAGAGGTGATCAGGAAGGTGGTGGATCCTCCTTCAGACCCGGGGTTTGTGTCCAGGTACTTCCTAGTCCCAAAACGGATGGGGGGCTGGCGCCCCATTCTCAACCTGCATGACCTAAACAAGTTCCTAAGGTCTCGAACCTTCAGGATGGTCACTCTGGCTCAGATAATCCCATTCTTGGAACGAGGCGTGTGGTTCTGTTCCCTGGACCTCCAGGACGTATTCTTTCACGTCCCAATCCATCCGTCCCATCAGAGATTCCTCTGCTTCAGAGCGGAGGGATCCCTTTATGAGTTCTGGGCCATGCCCTTCGGCCTCTCCCTAGCTCCCAGGGTCTTCACCAAATGCATGGCAGTGGTGACAGCATTCCTGCGGCGCCGAGGGGTCCGGGTGTACCCTTTCCTGGACGATTGGCTGATAGCAGCTCCCTCCAGACAGGAGGTGGAGCGGTCCAGAGATCTGGCCCTCCAGGTTTGCTCTCAGGTTGGCCTGCTCATCAGCGAGGCCAAGTCGGAACTCGTGCCAAAGCAGGTGATACTGTTCATCGGGGCAGAGCTCGACTCTCTGCGAGCCAGAGCACGGTTCCTGGCGGACAGGGCCGAGGTTCTTTCCTCCTTTGCCCAATCATTTCTGGTTGGGAAATTGCGCCCTGCCGGGACTTCCTGCGCCTCCTGGACCTCATGGCGGCCTGCACCAGCGTGGTCCGTTGGGCCCGTTGGTACATGCGTCACCTTCAATGGGGACTGGCCAGCCAATGGTCATAATGCTGCGATCCGTTGGACCAGCCCGTGACAGTGACCCAGGAGATGTGGAACGCTCTCCAATGGTGGATCGTTCCAGCACATCTGCAGGAGGGCATCCCATTCGTCCTCCCCGAGCCGACGGTCTCTCTCTCTCGACCGATGCATCTCTGATGGGTTGGGGTGCCCATCTGGGGGAACACCGAGCACACGGCCTCTGGTCCCCTCGGGAGTCCCGATGCCACATCAACCTGCTGGAGCTCCGAGCGGTCCGTCTAGCTCTCACCGCCTTCGCTCCGTTTCTACGGGGTCAAGTGGTTCAGGTCCAGACGGACAACACCACGACCATGTACTATCTGAACCGCCAGGGCGGGACGCGCTCCATGCTGTTATGCAAGGAAGCTCTCTGCATATGGTCCCTTGTGTGCAGCCTGGAGGCAGATCTCCTAGCCATTCACGTGGCAGGAGCCTCCAACACCTTGGCCGATGCCCTAAGCCGGATAGGGGCTGCGTCTCATGAGTGGTCTCTCCTGCCGGAGGTAGTACAAGATCTGTTCTCCCACTGGGGCACGCCTCAGGTGGACCTGTTTGCCTCCAGGGAGAATTCGAAGCTGAGTCTGTTCCATGCCCGCCCCCCTCAGCAGGGCTCGCTGCAGGGGGATGCCTTTTCGAGGCCGTGGACCCGGGCCTCTTCTCCTTTCCCCATTTCCCTTGATCACAAGGTGCTTCTCAAGGCAAGGAGGGACAAGGCGCAGGTGTTCTGGTAGCCCCAGACTGGCCCCACCAGTTCTGGTATCCAGATCTCCTCATTCTCAGCTCAGGCTCCAGGCGGCTTCCAGCCTGCCGGACCTGATCTCAGTCAACCAGGGAAGGTATTCCATCTGGACCATCAATCCCTGCACCTGACGGCCTGGTTCCTGAGCGGCTAGAGTTCCAGGCTTTGGGTCTTTCCGATGAGGTCCTCAACGTCGTTGAGGCGTCCCGTAAGGAGTCGACCAGGAAATGCTATGCCTTCAAATGGAAGAGATTCTCCATTTGGTGTTAGGGGAAGGGCTTGGACCCTTCCGACTCCCCTTGGCAAGCATTCTGGACTACCTGTGGTCCCTTTCTCAGCAAGGGCTTCGGTCGACGACCCTTAAGGTGCACCTGGCAGCCATCTCTGCTTACCGGGCGCGGGCTGGCAAGCAGTCGGTGGCGCAGGAGAAGGTGGTCGGGCGCTTTTTCAAATGCCTTGACCACATTTCCCCTCCGGTGCGAGAACCTCCACCTCCATGGGATCTACTGCTGGTATTGGCCAAGCTTATGGGCAAGCCATTCGAACCAATGCACAGGTGCGATATTTCACACCTGTCGTGGAAGACCGCCTTCTTGGTGGCTATCACGTCAGCCAGAAGGATGGGAGAGCTCCAGGTGCTTTCCTTCGAGTCTCCTTACCTGGTCTTGCACAGGGACAAGGTTGTCCTGCGCCCCCACCTGAAATTCTTTCCGAAGGTGGTGTCGGAGTTTCACCTTAACCAGGTGTTGACTCTGCCGGTGTTCTACCCCAATCACAGCTCGAAGGTCGAGTATAGGCTCCATACTTTGGACCCTAGACGAGTGCTCGCTTATTATAAGGAGCGGACGGCTGAAGTTCAGGGAGAGGTTCGCCAGCTGTTTGTCACCTACGCTGAAGCCGCACCTGGCAGACCTGCAGCAATGCGGACGATAGGCAGGTGGGTCACCTCCTGCATAGAGCTCTGCTACAGGTTGGCGGGCATGGAGCCTCCCAGAGGGATAAGAGCTCATTCTACCCGCCATACCGCTGCATCGGTAGCTGCTTCCAGGGATGTCCCAACCAGGATATCTGCAGGGCTGCTACCTGGAAGTCGGCACATACCTTTATTACCCACTACCACATCGACCTTGAGTCATGCCGGGATGCTGGTTTTGGGGCCTCGGTTCTCCAGTCTCTCTTTCCCAAGTAAGTATTGGGGGTGTGCGCCTTGCCTCCCTCCTCCCGGAGAACTGCGAGGAGTCTGCCAGATAGTGTGGATGAACAACATATCCATGTCCCTAGAAATACAGTTTACTCACCTGTAACAGGAGTTCTAGGGAATGGTATATGTTGTTCATCCATTCCCTACGACCTCGGCTTGACGCACAACCTGAGCTTCCAGCGGGCCAGATCTGGCGTCATGGGGCAGAGCCGAGAGTTTTACCACCCGGGTGGGTGGGAGGAGCCAGCTTGAAGACCTTCCAGCATGACTTAAAGCGACAAGGATACCTGCCAGATAGTGCGGATGAACAACATATACCATTCCTAGAACTCCTGTTACAGGTGAGTAACCTGTATTTATTCACAATTTATCCTTGGAATTACCATCTCAAAAGATTTGATTTGCACAGCTTGGAGTCTTTGGTGGCTTACCCCATTTTAAAAATTGTGGAAGCTCCCTTTTCCTATCTTTTTGTACACTCCCTGGGACACCCTTGCTGCAAGACTCCTTATCAGTAGGTGGACACTAAGACCCATGTTGGTCACTTACTGGGGTGGTACTGCTACAGCACATCACAGCCTGGTTAGCAGCTCATGAGTATCTGGAAGAGATGGTAGTCCTGCAAGGGGCATGATTACAGCAACTTCAACAGGGGTGCATTTGCCCTGTACAGACTGACCTCCTGTAAGAAGGGATGGCTGCAACAATATGCCCAGCACAAATGAGACAGCACTACCATTGACTGACCCACATGGGTCTCTGTACATTTGTCAGGGGTAGAGCTTTACTTGGGGAGTAGAGGGTAATATTATGCCCAAAAAGCAAAAGAAAAAGTTGCCCTCTCTGATTCTAGTTGTGGTAGGACATGCCAGGCTTCCAGCTGTATGTACAGATTATGACAGAAGCTTATTTCTTTTGTTTGACACCAAGGAGAGGAAGTGGACATTGCTGCTGCTGTCATCTGTGGGGCTAATGTTAGAATTTAGAGTGCTGAAAATGGATATTTTCAGTTGTTTGTCTGAAAAAAGGTGGGTGTGTGGGTGTGGAGATTGAAGTATCCCAAAACCAGCATACGATATATGATATTCCACCTTTTCAGGTGGTTTCTGTAATATTTGCCAAAGATATCTAAGCTGGAATTGCGATATTCAGTGTCAGCGGTTAAACTTTCATACATTATTAAGGCTAGGTGAATTCCACCACAGGAAGATCACATAAAAATCAAATAGCTGCTGAAACATAAATGCTACATATCTTGCTGCTACCTGCTCCCATTCCCCCACGCCATCCTCATTATAGGACTTCTTCAGTCATGGGTGCTTATTATGTCTTCTAATCATAGAATCCTGCTTGCAGAAAAAGACCATTTGGCCCATCTAGTCTGCCCGAAAGAGGTATCCCCTCCTTCCCGCCTTTTTTACCTCTCACTCCCTGGCCAAGTCCCATGTAGATATCCCATGCTGTCTTGAATTTTTCCACCGTATCTACTTCCATAATTCCAAAAGATTTGACTGTAAGAACAATGTGCTACTATAAACATAAAAAGCAGAATTTCACTTCTAAGACTTAAGTATTAGTGATCAGTAACTAATCGGGTACTATATGCAAGGTATCTAAGTTCCCTGTTCTTCTTTAAAGAGCTAATGGAGCCAACAGGAAAATTATGCAAATTTGAGGAAGTAGTTGTAACTTTTTATTTCTAAAGTATTTTTCTTTTCACTTTAGTTCATTAGAAAGTCTTCTATGTGATAATATTGTGCTGGATGTGTGGAACAGCTTTTGCCTGTCAGCTGACTTATCTATCTCTAGTCCCCCACTACATTATCAGCATTGTGATCTCAGTGACAGTGACATCACAGGTGACTGACCCGGCAGCCACTGAGTGGCTGTTCCTAAGCAGCACGATGTCACAGTCAGTGAGTTCACAGTACTGATGATGTAGTGGGGGATAAAGCTAATTATGAAGTTGGTCTGAAGAATGCTGGATCCTGATTGGTCAAGAGCTGTTGTGCCAGCACAGCAGCTCAGCTGAAAGTACTCCCAGACCAACAGTCTCAGCACACACCTCAGGAGCCGTCCACCTCAGCTAATCATAAAGCCACTCGTACACAGTGGATTACACCTTTGTTAAAAAAAAAAAAAAATTGACTTTCTTTGACTGCACATTTCTGCCCTCGATTGTGTGGCACATACGTGACACAAACATTCCCTTCTGACTCAGCCTTTAAAAAAAAAAAATTTTCTAACCTGTCACCCTGTTCTCCATCCTGGATCTCACCAATTCCATTGTCTGCAACTGCTGCAGAATGTGGCTTATTTGAAACTGCTGCCTAGTGCAGCTCTTTGTCAGACACCTTGATGGGACTACACAAGTGTTTTAAAAAAATATAGCAGCCATCCTGCTGACCTGACTGCAGCACTCCACGCAAAGCCTGACTGTATTTCACAGCAGCCGCCACTACCCGACTGCAAACCACTCGGCCTACTGCACGTCAGTTTTACTTATCTCCCTTCCCTTTTAGGTTGAAGTGTCCCCTTCCATGATATAGTTACTCCTCTCTACTTAGTTGGGTTGCTACCTACCTTTGCATGACCCTGCCCTAATGTGTCCAGTCCTTTTCTCCCTTTAGTATTAATATTTTATTATTTTCTTTTCATTCCCCATCCCTGTCGCTTATGTATTTGTAGGGCCTCCCTTCTTGCTTTTACTGTGATTCAGTGCCTCCTTTTATTTTATAATCTTTGTGTCATTTTTTTTTTTCTTGGAGGCATCCTTGGAGAATAGGGTAATGTTACTTAAGATTAAGAGCTGGTTACAAATTGCTTGTTTGGAGTGTATCGTTATACCTCATGTTTTAATCACTATGTGTAGCATTACTTTTTCTGTATGGTTGTTGTCAGAAATTTTGCTTTGTCCCCACTTCATATACTGTACCAAATGTACAGTAAAAGTTCAGTAAAGATCTTTATGGAGGAAAAAAAAAGGGAAGCCACTGCCTGCCTTCAGTAGTGCCAGTAAAGCATTTGGCGCCACCTACTGGAAAGCAGCAAATACAGTGTCCATATTGGTCCTTTTTTGTTTACATTAATTACTAATTTTTTAGTCTTTTTTTTCTTTTTTAATTTACTAATAAATAAAAAAAACAAAAAACGCTAGTTTCTACAAGTGACCTATTTCATAATCGCAATAAGGCACTCCAGGGGGTGCATAATGGAGGGATAATGGCCCGCCTCGTTCTTCAGCCCACGTGAGGCAGGCCGTTATCCCACCAAAACGCACCCCCTGTCGTGTCTAATTGCTTAAATATGTCAGCTGCCAGGCAGAGTGCTGTCCCACACACATCACACCTACTAACATCAGGTAAACAATCTTCTAATTAATCAAAGGCAAAAGAAAAAGTACCTCCGATTTAAAAGTAATGGCTGACTGCTATTAAAAAAATATTAGTTTTAGGCAGTATACTAGCTGTTTAAGTGGTGCAGTTACAGTATGCTTCCGAAAGGTGGTTGTCCTTCATTGGCCAGTATAGCAGTCTGTGCCCCAGTACTGGTTGCACATAATTACTACAACATGCTCTGTATTATAAAATTTAAATAAGGTAAATAATGGGCCAATTCAGTGCAATATTTTATTACTACTATACATTTTCATTTGCATGGTTACACTGTAATGTAGCTGAAAATAAAATACAGATGAAAATGTTTTGCGCTAGACTCTAGAGTCATTGGAATTACAAATTATAGTTGTCTTGCACAACATCCAGACTTTTTCAAGCAGTTGGAAATTAATGACTTAGAATTAGAAAATAAATCAGTTTTCACCATTTTTAAATTTTACTTATGCACTGAGGTTCTGTTGGAGTGTTGACAGTAGAAAAATGTGTCATTAAGTATATGAACTTAATTTTAGTTGTCAATTTTCATATATAAAACCTCCAATGTTAAATTGCGATCCCTTCTTCCTATCTCTGGTCGCTGTCCAGGTGGAAGTAAAAGATTTTACTTCTAGGGGGCTCTTGCAGTAGGTAACACCGTTAGGACTAAGCCGCTAGGCGTTTGGACCACACAGAAAACTTCTAGCTAGCAGTCTACAGTGGGGGACCGCCCCTGACATTGGCGTGCCGCCACACCTCAGTTTGTTTCCCACCGTTGACCTGCACTCATCAGACTTTGCGGAATGTTGCTTCAGTTGGTTGCCTTTCATGCTCTTTCTATTTGCTTGTTTTGGGTTATGCATCCTCAGGTGCGTTATCCTATACCGTCTTATCAGGAGAGGTCACCCCTTCCTGAATGTGAACTGTCTCCAGTCAGCCTATTTCTTGGGACATAGGCTCTTCTGGCCATTCTATTTTTTCTTTATTTCCTCTCGCTACCTTGTTGACGGGTACTTTGATGCAAATAACTCTAAATTTCTGAAAGGTGGTAAATAAAAAATTCTGTCTGATGCACTGAAAGGAAAAATGTATTATATACATTAACTGGAGGTTAGCGGCAAAGGTCTTTTTGAGGCTAAGACTGCCTTCTTTTAAACAGTCAGCTTATATGGCAGTACAGACTTACAAAAAAATAACAATCACAGTTTAAAATTATATAGGGCAACAGGCACCGTTTTCATACTCTGATTATTCTGTTTACAGCTCTTTCACGAATTAATAAAGATCCCTTTTTACCTTCTACTCCCAATATTCTAAAGAGAGTGGTAGGACAACATGTCTTTTTTTCAGGACTCTGTAGTCAATTTTTGTGAACAAAGTACCATTTTAAATATTATGAGCTAAAAGTGCCCATCTACATTTGCTAGGGACTCTACTAAGGCCTGCATCTAACCTCCTTAATTTATGTACAAACATATGGTTTTCAAAGATCAGTTTGCACTAAATTTTAATACTGTGGTATTTGTATATTTTTGATGTCAGCTATTGTATTACTTTTAAATAGAACATATAAAATAAACCTGAATCTGATTTCTTGAAGGATTGCATGTTGGTACAACAGGTAGAGGATCCCACTACACAGTCAGCCATTCCAGGTGTGGTACTCCACCATCTCTGAAGGAGTAGGCAAGAGTACGAATTGGGGAACCATTGGGATCCAGTGACCACAATACTATGTGGTTAGATGTGGCCCTGGGCACCTGTGCCTTCGCCTAAGACTGATGTGCTGGACTTCAGGAGGGTAGATTTCAATCATGTGAGGGAAATTGTTTTGGACAGGTTAGCTGGAATTGACCGCATCAGACGAGTGAGATAAAGATGGAGGGTTATTTTTTATTTATTTTTTTACTCTATTTCACTCCAGTCATGGCCTGTGGGACCTTGTCTCAGGCATCCCATCCTTTATCCTGCCCGCCTGGGGCTCCCTCAGTCCCCCCCCCCCACCACAGCCAGCACCCCGGGTTTCACCTGCCCAAGGAGGGTCGCCCTCGCCTCTTGGGCTTACTTGTAAGTCAGACGCCGGCTGCAGGTGGGACCCAGAGGGAGGAACTAGAAGGCCAGCTGAGGAGAACCCAGCAGAGGGCATGGGGTACAGGTGCCATCGCCTGTCCCATGAAGCCGGTGTTTTCCTTGTTCTGCACTAGATCCCCAACCCCTGCATGGGCATGCCCCGATGCTCTGGCACCCAGCAACCCTGCTGGTGTCGGCCATGCTGTTCACATGCTGCCCGGCTTGCTGCAACGTCCCCCAATCTCCACCAGGGGTCGCCAGCATGCCGAGCCGTCCCATCCCGTTCTCCCAGGGAGGAGAGCACCACAAGGGCACTCCGTCCTCGACCCACACCTGCCGACCTACCGGCGCCTGAGCTCATTTCCGAACCTGGGTCACTGGCGTAGCGCGAAGTGTGGCGTCCAGTGCCTCAACCCTCAGCACCACCGGGCCGACCCAGATGGAGGGTTATTAAAGAGGCTGTTCTCAAGGCAGCAAAAACATGCACAACAACAGTTCTCAATAGAAACAAGAGACCAGTTTGGTTCTCTTGAAAGAGTCGGTTAGGCAGTGATGAAGAGGGCCTTTATAAAGTATGAAGAAAAGCAGGGACATAAAGATTGTGACAGGTACCAGGAGAAAACTAGATAAGTCAAGAGGGCAGTTAGGATCACAAGGGCAGACGTAGAGCTGCTTATTGCAGAGGGAATGAAGGGAGAGGAAAACCAATTCTTTAGATATGTAAGAGAAAAGAAAGACAAAAGGGGGAATTATCAGGCTAATGGAGGAGGCAGGGTAATAGAGGAGGACGGGCAGAAAGCAACTAAATGACTACATAGGCTCAGTATTCACTAGGGAGAATAGCGGGCCCTTGCTGGAGAGCGGCATAAAGGCAGCTGAAGGAAGGGTCCTGAAAATGAAACTGAAGAAATTTACTAACAAGAGTTGAAAAGGGGATAGTAGCCCTAACGGTAAACAAGGCCCTGGGGCCAGATGGGATGTATCCAAGTGTGCTAAGAGAACTGGCATCTGTGTTAGCCAAACACCTGGCAGAGATGTTCACTATCTCTGTGCAGAAAGGGGTTGGTTCCCAGGTACTGGAAGATGGTGGACATGGTTCCGCTGCACAAGGGAGGGGACAAGGAGCAGCTGGGAATCCATAGACCCATCAGCCTTAACCTCTGTGGTAGGGAAACTGATGGAGGTTTGGGATAGTAAGCAGCAAGAGTTGGTGGTGACCCACTCCCTGGATGGAAACTTGGCATAAATTTTTACTGTCTGCGTACAGACTGACCTAAGCCAGCTACTGTCATGAGTTCTTGTGGAAATGGAAGTACCGTTTCTTCTATACCCTAAAAATAGCAAAACATGTAGGCCCATCTAAGGGCTGCTGCTGGAGGGGCTGCAGACAAGCCTTAGCCCATCGGACACATGTCTTTTGGGCGTCGGGCTATCTGCTACTTCTACCATTCTGACAGTGAGTAACTTAGAAACTAGAGGAAATCTTTAGCTGTCGCAGAGAGGTGACCCCTTTCCTAATTTTAATGCTATTCGTCCGTAGGGGAGCTCCTTGTGTGGTGTACTACCCTTAAACTACTGCTGATCTTGATCCAGGTGGTGAAAAAGGGGCTTACCCGACTGTGGCATACCCCTCAGACTCCTGTTGAGGGCTGGCGAAAAATGCTTTTGGAAATTTATTCCTTGCAAAAACTGACCTATTTCTTAGCTGGGAATCATACTAGGAAATTGTAGGAGCTAGGAAGGTGTGAGGCCCATAGGTGCTCCTAGAGTTAGTAGTTAAGTTAAACCTCTGAGAGCTTCAGTTTATCCAGTCTGCTCTTAAATGTAGACTTAGAGCTGCTGGCAATTACTGGCAATGGTAACGCATTCCAGGGGTTTATGACTATCAATATGTAAAAATATTGACGTGGCATTCTGCCTTGTAGTTGTAAAGAGTGACCTCTGGTATTGTAGATGTTATTTTTAAATTCTAAACCCAATAAGGTCAGTAGAAAGAGGTCCTGCATGATATCATACATTAGAAGTAGGTCCCCCCTCAATCGTCTGGTTGATAGAGACATTAAATTCAGCGATTTTAATCTGGATTCGTAGGAGGCTTCATACTGACCTCTAACAAGTTTTGTAAATTTTCTCTGAACTTTTTCTATTGAGTAATGTCATATTTTCTAAATGTACACCATAACTGAGAGGTGTAGTCTAGATGGGGACAAACGTATGATCTGTATAGTGGCATCAGTACTTTTGACTCACTTGATTTGATATTTCTTTTTACAGACCAAATAACCCTATTTGCTTTTAGGATAGTCTTGTTAATCTGGGAATTAGATGAAAAGTCATTAGTAATTTGAACCCTTGGGTCTTTTTCCTTAGATGTACTAATCGCCTATCATCAAGTATGTATATATTGTTTGTTACTTGGGCCTAAATGCATAACCCTGCATTTACTGTGGTTTAATTTCATATCCCATTTCTTGACCCATTGTGAGATCTGATCAAGGTCATTTTGAATGGTAGCTGTTTGATCAGAATTTGAACATGGACCTCCTATTTTTATATCGTCCGCATATTTAATAGCAGTAGTGAAGCAGTTGTTGGTTAGATCTGCTATGAATGCCTCAAATAGACAGGGGCCCAGAACCGAGCCCTGGGGTACCCCGCTGGTAACTGAACCGATATTAGATAGCAGACCATTAATTAATACTCTTTGGATCCTGTCTGACAACCAATTGCTTATCCAATTCACAATGTTGTGATTAATTGTTAAGGTATATAGTTTTTTTATTACAGCATAGTGTGGGATAGAATCAGAAGTCTTACTAAAATCTATAAAGACAACATCATAAGGGATTTTATTATCAAGTTGTTGACTAACCTTCTGGTAGAAACATAGCAGATTGGTTAGACAACTACTGCCTTTTTTGAAGCTGTGTTGGTTATTCTCCAATGTATCAAATGTTGGAAAGACCAAATCTTTAATAATACTTTCAAGTACTTTATATAGTAGGGAGGTTAAGCTCATGGGTCTGCATTTTTCCCAATTATTGCGTGTACCCTTCTTATGGAGAGGGACGACATATGCTGTCTTCCAAATGTCAGGAACAAAATCTGAGTTCATGCATTGTTCAAATAGCAATTTAAGGGTTAATGCCAAACTGTCCGCTAACAGAGATAGTAAGTGACCCAAAATATGGTCTGGTGAAGTGCTAGTTTTCCCTTTGAGTAATGTTAATTTGGTATGGATATCCCTTTCAGAAAGGGTAATGTGTTTATCCTGATTATCTGCTATAGTGCTAATATTCTGATTTGCCTTAAATATTTCGCAAAATTTAATATTAAAAATGTTTGCCATATCGTGTGGATCATGGATTATATTGTTGTTAATCTGTAAGGGACCAACTGGGCATGATTTTTTTAGTGAGTTAATGTAAGAATAGAAGGACTTGCTGCTATTTTTGTTGGCTTCTGCTGCTAGTTTGTATTTCCATGCTTTCTTTGACCTAAGGACACCTTTTTTGACTAGATAAATAAGATGTCCAATTGGATTGAGTGGGGGATTTTAAATAGTTTGAATGTTTTTTTTTTTTTGTTTGTTTAAAGAGTTTTTTTATGGTTTTGTTCATCCATTTGGGATGGAGATATTGATTTATATATTTTGTTTTAGTAGAGATATAGATATCTCTTAGGGTACTGATAGTGCTATTCAGTGTGTTGTAATACTCATTAATCTCTGAAGTGGAAAAGATAAATTGCCAATCAATATTATTTAGATGCGTCTTAATACTAGTAATGTCTGCTTTCTCATAAATATGTACTTTAGTGTTATTGTTTAAGTTGGCCACAATATGCTGTAATGTAAAACTTATAGTATGGTGATCACTGTTACCTATTGGGGGTAGAATATTAATATTCTTAAGAATTTTTTGTTATGAATAACGAGATCGAGGATATTACCTCGAGCTGGATGATTTATACTCTGGGTTAAGTTGCATTGTTGACATATATTAAGCAATTTTATTCCAGACCTAGATGAAGATGTGTGTTCTTTCCAGATTGACTCTAAGGTTAAAGTCCCCCGATAGTATAGTGTCGCCTAATGAACATGCTGTGTCAGTTTCTTGAATAATTGCATCAAGATATTCGGGAGATGCATTCAGAGGGCGATAACAAATACCCAAAATAACAGGTTTAATCTTATTTGTAATGACTTTAATCCAGGTGGTTTCAGTGGGACTGTTGAGGGGTTTTGATTTTGTCTGAAACCTCAATCATCTGTAGTGTCTCTTTTGTGAAAATAGCAACACCCCCGCCTCATTTATTTACTCTGTTAAGAATAAATGGAGTATATCCTGGTAACAGACCATCTCAGCTAGATTTATCATCACCCGTGTCTCAGTAACTAGAATAATATCTATTTTATCTGTGGCTATTCTGACTTTTAGTTCATCAGTTTTGTTGTGAAGGCTCCTGGCATTGAAATATAGACAGTTCAAATGTTTCAAATGACAAGAATTTTGTTTTGGGGCAGTATTATTCGGGGGGGGGGGTGGAGAAGGAACTAGAGTCTCCCCCAAGTCCATCAGTTTAAATGTTTATCAATATAATTCAGGATGTGTTTACTTAGTAAGGAGTTACCCTGACGACTCAAATGGAGGCGTCCCTACTTAAAAGTCCAGGCCTAGTACTAAATTCCTCCCAATGGGTTATACAGACTTGTTGTTGCCTAAGGCACCATTTACGAAGCCACTCATTAAATTTTTTAATTTCTTGGTTGGTCTCATAGGGAGCTCTGGGGACAGGTAGAATGTCAGAGAACACAATTTGACAACCATATTCAACCAATCTATTGGATAGGGCAACTAGATCCTTTTTTATATCAGTCATATCCTCATGCATGATGTTATTGGTACCTACATGAAGTACCACCAAAGGGTTAGTCCCGCTGTTATTTAGAATATTTAACATTCCAGTAATGTCAGCGATTCTAGCACCTTGGAAACGGGAACATGTGCAGTTAGCTTTATCTTGTGCACAAATTTCTCTATCCAGATTTTTGATGAGGGAGTCTCCAGAACAAAACAAATACCTGTCTTGGCTGAACATAGTGACTAGGGGAGGTATCCATAGGCAAAATGTTACTTGGGGCAATAGGCCCCGCAATATTATGGTGACATGGAGGTAACACAGGAACTGGAACTAAAGGGACAATAAAGGGGAGAGGGCAGTGAACATTAGAATTGAGTATAGATTCAGAAGATGAGCATGGGATTAGTTCTGATGCAGATATATTACTGCATGTGGCCTCATCTGTGGTTACATTTCCAATGGTATTGTACTCTACTGCAAGGGGGTTGAACCTGTTTTGAGTTTCTAATTTAAATAATGCTTCGTTACGCTCTCTTTTGTATACTCTTTTACTTTGAGCTTCATACCATTGCTCATCTGAGTGATCGTTATTCTCATTGTCCCTTGGTCGTTTCCTTTGAGCAGAATTACATTGGTCTGCTGTATTATTAAAGTTGTCACTCAGATGTACTAATATAGGCCTTTTAGGTGGTATTTTATCAGAATCTGATTTCTCAAGAGACAAGAGGGAGATATCATGATTTAAAGCTTGAAATCTGGCCTGCATGTGTTTCTGGCTATCTTTCAGCTCGTCCATTCTGGAATTAAGCATGGACACTGTCTGCTTTAGTGAGGCATTCTCAATGCATTTGGAGCAGACATAATTGTGTAATGATATAGGATCAGTAAGAAAGGTAAACATATTATACTCAATACATTTAGTACCCACTGAGCCATCAAGTGAAATAAATGTGTCAGGCATGATTGTACGTCTTAGGGATACAACTTAGATTACTAGAGAGTATGTAAGATTACCCCAGTGGTATAGGACTGACCTTGTTTTCCAGTGGTTCTCCCGTGCCACGCTGAACATGCCGAACACATGCATATGCACGTGCCCTGCTCTGCTTGCTGCGGTGTGGACTATAAGCAGCTAGTTGACCCGGAAGGTTCTATCCCAGGGTAAGCAGGCCCGATGCAGCAATTAAGCACAAATCAGTAAAAAAATGTCCCAAAACAAGAGAGTGTTGCTCATGCACAACACTAGCAGGTCTAAGTGTGTGAAAATGACCACAGAAGTGGAAAATTAAGTCCTAGACACAGTCTGTATCCTGCTGCATAGACTGCTGAAAACAACAGGCTCTCTACCTGGTTCCTGTGACACAGGAACTAGGGCTCCACACAATGCATTTCGGGAATACAATAAAATCATATAAATTTCATTTAAAAGTAACTCTCTGCACTTACTTGGAGCATAGCAGTAACAACAATATTGCATATGATATTACAAGCTGACAGAACCAGTCTTCTTGGAACTAGATGGCAAAGATGTGTACTACACCAAATAGATAACCACCCAGACTTTGTTCCATAAGGTGACCCCCCCCCCTTCCTTTCTCAGTTTCACACTTTCCCTATGCCTGTCTCTCTTGCTTCCCCTCGCCAGTTCTGGTTCCCTTCTCTATTATTCTCTCTCATTTCCATGTACATATGAGATCTTACTTCAAGGAGGGTCTTGCAGCAGGCCAACCCCAGTTGCACTTAGCTGCTAGGTGCCAGGACCACATGAAAACTTTCTAGTTAACAGTCTACCATGGGGGACCGCCCACCACCAATGTCACCTTCTGGCGTCGGCCTATCTTATAAAGGCAGTCGGTCCCCCACACCCTACTCAGTTCTGCCCCTCTCATGTCAGACCACAGAAGCTGCTGCAGCTACTGTTGACCGCCATAACCCGTGCTTGCCACACTTTTTAATTTTTACTGGTTTCTTTCGTTCTGACATAGAGTTTTCGTTGTTACCGACTTCAGGTTTATTATGTCTTCTCTACCTGCCTCATCTTCTGACTGCTCCACTAAGGGTGCCTGCGACAAACGGATTCCAGAAAAAGACACTCTACTTGCATCCTGTGCCTAGGCCCCAGCCATGACACTAAAGCCTGTCAGAAATTTAACCAGGCCACGTGGAGATGTCACTTCAAAAGTGCTGGAGAGTCATCTTATCAGGCAGAAGCTTGTCGCGATGGAACAGGAGCCGCAGGCCAGCAGGAGCTCTTTGTTTTCACCAGCCCAGTCTTCTAGGGCTTCCTCCTCTCAGTCCTGGGATTTGACCGCATCTGGGTCTTCTTCCCGTGAGGAGTTGGCCCCTTCGGCCCCATCTGCCGTAAATTCTGCATGGTGGCTGATGGCTCCTTGAGGCAGGGAATGCTGTCTCCTGTTCCCTAGACCCTGAAACTCAGACTCCTTTCTTCCACAGGCACTCAGCCAGGAGGCTCGGCTAGTGTGGGTGCAGTTGATGCCAGCTCCTCTGCCTTCACCCCTCCGGCCCTGGCACTGCTTGTGTCGGTCCCCTCCATGGGGCCAGCACCAGTCCTTAATGGCAGCACCCCGCAGCAGGCTACTGGCATCTCCTCAAGCCTGGTGTCATCTCTGTCTTTTGCCAGGGAGATCTCTATCTCCCCCTGGTGCCCATCTCTCCTCTCCTGGCACTGGTGGATTCCCTCCAAAGCTTCCTCAGCCCTGGTGCCTGTGGGCCCAGCGCTGGCTCCACAGCCTGCAACTGCCAGACCTGTGCCAGAGTACCCTATGCCAGTCCCGTCTGGCCCGATGCCGCCCTTTCCTTACTTGGTGCCGGCCTACCCCTGTCCTCCAGTCTATAACTGCCCTACGCTGGTGGACTACAGTGCTCTCTTTGCTGCATGGTGATCTTTCATGTTGAAGCAGGTCCTCATCCCTTGGGGCCCACCTCAGGCACCCCCTCAGTATCCTACTTGGGACCTTCCACCCCCGGACCCGATGTGGCCTGGTCCCAGTGCTCCATGAATTCTATGGTACAGACCCAACAGTGGTCCTGGCCGTTGTTGGGATTTGGCATCCACCAGTTGATTGCGAGCCGAAGGACGATGAGTATGGCTATAAGTATTCTGAGTCTTTCTCCATTCAGGGGGGACTCATCTGAGGGTGAATAACCTGCCAGGTGATCCCAAAGTCACCTTCTGATGATCCTTCCTTTATGGACATCATGAGGTTTATTCAGGTGACCATGGGCTGGGAAACTGAGGAACCAGACCCAGAGTGACACTGGCTAGCCATTTATTTGTGGCAGCCTGACACCCTTCCCTTAGTGGTGCCTCCCTTTATTGACTCTTAAGAAGATGTAGCAGGGGTGGCTTGGAATCGCCGTTTCGACGCGTGCTAAGAAGCTGATAGGCTCTACGACACTCTGGCTGGTAAGCCATTTTAAGGGGGACAGCCCAAGGATGACTCGGTGGTCATCAACGCGGCGCATGACCGCACCAAGAAACCTAAACACCTCAGCTGCCTTCCCCCTGACAGGGAGTCAAGACAGCTGGACCACCTGGGCAAGCGAGTCTTCACTTCCTCCACCCTGGCCATCTGGGCCATTAACAATTTGGCCCATATGGTCCAATACCAGAACGTCCTGTGGGACCAGGTCAGGGAGCTGGTTCAAGTCTTGCCTGATGACCCATCCAAGAAACAGTTTGCCCAGGTTCTCAATGCAGGCTCTGACGTGGGGAACCCATGTCCTTCATGCCGCCTATTATGCCGTTGATGCTCTCGGTGGGGGCGGGGTGTTTGATGTACAGGATCTAATCTCCTCCCTTCAAGAATCGGGATGGGCCCTCCGATCCATCCACTCGTTGTACCATACCCAGCCTAAGTCTGGTCAGATGCTGCCCTTTCACTGCTTCCCCTGCAGACAGGCATGTCCACCCCCAAAGGCCAGGGCAAATGCCAGGTGGTGGCAGCCCCACCCACAGCAGCCGCCAGAGCTCCTTGCGTACCTGTGGCTGCCCTCCCGGTGCTTGCCCCTACTTCCTGACTCCTTGGCTGCCCCCTCCGAAGAGGCTGTGGTGGACGCGGTCGGGGGTTGGTTCTCTCTCTACCTTGACGGGTAGCGAGACATTACTTTGTACAGCTGGGTTCTGCAACTCCTAGAACACAGCCACAGTGTGGAGCTTTTCATGTGTTCTCCAGGCAAATTCTCCTACCCTCTGGCTCGTGACGCTTGTCTGGGAGGAACTACAGGCCCTTCTGCAAAAGAGGGCCATAGAGCCTGTCCCTCCGGCTCAGTGGGGAATGGGGTTCTACTCCCACTTCTTCCTGGTCCCCCAAGGAGATGGGGGATCTCAGACCCATCCTGGATCTGAGTTACCTGAATTTGTTCATAGAGTAAAAATGCTTCAGGATGGTCACCCTTCAGGGTTTGTTGCCCCTCCTGCACTGGGAGGTCTGGCTCTGTTCTCTGGACATGCAGGATGCATATGTGCATATCAAGATTTTTCCTTCCCATCGGTGCTTCCTCCTCTTCCATTTCCGGGGAACCCACTTTTAATTCACGGCCCTCCCTTTTGGCCTGTTTTCAGCACCTAGGGTCTTTACCAAGTACCTGGCGGTGGTAGCAGCTGCCTTGAGGTGACGAGGCTTCTATGCGTTTCCCTACCTGGACGATTGGCTTCTAGCGGCCCCATCCAGGGACTGTGTTGTCCAGGCTCTGGAACATACCTCCCATCTTTTTCAGACCTTGTATGTCACCATCAACAAGCCCAAGTTCTGCCTGTCCCCCTGCCAGCTTCACCAGTATGTAGGTGCAGTCCTGGACACTGCCCTGGGCATGGTCTTCCTGCCCATGGACAGGGCAGAATGCCTGATGGCCCAGGCCCGCCTGGTTTCCTTCAGTCGCCAAGTCCCAGCCAGGGTGTTCTATACTTCCTGGGCCACGTTGCAGTGCCGCAGTTCCCCTCACCCAACTACACATACGGATACCCCAGTGGACATTGAGAGTCCAGTAGGACCAACTCACGGACGACCTGACCCAGATTGTAATGATCTCCAATCCGGTCAAAAGAGTTCTGTCGTGGTCATATCCTTACGATGGATGCCTCGGGTCTGGGCTGGGGAGCTCATTTGTGCTTACCGACTCAAGGCACCTGGACAGAAGTGGAACAAGGTAGAACTAATACCGTGTATCTCTAGTATCAAAATGTTAGCCTATTACTGTAACTCTTGTATCATGCCTGTTTGTTTTGTCCCATTTTTGTACTGTTCTGTCACAGTATGCCTGTAATGACGTGGAACCTTTGAAAAGGAGTCTTTGACTCTAAGGTATTTTCGAATCCTCAATAAATAAATAAATAAAACATCAATGTCCTGGAGATGCAAGCAGTTCTGTACACACTGCAGGCCTTCCAGATTCTTCATCTTCCCCCGCTTATGGTTCAGACGGACAACGTGTGTGGTCTATTACATCAACAAGCAGTTGGGGACTCACTCCTACCCCTTGTGCAGGGAGGTGAGGAGGCTGTGGTACTGGGCCATTGAGCATGGTCTGGAGCTCTCTACTGTCCATGTTCCAGCTATCCAAAATGTCCTGGTGGACATTCTAAGCCACTCCCAGTCCAGGGCTCATGAGTGGGTACTTCTGACTTTGGTGGTCAAAGACCTCTTTCACAGATGGGTTTGGCTGGAGCTGGACCTTTTTGTGTCCCCACTCAATGCAAAACTGCTGCTTTTTTGCTTGCTTGATCCCATGCCTGGAGTTTTCTGGCGAGACGCATTGTCCCTCTCTTGGAAGGGGAGTTCTTATATGCCTTCCTTTCTTTCCCTCTCCTTCAGCAGGTGCTGCTCAAACTTCCAATGTTGAAGTACCTTCTCTTCCTCTCTGACTCTGTTTTGAGGTACCCCACCATTAAGGTACATCTTTCTGCCATCTCTGCGTACCATGTACCTATCAAGGGCAGGGTCATGACTCAGCTTGAGGTGTCTTGCACTTTCCTGTGGGGCATTTTGCATTTGAAACCTCCCATTCAGGACCCGGTCCCTCCATGGGACCTCAATTTTGTGTTGGAGAAACTCATGTTACTTCCCTTTGAACTAGTCACGAGTTGCAAGCTGCACTTTGTCATGGAAAGCACTCTTTTTAGTTGCTATTACTTCTGCTCAAAGGATTTCTGAACTTAAGGCTCTCATATGTAAGGAGTGTTATTTGATTTTTCACAGAGACAGGTTGTCTGTGCGTACCAATCCTAAGTTTCTTCTCAAGGTGGTGTTGGAGTTTATTTTGAATCAGTCCATCCACATGCCTGTTTTTTTTTTTCCAGACTATTCTAATCAGGGTGAGGCTTTGTTCCATACTTGGATGTACATAGAATCTTATATACTATACACACCAGACTAAGACTTTAAGAATGTGTTAAATTTGCTGATGATTCAAAATTGTGTGCCGATGTGGGTGATGTGCAAAAGGTGATTGGACTGCAGCATGATTTGACACAATTGCAGAGATGGGCGGATCAGAATGAAATGCAATTTAATGTAAATAAATGTGTCATCCTGCATCTAGGGGCTAAGAATACACAGGAGAAATATTATCTGAATTATTAAATTTTAAAATCAGTCACCCAGGAAATGAATCTGGGTACTCTAATTAGTAAGGATTTTTGCTTCTCAGCCCATTGCAAAGAAATGGCAACTAAAACAAATAGATTTATCAGTATGATCCAGAGATCATTTGTATCAAGACATAGAGCATGTATTATGCCTTTGTATAGAGCATTGGTTAGACCACATTTGGATTATTGTAGTCCCTTGTGGAGTCCCTTTTGAGGAGAGACATAAATGCCGTTGAGAAAGTTCAGCAAAGAGTAACTAGGATAATTAGAGGCATGTCTGGTGTGCCATATGAGAGCAGATTGCAGTACCTAAATTTGTATACCTTGGAGAAGAGATGATTGAGAGGAGACTTGCTTCCTGTGTTTAGAATTTCAAAAAATGCAGGGATGCTGGAGGAACTGGGTATATGTTACTCAGTTCATAATTTCAATCTCAGGAGTCATAATAAACAAATTAAATTGACATATCCACACAACAATAAGAGTAGGCATTTTTAGTCATAGAATTGTGGGTGTAAGGAAAAAACTTCCCTCCGAGATTGTGAATTCTGATACCATTGGTGCCTTTAAAAGTAAACTTGATGAGTATCTACTACAAGGGCAGGACAATAAACCCCTTGATCAGGGGAGTCAGACACAATAGGCTATGAAGTCTTCTGCCTGACTTAATGTCCAAGTATAGTTCCAAGTATCAGTTGTTTGTTTCATTCACCCCTAGGAGAGAGGGCATTCCTGTGTCCTAATAACGTTTGTGTAAGTGGTTAGCCAATTGCATTGTTTATTGTTACCGAAAGTACAGGAGGTACCTTCTGGGAGTGGTTAAGGGCCATTCCACCAGGGCTATGGCCACTTATATGGCTTGTTTCCGAAATGTGTCTGCAGCAGACATCTGCGCAGCAGCCACCTGGAGTTCTGTCCACACCTTCACCAAGCATTACAGTCTGGACATTGCTTCTAGGCGTAGGGCAGACTTCGGCCTAGCCATTCTGCAGGGCCTTTTTTCCTAGGTCATTGGCTGCTTTCTGACTTCCTCCCGGCGCTGCTTCCTCTTTGCTGCCAGAACATGCGAAGAAGCCAGCAGAGGAAGGCCATTTTGGTCTATCAAGTCTGCTCCTGCAGGGTCCACAGCTTGAGCTACTGTCCCTTCCCCTCTCCCCACTCCTCCCATCCTCCCTACCCATGACCCTTACCCTCCCCCTATACCTGTCCCAGCCTCTCTTAAAGCTGCCCACTGTCTTCAATGAGATTACCTCTTCTGGCAGCGCATTCAAAGTGTCCACCACCCTCTCTGTGAAGAAGTGCTTCCTGACCTCCCTCCTAAACCACCCACCCTCCAGCTTAAGACTGTGCCCCCTCATGTTATGGTTGCCACTCAGCTTAAAGAGACTCTCCTTATCAGCCTTATTTATCCCTTTCAAGTACTTGAAGGTCCCAATCATGTGCCCTCTCTCTCTCTCTCTCTCTCTCCCTCCCTCCCTCCTGTATTGCTATTACTTCTGCTCAAAGGAGACCTGCTTGGGACTCAGTCCTACCAATGTTGGCCTGCTGCAAGAGCCTTCGTGATGTAAGATACTACAGTTACATAAGAACTTACCATAACAGTAGATCTTCGAGAGGAGCTCTTGCAGGAGGCCATGACTTCCCCTCCCTTCTTCCCCATGCTTTCTGGCTGCCTTTGCTTGGCTGTATCCTCTTCCATACCAATGAGTCTTCTGCTGTCTCTCTCTCTTTCCTTTTTCGGCTCTCAGGAAACCTCCTCGGTTTCTTCTTCCGCTACCTGCTTCGGGTCTTTGGGAGAACTGGGGAGGTTGTGGGGGACAGCCCACCTTTATAGGATAGGCGGACGTCAGAAGGCTGATGTTGGCGGTCCCCCATGGTAGACAGCTAGCTAGAAAATTTCCATGTGGTCCTGGCGCCTCGCAGGTATGTCCTACTGGTGTTGGCCTGCTGCAAGAGCTCCTCTCAAAGATCTACTGTTATGGTAACTTCTTACGGAACTGTATTTTACCTAATAGTATGGTTTATATTCACACCCTTGGAGATACTAGGACTTCCTAATGTTGGTCCAGCAGGTGCAGTCAGGAGCTCAAAATGGATTTTCAAGGCTCTTGTATTACCATCTGGAAATTTTTCACATTCCCACTTGGGTGACTGTCTCTAGTCCCACAACCAAGCCTGCTGTGTTTAACAGCAAATGAACTTTGGAACGTTGGACGAAGAGACAAAGAAATGGACACCAGACATTCTACAATGCTTATAAACCTTTTGTTGGAAAAGAAATAAAATATTATTCTTATGTATAGTAATGTATATAGTATGCCTAATTCTTTATAAATGTACTTTTTCTGTACCATCTGTTATATTGAAAACAAAATGGGCTTATGAATAGCTAACAGGGCATTAGTAGAGCACAGCAAAATGCTGTGCAAAATTAGGGGATGATGATAATCATTTCTAGACATGCTTAGCAGTAGACTGCTAATTATTTTTGAGCAAGTTCATGGCACAGGACACTACCTGAATAAACAAAATTCTTGTTTTAAATTTTGCTAATCAGTCTGTGCTGAGTGCTGTGCCTTTTTACACTTGATGAGCTCTTTTGTGTGAGAAAGTGCTAATCAGTTTTTTTTCTACTTATTTAATACCCTGACTAAGGAAGTAGTATGGTGTTGGGGAGTTGAGAGGTAGCAGGGAGTTGTGGTGAAGGGGTCAGATCAGAGGTAAGAGAAGTCACTATTGAAGTACCACATGGATCTGTTTTGGGCCCAGTCCTCTTTGATATGTTCATCCACAACATGGGAGAAGGAATCCAGGGCAGTTTGTCGGTTCACAGATGACACTAAACTCTGTGGTATTGTTGACAACATGGAGGGGATAAGGGAGTTGCACAGAGACCTGCAAAGGCTGGAAAATTGGTACCAAAGTCTGGCTGCTGAAATTCGATGCCAGAAAGTGCAAAGTTATGCACTTAGGGGACAGAAGCTCCAGAACAGAGTATTGGATTTGGGGGTGCACGGGATAAGCTGAACGCAACATGAGAGGAAAGGAACCTAGGAGTCATTAATGACCCTGTGAAACCCACCAATGTAACAAGGCCTTCAGCAAGGCTAACAGGATCTTGGGGTGCATCAGGAAAGGATTTGAATCTAGAAGGTAGGAGGTACTGTTACCACTGTATAGGTCACTGGTAAGGCCACACCTGGAGTACTGTGCCCAGTTCTGGATTCCACATCTAAAAAATATAGGGACAGGCTAGAGAAGGTACATCGTAAGATGACCAAGATGATTCAGGGCCAGGGGGCCAAATCCGTTGATGATCGGCTAAAAGCACTGAACATGTGTTCACTGGAAACCAAATGAGAAAGGGGGATATGATGGAGACTTTCAGGTTCCTGAAAGGAATTAACAAGGTGGATGGTGAGAAACCATTTATCAGGAACAGAGAAAATAGGACAAGGGGTCATGAGTGGTTAATGGGTGGAAGGTTTAGAAAAAAGATATAAGGAAGTATTATTTTACAGAAAGAGTGGTTGAGCCATGGAATGATCTGCTAACAGAGATAGTGGGTGCCAGAACCATAAATGGCTTCAGACACGGTTGGAATATAATCAAGTGCATATTAGCTACTCAGTGGGAAGTGGAGAGTGGAAACATGGATGAAAAAAGGGGAAATAGTGTAAGTGCAGTCCTGGGTTATGATAGGGTAATACAGGCAGACTGGACGGACCATTGGTCTTTTTCTGCCATCACCACCTATGTTTTTATGGCCAGTTTTGGCCACTGGCTGCAAAAGTCAGTGGTGGGATGTTAGCTAGTTGCTCTTTTCACAGTTGGACATTGACTATATAATATGATCTGTGTGCTGTTGTCTGGTCCGGTGGGGTGTGTTTTGGGGATAAAGCAGAGACATCAGTCTAACTGTGAAAAGATCAAATCGGTTTATATCACTGTGCTTTAACTTTCATTGAATAAGGCATGCCATGTCTCCTAAAAACAGAACTGTTGCAGTATGTCAAGCAAAAAGTTAATCCTCCCCAAAATGGTTGGTTCTTCTCTTAAAGGGACACTGTTAACCCCTTTAGGCCTTAAAGTGTCCCTTGTTTAAATAACACATTTTATGATTGTTAACATTCTGTAAAGATTGCTGATGTAGCTAGAAGTTTGATTCTTATTCTTTTTTAAAAAGTGAAACAGACTGCCCACTACATTGGTGTTACCACACAAAAACAGGTTTGTTTACATTCCTTGATCAACTCCCACTGCAGCTTTTGTGGACTTAGGAACACCTCCAACACAGTCTAGCCACTCATGATTCAGTGGGAGTTTAGGTGGTTACTGCCTCATGAGCGACTGCACTGTTTGCAGGTGTTTCTAATGTTTAAGTATTCAAGAAGAATAGATTCAGGATTTGAAACAAAAACAATGTTGTTTATAAATATACATTGCCATGCATTTCGGTTCTACTAAACAGAGACAGACAAAACAAACAGCAACATTAATGAATTTTAGAGAAGGTAAGCAATCATAAAATGTGGGTTTTTAACTAGAAATAATATGGTGCAAAGCAGGTTGACGGTGTCCCTTTAAGGCATGGGTAAAATCTCACTAAACCAGTTGCTCTTGTTAGTCATATCTTCTTTTAAGCAAAGTAGTTCTGGCAAAAACATCACTATACCATTTTCTTTCATACCTTTACTAAGATACATGATCTGGAATTTCAGAAATTTTGCTGCACATTGCAGTGCCCACGGGGAATGTATTGTGGTGGTGTTCACCTTGGAGACTTGTGCTACCCCACCATAATAATACACACCCACCCACCGTAAAAATCTAGTATTTTCAATAAGATAAAGCCACTTCTGACCCCCCAGCAATGCTCTGTAACAGCTATGTGGTAAAGTTGGAGCAGAGTATACTCTCCAACACTACTATCCAGCTCTAAAATTGCAGTCTGTACAGAGTCCGACTGTCTTGGTCTTGCTATCTTTGCCATGCCGTGAAAATTAACTCTGTTGGACTTGGCAGTTGGGACTCTGAGAGAACTTCTCTCTGCTCTGTGGCTGTCATCTGTCCAACAAATAATAATGGGGAGAGAGAAGAGTTGGTTGACTAGAGGACAAACAGAAACAAGCCTGAAATGATCTAATTTGTGGCCTTGGTGGCTGCCTCAAATTGGGGACAGCCTCTTCTGTGCTGATTCCTGTACCGATTCTTGTCCTGGCATAGCTTGCCTGTGGCTGGCCCAGTAGGTCCTGTCAGCACAGCAGCACCACTCGTGATGGCTGACCTCACCCAGTCTGCAACAGTGGGGACTGACTTTTGCAGAACATCATGGGTTGCTGAATTGTGTCTCTTGCAGGTCAGTGCACAGCATGTCTGCTTACCACTTACCTTGCTAGCCAAACTTCCTTGCTTCGGTCCAGGCCATCTGTCTGAGAAAGCAGAAAGGCTTGATTTTTCCATCTTGAGTCTTGTGCTGTGGTGGCTCTCTTAGCGGCTGGCTGGCTCCCTCCTCCTCGTTGCCCACCTGATATGTTCCAGTTCTGAAATCCAGTCCCGTGAGGTGTGTGACTGTGCGGACAGTGTACTGTGCATGACTCAGAGACTAGTCCATCACACTGACTTAACCCTTGTCTGCCATGCCTGCCTGCATGTCGCATGACTGTTCATGCCACATGCAGACTTGCACACTTTTTTATTTTGTTTTCAAATTGTTTAACCAGGTAAGACACACTAAGCTGAAAGCTTGTTTACAGGTGTGCCCTGGGAGCACAAGGAAGTTAAGTGACTTGCTCAGGGTCATACAGTATGCAGGTGGAGGCTGGGGGATTGTCTTGCCTAATCGAAGAGTCACAAAGGAATAATCACACTTGGCATTCACACATCAGCACAATTTATTGCAAGCAAAAGATAATTACACTTCATTTAACAGCAATGTCACTATCAGCATTAATGATTACACTTTAGCATTCATTCATTAGCAATATTACTATCAGCATTAATATATACTTCAATTAAGCAAAACATGATACATCACCGATTCTATGCTACATCCAAGCCTTTTCCCAGTAGCTGGGAGCCCCTTGTCAGCCTGGCTAGGAGTCTTGAACCGGAGAAAGTTCCACAGCGATGCGCCACCCTGCAGATGAGGCTTCCAACCAGGCATTGAGAAAGCTACATTTATATCTTATTCTATGCTAAAAATCCTTCATAGTGTTGTTTTCCACGCTTCTAGAAGCTGGCCGGGCTCCCAGGATGCCGCGTGTAATCACACCATAAGGACTGCCCAGAATTCCCTACACCTGCTAGGTCACTGTGCTCCAAACACTGGCCGGGTCCCTAGAACACTATGAGCTAAGCAGAAGTCTAAACAAAACTACAAAAACAGGTTGCCTGATAATATGCAACCTTCAAGTACTGTCTGAAGCAAAACATGATAATGAGGCTATCTAAAGAGCAAAACACCAATTAAATGAAGCAGCATGTAAAATGGAGTCACACAATACAAAATGGAGTATAAAATGACATACATTACATGAAATAGCATACAAAATGGAGTGACAATAATCAACATATTATACTATCACTACATTTGGTCCTTTGATTATTGTGAATACGATTTGTATGATATTGGTACCATAGCAAAATTACTACGAATATAACATGATAAGTAACAAGTCCAAATAAGCAAGATAATTGTCACTACAGCAATGATTATGATAGGATGTATCAGAATATTTAACACTTTTGTAGCTGATGGAGACCATCCTAAAAAATATCCCACCAATAATGAGTAGTCTCTTGTTGAATCTTGGAACTTAAATCAATCATTTTATTTTTAACTATCGTAGTTTGCACCTGACTTTGCACTAATGATTTATTTCTTATTGCCAAATGAGCCTGCATTACATCTGTTTCCTGAATTATCTGTTTAATTTTATTTAATGAGATACTCAATCTTGATTGATCTAAAATATTGGGCTGCCAATACAAAATAAGCTTCTGCTCATTATCAGGGACAAAGGTGTAAGTAGTATTTTCCCACCACAAATGAGTCACATTTCTTAAACAACCTGAAAAGGGACGAGTTAGTTATACATCCTAACAGTATTCTCCTGATTAGTTACTATACAAACATACTGGGGTCCTATTTCTGTAAACATGGTAAAGGTTATGGGTAAAATTGTCCATTGACACAAATTTATCGAATGCTCCAGTAAACAAGGTTCAAAAAGTCTGGAATGCTGTCCACGTAGTATTCCATCAGCTGTTTTGAACACAGACTTAAGTCATGGGTGGTGTTCTGACTATCTATATAATCTCCTAAAATGTGGTAACCAAAACTCAGGATCAAATAATGGGGACCAAAATTACAGGTAATATTACATATTTACACATTATTTCAGGGTCACTAACATTATAATGTACCAATTGCCCTGAACAATAGGTATCTGTGCATTTTACTGTGGTGGATGACATTACAATCCAATGATTACTAGGAATCCATGATTTGAACACGGTCCTCCACACGTATTCATTATTACTCATTAAATCACTCTGGGCCTTATTTCTTTGCAGTATAGAATACATATGTCGATTGTGCATTCTGTCCAATCAATAAATCGCTAAATATTTTCTGCTACCCATTCCCATACCTGTGAAGCATTAAATAACTGCAAGAACTCAAATCATAATTCAAAGTTAATCTTTGGGGTAAGAAAACAGTTGGCATCCATTGAGCTTGTAAGTTAATTAAGCTAAAATACATCAATTCCTACTGCCTGAAGCCTGTTAGTCAGTGTTTCTATATCAACACTATTTAAAATTCCCATGCCTGCCCTGCTCCACCTAATAGCGATATCATACCAAGCTCTTTTATATTTGCATTTTACTAAACATAAACGTTATGTTAAAATGGATTACATTTTTCTGATACTCGCGCTACTGATGTACATGTGGATGGAACCTTAACTATACTATCATTGCTAATTACAGGATGATTTTTCAACACTGTAATGTGATCTGCCCAAGTAGTTCTATTAGTTATTGCAGTTACATTCATGCAGAATAACGTGTCTATGTCAATCAAAGTAATACTTGCATTGAAAGTGTCTGTTTGATTCATGCAGCAATCAAGTCTATGTTGTACAGTCACCATGCAACTATTCGGTAAGTTGCAGCATCTAATAGCAGTCTGGTTCTGTAATTTAATCCAATTTGTGTCCTGCATAGGTTGGACATATAATCGTCCTGCCATTGTCTCAACTGGTTTCAAATGTTCACATCTGGTGAAAAGTAATGTTCACTATGAAATCCTTGGTTTTCAGGGCAAGTAAAGTTGTCTTGCACCCGTAAACTGGTGGAAGATTTCCAACCCATTGTACAAGTGGTGCGTCAAGCTTCAATATTCTTCCACCTGAGGTAATAGGCTTTACCGAATGGACCGTGAGAGAGTGTTATTCCTTTTAGAATCCATTGAAGAACCTAGAAAATACACAGACTGATTATTCTAAGATAACATGTGTTCGCTGGTACATATTCCCATCTCTTTCCCTGACCTGATAATTAACACTGTGTTGTCTCGTCCGTGGCTATCACCTCAGCTGGTTCAGGAGGGCCATTTGGGTTTGTAACCCATATTTTGGCACCATTGTTAAAACCTCCTGTAGATCTAAAACCTTTATCCCCCCCTTGCTAAGAGTGTGGGGGCTTGTCTCTTTATAGGGGTCACTTTGTTAACTGGAATAATTAACAAATGAGCCACTCTGTCATACTGTTGAATTAACAGATTTTGTTCTCTACTATTCAACAAAATTACTTTCACTTCTCCTTGGTAATCACAATCAATCACCCCTCCCAAAATTTGTATTCCCTTGAGGGCTAGTTCTGATTTAGGTGCTATCCAACCAAATGTCTCGTGGAATTTGTATTCCAATACCAGTTTCTATCACTTGAATGTTTCTGCTGTTTATTTTGTATTCTTGAAGGGCATGTAAATCAAGTCCAGCAGCTTTGGGTTGCCCTGCAAGGAGACAGAGCTCCTGGTGTAATTTCCCAATATAACACTGTTTCTGTAGTTGAGTAAGCCTGCACTTGCAAATTAGGAGTTATCATTCGCATTAAGGGGGTCTCAGATTCTCCAATTGGTCTATTATTTAAAATCTGTAATGCTTCATGCAAATTCTCTTTCCATTTTCGTAGGCTCTCCCCCCCCCAATTTCCTAAACTGTTCTTTCAGCAATCCATTCATTCTCTCAATTAACCCTGCTGCCTGCGGGTAATAAGGGATGTGAAATACCCACTGTATGTTATGGGCTTGAGCATAAGCTTGTACCATTTTCCCCCTAAAATGGGAACCATTGTCACTTTGTATCTGCAAGGGTATTCCATAGTACAACATAATTAAGTCAATTGCCTTAATGGTGTTTTTCTGTGTAGCTTGTTTACAAGGGTATGCCAATAAATACCCTGAATATGTATTTACAACTGTGCAAGCATATCGACATCCTCCACTAAGGGGTAGAGGTCCAATGTAATCAATCTGCCAGATTTGTCCCGGTAATTTTCCCCTCCCCCAATTGTCCTTTCACAATATGAGGGATTGGTCTTTGTTGCCCATGTTGGCATATAGGACACTGAGCAATAACAGTTTTAACCAAATCCAATGTTAGGGTTACACCCTACTATATGCCCACCTGTAAGTGGGTTTTCTCCCAAATGTCCACATTTATGTGCCCATTTTGCCAGCCCTGATAACTGCTGACTTTAAGTTTCTTCAATATCCACTGGAAGAATCTTAGCTCTTTCATCTGCAACAGAATTATACCATTGTTCTAGTGTATCTAGCACAATGAGCATCAACATGAAATACAGTGGTCTGAGTATTTTGCACCATAGTCCATATTTCCTGCCACAGTTCTTTTCCCATATTTCTTTTCGAATAAATTTTCCACTCATCCTTAGCCCAAGTGGGCAGCCAGGTTGTTAAACCATTGGCTACAGACCATGAATCAGTATAAATATGACCTGTACCTGGGTTTTCTTGTCTCAAAGCCTGATATACTGCATACAACTCAGCATATTGACTGCTTTTCCCTTCTCCTGATGTTACCAAAACTTTTCAGTGTGTGGACAATAAGCTACTGCTTTCAGTATCTCCTATTTCCCACATATTTGGCTGAGCCGTCTGTAAACCATACATGTGCTTTCGGTCAGAAGCGGGCAGCTCATCAAAAGGCTTGCCCCATTTCACAGGTGATTCTTGAATTTCAGGCATTTTTCCCTCAACCTGTTCTCTCCTCTAGAGGAATTTCAGCTACCTTCCTCATGGAGGGCTGCTATTCCCCCATTCCTACCTTTGCTCGATCCTGAATATACCATTTCCATTTGATAATGCTAGCTTCCTGAGCATGTCCTATTTTGTGAGTTCTAGGGAGCTTTTTACCCATTGCATAATGGGTATCTCTGGTCTCAATGCTACCTCATGACCCACTGTCATTTGTTCTGTCTCTATCAGAGCCCAGTAGCATGCTAGTAGTTGTCTCTCAAAGGTGAGTATCTGCTACCTACCTCTGGGAGTTTCCTATTCCAAAACCTAGTGGCACTTTCTGTCTCCCTTGCTTCTGCCACAAACTCCAGTTTGCATACTGCCCAGTTACGGACACATTTAATTCTACCTCCCTCCTGCAGGGGCCAAAGGTCTAAGGCTTGCTGCACTGCTTCCTTAGCCTTATCAAATGCTTTTGTTGCTCATCCCCCATTCAAACTCGTATTTCTTTCTGGTCACTTTAATAAGGGAGCTAGTATTTGCCTCTAAATGGGGTATATGTTGTCGCCAAATCCAAACAAACCCACAAATCTTTGTGTTTCAGTTTTGTCTTGTGGAGTCGAAAAGTCCAGTATTTTCTGTCGTGCCTTGGGCAATATTTCTCTGTGCCCCCTGTTCCATTGAATTCCCAAAAATTTTACTGTTTGGGAAGGACCCTGTACCTTGTCTGGATTAATTTCCCATCCTTTCTTCCTCATATGGTCAATGGTCTCATCTAGTAACTGCTGTACTTTATCTTGATCAGCCCCCTGGATCAAGATGTCATCAATGTAATGAGAAATCTGCGTGCCATCCGGCAGCTTCAACTCATCCAAGTGTTCTGCCACCATCTGGTGGCAGATGGTGGGGCTATGTACATATCCCTGAGGTAATCTAGTGAAAGCATATTGCCTCCCCTGCCATGTGAAGGCAAACTGGTCCCAAAACTTTTCCTCAATCGAATAGTAAAGAATGCATTAGCTAAATCAATAACTGCATACCATACCCCTTTGTGCCTTTGTATTTGTTCTATCAGGGTGATGTGTCTGGAACGGCAGCCACAATGAAGGGGTGTACTTTGTTCAATTCTATAATCTACTGTCATCCGCCATGACCCGTCACTTTTCTTGACCGCCACACAGGATTGTTCCAAGCTGTTGTTGTGGGTTTAAGCACTCCTGCCTCTAATAGATCTTTAATAGTGGCAGTTATCTCCTCATACCCTCCGGTATTCTATACTGTTTCATACAGATAATTTTTGTAGCAGGTGGAATGGCTACTGAGGCATCTGCACCTTCCCACTACTACTGGTCTTGCTGAAATGTAAGGTTTTACTCCAAATTGATATTGTCCATCAGACAATTGCAACGTCATCCCTTTAGTATGTCTATTCCTATAATGTATTCCGGAATCGGAACAATCATTACACAATATTTTCTCCGGGGCAGCTGACCTATTTTCAGTTCCAAAATGGTCTGTACTGCCTCAATTTGTTTACCTCCTAATCCTGTAATTACCACTCGCTGACCTTTGTGTTTTGCTGGGTTCCCATAAATTAATGAGGCCTCCGCCCCAGTGTCAATTAAAGCTCGTACTTTTTGGGGTGAGCCACTTTTCCAATTAATTTCCAATTCTACATGAGGTCTAAAATCCCTCCTAGCCCACCCTTCTACTGGGGCTTGGCCTTCATTTCAGTCATATTTTAGGTTTTTCAGTTGCTGCAACTCCCTAACTGGGTACAAATCACTAGGATACAGATCTGCATATTCCTGCTCCGGTCGGGGTGACTCAATGGATCCCTGAGTGGGAGCCCCCCCCACCCCGGGACATACTTTCATCATCAAACTCTGCCGGGGGAGCAGTTGGACTTACAGACTCCCCTGAAGAGACATGTACATCTGTCTTTAACTTTGAATTGATCTGCTTATTTACTCGCTTCTTAGTGTTCAATCCCCTCTTTTTGTACATTTCCCACATATCAGGGGTACTGATCCCATCAATGTTTTCCTTTGCCACCCCATCCTTTAAGAGAGCCAGGAACATATCTCTCCTAGAAACTCGACCCTCAGGATTGGACCGCTGTTTATCCTGTCCTGAAGAATCATATAAACTAGACCCCTTTGGGCCCCAATCTCCCAGTTCCCCTAACTGCCATATTGCCTCTAGCACTACACCTACTGTTTTCCCCGTCTGATTAATCAACAAAGTCATCATTACTGCCTTATATGCAGGTGGTGCAGTTTTGATAATCTTATTACGTACAGACACCGGCACAACACTCACTAAATCAGCATGGTCTTCTGTGGAGACCGCAACTTTCATCATTTCCATTTTAATGTTTTGTATACAGTCCTTTAAGGTAAACCATGGTTTACTATCCTCCGGCCAGTCACTCACCGTCGGATACTTGTGTTTGCAAGCCATAGCCACCACGTCCAGCATCGTGGCATAGCCCTGCCCCTGTATTCGGAGGGTCCGAAACGCCTCCTTCACCACAGGGTCATAGCTTAGTGACAGAAACCTAGGGGCATCAGTTTCATCTAAGCTTACACCATCCGCCCCTGTGTCATACAACCTCACCAGCCATCTCAACAAACTCTCCCCCCCCGGTGTACCGCCTCAGGAGGTCTGATACCTCCTGTTGAGAAAAATCCTCCACTACATCTCGATTCCTAGGATTTCCTGATCCAACACTTCAGTACGCCTTCTAGACACTGGCTGTGCATGCAATATTGGAACCTTACGCCCTCAGCCTTTGCTTCTTTATCTGAGGCTGACCTTTCCTCATCTGTAGAAAACCAAATATCTCCATCCCATGTTTCAGGATCCCAGTGGGCTCCTGCCCTAGCTATTGCTAGGCTTACCTTTCCTACTAACTCTGCCTCCTCTTTTATACTTGTACTGTGCCACTCGGACAGCTGCATTTTCTGCAACTGTCCGATAGGTATCCAATTTATCACTCAGCAAATGATTTTGACATTGTAACATCACAGCTTTACTTTCCAAATCACAAACCTTTGCTCCAACTCTGCCTTTTCACAAGAAGTCCCACTACCTTTTCATGCATCTTCCTATAGGCAGACAATAAATCCACCCCTGCGCCCCAAGGCAGCACATTCTTTCCTTTTGCCACAGGCACTCTTTTTCATACATGTAACAACATCTGCAGGCTCAGAATCCTTTAAACAGGATTCCCAGTGTTCACTCAACCCTGCACAACATGACCACTCAGTGGCTAAATCAGCATAAGGATGGTTTTCCCAACCAGGAATTTCCACTTGTGCACATGCAACATTAGACTCTTTTCTTTAAACATTTTTACTTCACCTTAGTGTGTACCTTCCTTTATGAATCCTGCTGACTACGCCAAAATTGTCTTGCCTAATCGAAGAGTCACAAAGGAATAATCACACTTGGCATTCACACATCAGCACAATTTATTGCAAGCAAAAGATAGTTACACTTCATTTAACAGCAATGTCACTATCAGCATTAATGATTACACTTTAGCATTCATTCATTAGCAATATTACTATCAGCATTAATATATACTTCAATTAAGCAAAACATGATACATCACTGATTCTATGCTACATCCAAGCCTTTTCCCAGTAGCTGGGGAGCCCCCCTTGTCAGCCTGGCTAGGAGTCTTGAACCGGGAGAAAGTTCCACAGCGATGCGTCCACCCTGCAGATGAGGCTTCCAACCAGGCATTGAGAAAGCTACATTTATATCTTATTCTATGCTAAAAATCCTTCATAGTGTTGTTTTCCCACATTCTAGAAGCTGTCCGGGCTCCCAGGATGCTGCGAATTTACACCATAAGGACTGCTCAGAATTCCTGATAATCTGCTAGGTCACTGTGCTCCAAACACTGGCCGGGTGCCTAGAACACTGTGAGCTAAGCAGAAGTCTAAACAAAACTACAAAAACAGGTTGCCTGATAATATGCAACCTTCAAGTACTGTCTGA
This sequence comes from Neoceratodus forsteri, assembly GCA_016271365.2. NCBI lineage: Eukaryota > Metazoa > Chordata > Ceratodontiformes > Ceratodontidae > Neoceratodus > Neoceratodus forsteri. Next base: position 335,896,718 of record CM028135.1, on the reverse strand, counting down.
AGCAAAACATGATAATGAGGCTATCTAAAGAGCAAAACACCAATTAAATGAAGCAGCATGTAAAATGGAGTCACACAATACAAAATGGAGTATAAAATGACATACATTACATGAAATAGCATACAAAATGGAGTGACAATAATCAACATATTATACTATCACTACAGGGATTCAAACCCAGGTCTCCAGATTTGAAACTCAGAGCCTTAAACCACTGTGCTATACTGCCTCCCTGACTTTGCTTGTCGGCAGCTCCTCTCTCTCAGCTTAGAGATTGGGTTAGATATTCCTCGAGACAATCTCTTGCAGCAGGTCATAACACATGGGATATCAGCCGCAGGCATCATTTCCTCCAGATGACTTCTCAGTAGTTGACCCTGGGACCTCCCACTAACGTTACCACGTGGTGTCTGTATGGCACGTATAAAAGGGGGAGGTCCCAACTACTACTCGGTTCTTTTCAACTGTGACCTGCATGCAACAAGTCCTCCTTCGGAGTTCTGCTTACCAGTCATCAACGAAAAGTTTTACTGACCAAAAGTTCATACTAAGTGGATTCATCTACTGATGTATTCAGATCCCTTATTCTGAAAGTGTATCTGTAGTCACAGAATTGCTACAGAGGACCTCTATGATGTCTGTGTTCGGTGCCTTGGTCCTGAGCACAACACCCAGGATTGTCTCCTCTGTAAGTGGTACAACAAGGCCACCAAATGGCGAAGGCTTCAGCTGAGCTCCTCATGGAGCAAAAGGTTGCCCTTCTGAAGCAGCAGCAACGCTGCAATCCCAGGGAGTCTTCGACATCCTCGGGATCTCACTGCTCTGCAGGTGAGCCCTCCTCGTCGATGGGACAGGGTCCTAGTAAGAAACATGCCAGCAAAACGAAGCACGTTTCTGTTGCACCCTCATCGTCGATGATGAGTGCCCCAATAACTACCAGAAAGGTGAGTATTGAAAAAGTTGCCACTGTTGCATCGTCTTCTGCACCGTCGACTATTGTTGGCTCCTCGCTTCCCTCATCGATGGCTCCTCCGTCGATTGTGTGCTCTGGGGTGAAATTGCAGCTGCCATCGCTGCCTCCCCCCTCTGTGGTTTATAGCCATCGTTCATCGACAATTTTCTCATCAACGACCGGCCTTACCACAAAGGGCTCTATGTTAGCGCCCTTGTCGACGATCCTGGGGTCCTGTACACACCCCTCACCGACGTCTGCTCGCTTTGTTCCACTGCCTTCTTCTATAATGTCAGTGGACTATTCCCTCAGTCCATGCTACCCCGGCTACTTCCGCTGGGCAGCTGGCCATGATTGATCTCCAGGCTTTAGTAAATACTGTCCTAGACCTTACACAGACTTCTTGCCCCTCCTACTGAATGGTGGTCTCTGGTCTCTGCTCCCTCTAGGCCTTCTTTGGCCCAGAAGATGGCCAGCTCTTCCCCTGTCTCCCCAAGTTTTCATCCTCAGGATAAGGACTGGGATTTGGCTGACGTAGAGGATGAAGAAGGTATGGACCAGGAGGACTCCCCTCAGTCCTCCTCGGCCGTCTCGTCTGTACGGGGTGAATCTCTCCCTGAACTCCCATGTTCTCCGCCAGATGATCCCATGTTTTTGGACATTATGATACACCTCCAGAAAATATTTGGGTTCCAGAGCACTGAGCAGGATACTTCAATAAAGAAGTTGGCACAGTATTTAGGTGTACCAGAATGCCCCACTGTGGTCGTCCCCCTTTTGGTGGATGCCTTTGGAGAGGCCATTGGGGCTGCTTGAAAGCAACCTTTCAAAATTCCCACCAATCCTTGTAAGATTGATAATGATTTATCAGACCTGGAGGACCACCGCTACTTCATGTCTCTGCCTCAGGCGGACTCTGTGGTGATCAATGCCATTCAAGATGGGTCCTCTAGACCTCAGTGTATGAGTGCTCAACCCCTTGATAAGGAATCCAAGAAACTGGATGAAATGGGTTTATGCCTCTACCACTGTGTCTCTCCGTATACTTAATTACATCGGACACCTCCTGAAATATCAGGAGGAAATCCTAAAAGCCTCCCAGGCAACGGTCCAGTCCCTCCCTGCTGGTTCTGCCCAGGAGGATCTGACAGCCAAGATGTCTACAGCAGTGGCTGTTTGCCACCACCTGCTAAGGGCCACCTATGATGCCATTGATACTGTGGCCCATACATCCTTGGCAGGTGTTTGTCTCAGATGTCACGCCTGGCTCAGAGTGCGTCTCAGATGTCACGCCTGGCTCAGAGTGAATCTCAGATGTCACGCCTGGCTCAGAGTGCGTCTCAGATGTCACACCTGGCTCAGAGTGTGTCTCAGATGTCATGCCTGGCTCAGAGTGTCAGGACTTTCACAGGACATACAGCAATCTACCCATAGCACTCCCTTTAAGGGTGATCAGCTGCTTCATCCACAAACCCAAGAATTGTTGAAAGACTTACAGGACTCTGGTCATACTGTTCAGTCGGTCCGGACCCCGTATAAGAGCAAAACTGGCCTTCAGGGGATCTTCCAGGGGCAGCCTCTACAGGGCGCATCCCAGTGCTCAAAGACCACCTGCTAATAAGCGAAAGCCTCAATTGACATTGCCTGGCCCTAGAAATGCTGAGAAAATGTCCCATTATGTCCCTGCTGCTCCCCAGCAGGGCCAACCTCCGGCCTGAAGTTCTCCTCTGGTCGTGGGACCGAAGACCCTTCCCATGGCTGTTGGGGGGGGGGCAGGTTTTCCTTGCACCTATAGGGGTGGCAAGCCATGTCCGACCTGTGGCTCCTGCAATTGATCGAGTCAGGACACACACTGGAGTTCAGAGATGCCCCTTGCTTTGCCACCAAGGGTCTCTCATTAACCTCCCAGACCAAGCATTGGTCTTACGGAATAAAATCAATGCTTTGCTCACAAGACATGCCATCAAACCAGTTCCCCTTCCATGGAATGGTACAAGATTTTACTCACATTTTTGCTTGGTTCCCAAATGGACGGGGGACTTAGGCCCCATTTTGGATCTAAGGTGTCTCTACCTCTATATCAAATACCAAAAGTTCAGGATGGTGTCTCTACTGACACTTCTCTCCTTGCTGAACAAGGGAGATTGGCTCTGCTCTCTTGATATGAAGGACGTGTGCCTCCATATCCTGATGCATCCTGCTCACAGACTGTTTCTCCATTTTTTGCTTCCGGGTCATCATTATCGGTTCAGGGCCCTCCATTCAGCCTTTCCTCAGCCCCGAGGGTCTTCACAAAATGCCTAGAGGCAGTCGCAGCAGTCCTCAACGGGGAAGGCCTGTGAGTCTTTCTCTACTTAGACAACTGGCTCCTGAAAGCGTGTTCCTGCCGAAGGCTGTTGTTCACGTTTTCTTGAACCCTGCAGTTGTTCGCCAAGTTGGGGAAAGCTGTAAACAATCCGAAGTCCAAAATGAACCCAGTGCAGCGCCTCCCCTATATCAGAGCCATGTTAGCCACCTCCTTGGGGATGGCACATTTGCCAGTGGCTCGGGCGGACACCCTGATTGCTTTGGTACGTAGACTAGAGTCCAGCAGATTGGTCTTGGCACAAGATGGCCTGCGCCTCCTGGGACTTTTGGCAGCCACAGTTCTGACGGCCCCCAATGCCAGGTTGAATATGCAGGTCCTTCAGTGGTCCCTGAGAGTCCAATGGGACCAGAAGGAGGATGGTTTCGATGCTCCGGTCCTGATGTCTTCCCTGGCTCTTTGAACTCTACAGTGGTGGAAGTCCAAGGACAACTTAATGCGAGGCATGCCATTTGATTCTCCTGTCCCAGGTCTCATTCTGACTGCTGATGCCTCCTTGACAGGGTGGGGTGCTCATCTCCTGAACGTCCGGTCCCAAGGATCCTGGATGCTGGTAGAGACCCATCTCCACATCAGTGTCTTGGAGATGAGGGTAGTCCTCTATGCCTTACAGGCATTTGAGACTCTCTATCCCCACCCCCGGTTGCCGTCGGGTGCAGTCAGACAATTCTGCAGTAGTTCACTACCTAAACAAGCAAGGAGGCACCCATTTATATGCTCTCTGCAGAGAATCGATGAGGGTCTGGTACTGGGCGATCCAGAGAAATATCCATCTTTTGGCAGTCCACATCCCCGGGGTGTCCCAACACCCTGGCAGATGCCCTGAGCAGATCCACTGCATGGGCCCACAAGTGGGAAATTCTACCAGATGTCCTAAATGACGTCTTCCACCAATGGGGCAGACCGAAGTTGGACCTGTTTACCTCTCCGCAAAACTGCCTCTTTACTGCTCTCTTGAGCGAGGTCCTGGTATTGTGTGGAGGGACGCGTTCTCTTTTCTGAACAGGAAGATTTCTTTACACCTTCCTCCCCTTTCCTCTTGTTGAGTACTACTCAAACTGGTCCGAGATGGTATTTCTGTGATTCTCATAACACTGTTCTGGCCAAGACAGATTTGGTTCCCACTGCTTCTACAGCTCTCTGCACTGGATCCCCTACCTCTGCCTATTTGCCGGGCTCTGTTGTCCCAGGTGCAAGGCTCCCTGCTACACCCAGACCTTCACTCCCTCTCTCTATCTGCATGCCTGGCTCCTGAGGACATAGTCCTCTCATGCCTCAGGGTGTCCCCAGAGGTGGCAGAAGGCCTCAGGGCTGCCAGGAAACTGTCTACACATTCTTTTCATTCTATGAAGTGGAAACGCTTCTCCATTTGGGCAACTATGCAGGACTTAGACCCTTATATGTTCTCCTCAGAGCATCTTAGACTATTTGCTCTCCTTGTCAGAGGGTGGACTGAAATATTCCTCTGTAAAAGTCCACCTTTCAGCCATTGCCGCATTCCAGTTACCTGTGGGTAACAAACCATTGTCCCAGTTAACTTTGATAAGAACCTTTTTAAAAGGCATTCTGCACCATCATCCCCATATCTGGGATCCAGTTCCTATGTGGGATTTGAATTTTGTGCTTGAAAAATTGACTGAGTCCTTTTGAGCCCACTGAATCCAGCAAGCTCTGTTATCTTTCATGGAAAACTATATTCTTAGTTGCCATTACGTCAGGTAGACATATTTCAGAGTTACAGGCACTAATGTGCAAACCTCCCTATCTGCAATTTTATAACGATAGGGTGACTTTATGCACCAACCCATTGTTTTTGCCAAAGGTTGTTTCTGAATTTACTTTAATTTTACCAGTGTACTATGCGGAGCTTATGAATCAAGGGGAAATCCCTGCTTCATGCTCTCGATGTGCATAGAACATTGAGTCTATCTTCTCCGCACCTCTCAGTTGCAAAAAACTGAGCAATCTTTTGTTTCTTTCGCCCCTGGAAATCAGGACGTTCAGGTTTCGAAGTAGTGCTCGTCCACATAGTTGGCCAACTGCATTTCGTTATCTATAAAAAGTATGACAAACCTCTCACAGGGGTTGTAAAACTCCTTTCTACCAGAGGCATGGCTTCCTCCATGGCATGTTTCCAAGGCGTCTCTGCCTTAAAAATCTGCGAGGCCGCCATGTGGTCTACTCTACATACATTCACAACACATTACAGTTTAGACATTGCTTCCAAGAAGTGAACCACTTTTGGACGGGCCGTTTTACAGGGCCTCCTGTCCTAAGTCCTGATAGTTTGCTTCCTTCTCCCCTTGGCATAATAACTGCTTGGGAATATTCCCATGTGTTATGACCTGCTGCAAGAGATTGTCTCAAAGAAGATAGTACAGTTGCGTAAGAACTTGCCCATAACAGTAAGAGAGTATCTCTTGCAGCAGTTCATGCAGCCCCACCCACCTTCCCCCTTGTTGTTACTTCAGAAGGGTTCCTTGCTCTTGTTCTTTTATGACTCTGTGAGCTACAGCCTTATTTCCCTCCTCTGTTCCCATCGGAGGCCTGAGAAATGGTTTCTCATTTGGTCGCTAGGATGGAAAAGAACTGAGGAGTAGCTGGGATCTCCCCCTTTTATACTTGCCATACAGACACCACGTGGTAATGTTAGGGTCAGGTCCCAAGATCGACTGCTGAGAAGTCATCCGGAGGAAATGACGCCTACGTCTGATAGTGTTATAGTCTGCTGCAAGAGATGCTCTCGAAGATCTACTCTTACGGTAAGTTCTAACTATACTTTCTGAAGGGGAAGGCTGTGCCATAGTTGTTGGCTGTTTGCTATGGACAGTTTTACTCACACACACACACACACACACACTCAGACAAAAATCCAATCAACCAGCATTGCAGTAGCTCATCAAGACTGGCAGTACAGCATGATGCAAAAGATCATGGTGTGCGTGCATTATAATTGGTGCAGGGTGGTGTGTGACTCATCAGTCAGAACTGAAAAATACAGCTCCTGAAATTACGGCTAAATTATAGCAGTTACAGTTTATACAGTTGAATTACACCTTCATTAATTACAGATGGCAATCCTGACCGTTGGTGGTGCTGGGATCTTTTCTGTCCTGTTGCAAAGCTGACAGGTGCACCTAACTTTAATGCACTTTACTGTGCATTCCTCTCACTGTATTGCGACTGGCTCCCAATGTTAAGGGCTTGTCACATTCAAGTATGTAATATGCTTATTTTAGTAGTGTTATACCCATTTTGGTAGGTATGATGCCCATCTTTGTGTGCATTTTACTAATTTCAGCTTGTGTTGTATGCATTCTAGTATGCGACAGACCCATATAGGTATATATTGGACACAGTTTGTTTTATATGTTAGACTGTGCTATGTCCTGCTCCGATTTCAGTATGTCTCACTCAGTGCAGTACATGGGATACCCATTTCGGTATTTGTTATACTCTGCAGCTCTCATACTGAAATCTTGATATGTAATACTTGCATGATATGTGCCTTACCCACTTCAGTAAGTCATTTATTTTGCTATGTGTCATTTTCAGAATGCTGTCATTTTGAATTGGATTGCCTCTGATACTCTTATTTGTATAGCATCCACATTGTCAGTGTTACTATAGTGGTTTAAGTGTTTGTAATTATGACTGGATATTTTGTTACATTTTATAATTTCTTAGTATTAATGGTGATGGTGCAGCTGAGCGAGTTTCCTCATCACCAGAAGAACAAAGTGAAGTTGAACCTCCAAGGGAGCCAGACGAATCAGAAACTACCTCCTGGCCAGCCCCCTTTGAAGCTGCTCCTTCTTCAGTCTCTGAAGACGCAAGTTCTTCTAAAGAGGTTAAATTCTATAACAGACATACTTCAAAGCTCGACTTGCAGTGTTACTAGATGTTTCCTTTTGTTCTGTTGCAAAGCTTTAATTGTAAACTTAATAGAATGTAACTAGCAGAAAAGCTGTGTCCTGCTTAGCTAGTTATTGGTGTTATTTCTCAGGTGGTATAAGCAATACATATGTAGCTGTCTGTATGGATAGATAAATGCCCAGGAACCTTGGCAAATCTGTGGTGTGTTTTTAAGGGATTGAACACAGCATTTGCATTGCCCTAATTGGGCACCCTCTTTTCAAGCATTGGTGAGTATTTTTCTGTGCCTAGAAAGAGAATGCCAAAGTTAGGGCAGCACTATCGCCACCCTTCACCCATGCCAGAAAGAGACACCGCTAAAAGGCTTTAGAGAATTTTTGGCAGAAAATAGAGAACACCATGAGGCCAGCATCTGTGTCTACCCCAGGGTTTCTGGCTCACTCCACCAGATCCACTGCTTGGGAACCCTGTAAGTCTCCTAGTTGGCAGCCACTCTTTTACCTTCATGGGAAAAAACAGCATTTGTTGAAGCGGACGTTTAAAAAAAAAAAAAAAAGGCTGCTTTAGAGAGTCTCCGCAAACATTCAGAATCGTATTCCTGATCCAGGTCACTGTGTAATCCTCATTAGAGTACGTTTGAGGCCATTTTGTCGTCTTCCATTTCCAGCTCAGCCATCATGCAGACGTCAAGGTTGGGCACAGGTGCAGGCTTTGGCTGTCCTATTGTCAGCGGTGTATAGCCTGTTCCTTTTGTCCTGTCTGAGCACTGTTCCTGTCGTCACTTTCTTTATTGACTGCTAGCTGGTGTAGTTGTCACTTGTGCTTGGTTTTGACTACTGACAGTCACTGAATTATAGTGCCATCCCTGTCTTCAGCTATTATACTGTCATTGGCTCAGCCATTCCCATCGCTTCCATCTACACTGGCTGTGGGTTTCTCCAGCACTGTGGTCCCTGATCCTGTGTCGTTCCCATCGCTGCCTCAGCAGTCTGTGGCCCCTTCTTTTCTTCAAACTGAGGAGAGAGAAGATGAATCTAACCATGACCTGGATATGGAGTAAGGTGATGCTGAGGAAGAGCAACCTGTTTATGGGTTTAACTCCAGTTTCACCATCTCCTCCTGTAGTGAAGATACTCTGGTTTATATACCCAGGTCTCCTGCTGAGGTTGACTTACTCTTGGCTTGACTCATCCCACTGAAGTACAAGCTAGACTTTGCTACATAGGAAGATGATTCCACAAAGAGGAATCTTTATGAATTCCTGGAGGTCTCCACATCATCTTCTGTGATCATTACTCCCATATACCCTGCTTTGGAGGATGCTACCATGGCTGCGTGTCATAGACCAAGTACTGTATATTATAGGCTATCCTTGCAAGAAGGATAAGTGATATCCTGCCCCACTACCAGGACATACCACCCAGCATGAAACTGACTTGGTGGACATTATGGCCACTCATGATAAGTCTCAGGCTCCCCATCATATATGCTTTTTTATTCCCTGACAAAGAATTCAGAAAAATTGGTCGTTGGGGGCAAATGGAGTCATGTACCCACTTCCCTGAGCCTTTATATTGCCACTTAGCAGGCTTTCATTATTGAATTCCAGAATAGCCAGTGACTGTTTTTACTTCCTCTGGTGGATAAACTGCACGAAAGTTCTGTGTTTGAAGTCCAGCAGTGTGTTGCGTGGATCGGCTGCCTGTAAGCATTTACTGCGTTCCACATACAATGCCTCTCCTGCTTCCACACATGCAGCTTCATCTGGTATCTGCCTTTGCTGCTATTCATGGCTGTGTTGTAGGTTTTGCTAATGATGTCCAACAGTTGGTCTTTAACTTGCACTTTCTTGGTGAGAAATTATTAAGCCATGAGGTGGCGCTCATGTTGAAGGAGTTACTGTCTTCAAAAATTACTCTTTGCTCCTTGAAGTCCCATTCCTCCCAACATGTGGGTGTAGTGGTGGTTCTTGTGCCCCTGCTCATCCCATGCTGTGTTGGGTCCTGATCAGTCCGCTTTGTGGAGGACAAGTACCTCTCAAGTTCTTGGTGGTTAGAGGCTAACAGAAGAGACTACAGACAAATGGCATCAGTGAGTAATAAACAAGTTTATTACACCAAACCAGACTAATGCCCTACACAGAATCTTACCTAGGTAGATACAGGGAGCCAGAGTATTCTCTATACCCTGGGATATGAAGACGGACTTGGGGAGAAAATGTCTTACAACAGTTCTTATAGTACAGATAATTACCATAGTAACTCATTCTTCTTACGCACATTAGTTGTACAAAACAAGCCCTATTGGCTAAAAGTTAGGTGGCTCCTCAGTATCTGATATACAATTATAGTAAGGTCAACTAAAATTGTGAATACAAAGGATTCTCACAAATCATGGAAAATAAGTGCTGTGCTACTTAAATTCGCATGATGGCAGTGTAAGCATACATAAGACTTCTGAGGAGATCAGAACGTGTTAGTGTCAGAACACAGAAATAGTGCATTGCATATAGGTTTACATATATAAAAAGTAACAATAATCTTGTGGATTGTTTCTGATACCTTACTCTCATATGGTGGTACCTGTGCCCTATAGGTTAGTAATGATTGAGGCTCCTATTGGAGCCTGTGGGTGCTGTCAGGGGTGTATTGTGGGTTTCCAGTATAGGTCAGGGGACCAGGTGTAACAATCACCCCTTGTTGCCTTACTGAAAAGGCAGCAACTAATGGGTAAGTTGTGGGTGACAGCGTCATTACAGGCCAGCTGCATGAGCCTTGTAGAGGAACTGTAGTTATTCACAGTGTTGTTTCAGAGTATGCCTGAGACAGCAGAGGATTAGTATTATGAAAAATATCAAAAATATTGGTATAATCACAAAACCTTAGAAAGTTAATTTTAACCAGGTATTGGAAAGTGCAGTGCTAAGGTCACCATCATTGATAAGGCTATTAAGAGCATCCCTAGCTGTAGAGATGTTAATGTGGATGTAGATGATCTGGGTATCCTTTCTATTTGTGCCTTTAGTGCCAGGTTAAGGGGGTCAATGTGAACATTGAAGATGGGTAAATACTGAGATAGAGCAAGCAAATATTCCGGGTCAGTGTTAATGATAGCTGGCTCAGAGATGGGAACAGGGATTATGACAGTATAACCAATAACTGTAGTTTGATGAGGAATAAAGCAAAAGTTAGGTACTAGAATTTCACACTGTTTATTACCATAAGCAAAAGATTTATGATTTAGTGGTGACACAATATTGGCTGTCAGAGTTGTATGACACACTCACTTGTGGAATCCGCCCTTTATGAAGTCGAATAGCACAAGTGAAAGATGAATTTGTCATCCTGGTGGTGAACTGTTGAACATCCTCTGTGTAGTCCTTGTAGAGATGCCCAGTCTGGCTGACTGGTGATGAAGTTGATGAAGTAGAGTCGATTGCACTACGGTTAAGAGTTCCATTTGAAGAAAGCTCAGAGTCCAAAGTAAAGGACCAATCAATGCTGTCTAGTGAGTATCCACAGACAGGCTTGATGACATCAAATACGTCACATCTGCAGAGATGGTGATAACCCTTTGTGGCGCATCAGTCTGTGTGAGAAGCAACCCAAGCATCCAGGGTGACATGAAAAACCTATAGAGGTGGAAGGTCGATTCTCTCCCTGAAGATGTCCTTGTTGAGATGTCTTGCAGAGTGTATGGGAGCCAGCGTGTCGAATATGGCAGTTTGCGGATCAAAACATGGAAGTAACGAACATAGTGTCATGAATGCTACATTGTTTAGCTGTATAACAGGGGCCCTGGTTGGGGTGTCATGTTACATAGCCTAGATTTCTAGCAGTTGATACAGGTATAGAAACAGACCCAGACGTGCATAATGTGATACATGAAACAGATCTATAATGTGGAGAATACCATTTGGCTTGTCGCCTGTCATGGATGATGTCTGGGATGCAGCCTGATTCCAAATCTCAGAAGAGATTATTCATGGTAGTAATTGTCACAACCCCGCTCAGCAGGTCAGGCCCTCTGCGTCCAAAGTGCCAACCTCCGAGCGCAGTATTGTGAACAGGAACAGAAACAGGGTAACCCTCCTGTCTGTTTTGTGGGTTCGAATCAACCTTTGTTCTCAAGTTCTGGAGGGATTCAAACTGTGAACCTCTTGCTAGCGTACCCAATGTATAGGCTCAGATAATTCTGCTCTTGGGGGGGCCAGATATCTTTTGCCTATGGGCATCTAACCAGGTGTACAAAATGAACCCTTAAAAACTCTATGAAAGACCTCAGAATAAACTCTTACCTTTTCCCAGTTTGGTAAACCAGTAAGCTATGCACAGTGTCAGCTTTAACCATATATGCTTCACTTGTCAAATAAAGAATTTCAAAGGCACACCAAGTAGTCTCTTAAAATGAGAGGTTTTACTTAAAATAGATAAAAACTACTTAAAATGTAAATACAGAACAATATATCACAAAACATATGATCTTTTAAAAGAATAAGGTTTAAAAGTGCAAATTCCTACCACAGTACACTTAGACTTGTCTCTCTAGTGTATACCTTCTCACAGTGCGTGATGTTGCTTTTTCAGAGTCCAAACATGTGTGTCACCTAAAGGTCAGTCACAGCATAATTAAAACACTGTCTTGAACCTGCCTTCTCCATGATGTCATCATCTAGCTCCTCCTTTTCAGGATATATAAAAATATATATATATATATATATATATATATATATATATATATATATATACAAAACAGGAAGTCCCATCAAGAGGTATTAAATTGTGTGACTTCAGCAAAACTCATTTTCCAAATGATGACACTCTTAATTAAGACTGTGATTTCTCAGTCCCTTTGATCCATGAGCAGTTTCCTTTCTCAAACACATCAAAGGACTTTTTATGACTCTCTGCCAGATCTCACTGAGGTATAATATGCTTTGTGACACCAGTCAATTAACTGACCTTCCTGAGGTCGTCATAACAACCCAGATCCTAAATAAGGCTATAAAATGCGAGTTGCTGGAAGTTAATCCCATCACAGAGATCTGCTGTTTAAGATATCCTGTCTTTTGAAGTGAAACCTGGGGGGGTCATCCAGGAGCACAACATTTCTCATGACAGACAATCACACAATATTTTTATTTTCCAAAAATCATAGAGTAATCAGAACCAGCTGTCCAAGTGTCACAGTAATTACATAAGAGCCATAGGCAAAACTTAAAAGTTCCCTGGCAATATATTGCTTGTCTGCTTCCTTGTTCTGGAATACAAGTTCATTGATTTTGTTTCTAGTGTCATTAAAACGTTTGGCTATGTCGTGCGTGTTATACATGGTAGATCTCTCCTCCTGACTAAGCCCATCTACACCATGCAATAATGGGGGTAAGACATCATTCTTCATGCCAGTCTGGAATTTGAGTTTGGCATTTTATGGCAGCTATGTCTGCCCTGTTCCAGATGGACATGCTGGATCCGAAGAGATCGGAAACCATGCCAGTGGCACCTGTGATATCAGCAGCGTCACGCCTACTGTGTTTCTTGGTGTTGGGGTTTTGTCTTGCTTGAAAGACACCTAAGTGTTCGGTAGTATGTGGCCCTCCTACTGGGTCTTGAGTACGTGTCTGGTACTGAAAGAATGTCTAGTAACATGGTACTATGTAGATGTGTTTGTTTTGGAGCACATGCCGAATTCGGCCATGTTCCAGTGTGAAAGGTTAAACATTACTGGGACGTGCATGAATTGCACATTTACAAGTGTACCTGGGATTGATGTGGCGGCCAGGACACTAGCTGATCCTGGCTCCTGAACGGGGCACTCTGTGAGTTCCACTTCAGTAGGGTGAACTGTTGATAAAAACATGGCAGCTGTAGCAATGTAATGTCGTGTGCAAAGGTCTCTAGCAGAGTCTTTTGGAAAATTATCACGAAAGGTTGGATTAATCAGAGCAGCGAGGTTGTATAAACCTGTGTTTGTAGTTAGCCTGACATTTAGACAGGGTACCATTAGGTGCAATTTTGGTGTTGGGCCAACCTGGAAAAGTGCCTTTGGAGAGGTGGGCAACTAGGATTTGTTAATTGCTATCAGTTTGTCATTCAGTTTGGAATGATGATTTGTCAGGGTGCCACAACCATGGCATTCGGGTAGGTGTCTGTGCCCTCCTGAATAGTATTTAATTTGCTGGGAACGTCTTTGCTGACCCCTTCAGGGTTGGTGGTAGGATACATTATGTGGAAGTAGGTAGCGGTCTTCCGCTGGTTGGAGAAGTGGAAGGAGCTGCCTTGGACATATGTTGGCATTGGAAATGTGGGTCATATCCTTGGAATGGATACTAACATACCAGCAGAATAGACCTTACAGTCTTTCGTGTCTGCTCGTTTAGTCAGCCCCCACCCTGGGAACTGACTTGCTGCCCCCCTCGCCCTCTCTGGCTTCTCCCTTCCTAGTTCCTGATATTCTCGCTGCACTGGACTTTGCTTCAAGAACCTGGGAAGTATTCCCATAATGAGGAACAGAAGCAAGGTAATCATCTTGCGGGTATACTTGTAAGGAAGAAAGAAATTGGTCAGTAGGTACTATTCCGCCCAATGGGGTTAGGAAAAGTAATTATTCTCCTTTTTTATAGTTTCATCTGGTTGGTGTATAGCCACTTATCAGTGGTTTTCTTCAAGTGAGTGATTCTAACTTGACAGACTGCTGGGCTCAGTTTGATAATTTGGTAGGGTCCTTCCCATTTGTTGGTAAGGAGTGTGTAGGATGTGCAAATCTGAGTACCATTACCTGGTCTCCAACTTGCCAGTCTACTTCTTTTGCCTGTTTGTCAAAATGAGCTTTGGAACATTGCTGGGCTTTACCTATGTGGTGAGCTGCGTTCAGATGGGTCTGAATAATATCCTGCCTAAATTTTCCAACATGGGTGTCTACAGACACTCTGTCTGCAGTGGGTATGTGTAGATCAATCAGCAGGTGCTCAGGTAGTTTCATGGTCCTACCAGTCATAACCTCGAAAGGGGTACACTGGGTAGTGGCTGCAGGAGTACCCCTAATTGCCATAAGGAGTAAAGGCAATAGGGAATCCCAATCCTTGGGATTGTCCTCAATGAATTTGGATAACATGGTTTTTATCCATCTGTTGACTCTTTTTACCTGGCCTGAAGATTGAGGGTAGTAAGGAATGTGAAGCTTCTGTTGGACTCTGAGAAGTTTTGAGTGTTTCTTGCATCAGTTCACCTGTAAAGCTGGTTCCTTGATCAGAGTCTACCTTTAGAGGTAGGCCCCACCTGGAAATGTAGCATTCTTTTGGTTGAAATTGGATTGTTTTGTGCACAGATCAGACAACTGCCAATATAATGTTGGACATCTGTGGTCATACCAGGCCACCAACCCACAGTTTTCAGTCTTTTGACTGTGTTTTCCACCCCCTGGTGTCCTCCAGTTGGGGTGTCATGTACCTGATGGATAAACTCAGATCGCAGTGATGTCGGAACCACCCACAATCTGTAGCTTAGCTTCTCTGACTGGTATCATACCAGTTTATCATCTTGTGAAGGATGCAGTTTTACTGCATGTCTCTTGTAAGGGTTGTTGGTTGGTAACTCTTGCTCAGTTTCTTTTGTCTAGGAACCTGAACACCTCTTTTATCTGTGGATCAGATTTTTGTGCAATCGATGGATCCAATGGAACAAAGTCCTCTTTGTCTTTTTGGTGGCTGCAGTGTGTATTGCTGCCATAGCAATGGGATGACATTTTCCAGATGCCTCCTCCCCACTCCCCAAGCACCATCCTTGGCAACGGTGACTACTCGCTCATTGAACTTGATAGGGTTCTGATATGAAATGGGCCTTCACTTTGTGAATGTACAGGTTGTGTTTGAACTGCTGAACCAAAGTGTCAATGTATACAAAAATGTCTCTGTACTTGACAGGTGTGCCATCAGAAGAAGTGAAGGAATTTCTTTGCCAGAAAGGTAGAAATTCTGTCAAAGAGCAACAGACCCAGTTAGTTTGTGAAAATAATTGTTACTTTGAGAGGACTCTTGCAGTAGGTAATTACGTATAGGACTGATGCTGGCAGGCGTCAGGACCCCATGTAAAAAATTTCTAGCTAGCAGTCTCTGGCAGGGGACCGCCCCCACGTCAGGTGACCGACGTCAAGCGACATCAGTATAAAGGGGCGGTCCCCCACACCCGCCTACCAGTTCTTTCCCGCTGTTAGCTCGTATCAGCACCTCGCGGTAAAGTTCGCTTGTCAGCCTGTCGTTGGTAGTTCTACTGTCTGTTTTCTCGATTTAATTCAATAAATAGTTCACTTTTTCGGTGGTGTGTGTCGTCCCCTACACCCTCCGAGCTCAAGAATAAGTGCGACTCATGCGGCGCCCAACTCCCACACAAGGACGGCCATTCCCAGTGTCTCTTCTGTCTGGGCCCCGGATCATCAGGTGAAGTGCCAGCATTGCCTGAAATTCAACGCCGCCACCTGCAGACGGAGGCAGCAGTCCCTGGAGGCCCACATCCTTAAAAAGAAAATGACCTCCATGGAGAAGGAGTTGAAAAAGCTCAGTCAGGCTTCTACTTCCCCCGAAGGCCATTGTAAGAAGAAGGATAAGGAGAAGCATCGGGACTGGGGCTCCTCGTCCACCGCGACTTTGGCTGGAGTCGCGTGTTAGAAGTAACGTCCCCGAGGGGCGGCTCCCGTGATGGCCGTCTTGGAGGCTTCAAGGCGTGCCGACCGCCTCGTGGCCTCGCCACGCTCGGGCCCTTTGGTCACCTCCGGGCTATTGGAGGCCCCCACCACCGGTAAGGCCGCCGTGTGACCTACTGGTGCGAGTGGCTCTGGTAAGCTGGACGGCAGTTGCTCTGATGCCCGCCTGGAAATGGCCACTAAGTTGCTCGACCCTTCGGGGCAGCACACGGCCCCTGTTCCTCCCGAGCAGACTGCCCTTCCTTCATGGCCTGCCTCGGGCGACGGGTCCGCTAAGTCGGACGTCGGCTTCTCTGATGTCCGCCCGGACTCTGCCGATAAGTGGGACGTCGGGCTGCCCGACGACCGTGCAGCGGCCGAGCTGACACCGGACCCTATTTCGTCCACCGTTCCTGGCTCCTTGCAGCCTTCACGGCCCTACGGGGACCCTCGGTCTCTCAGCTTGACCGGGATTTTCCCTTCTTCCCGGATGATGCCGAGGATCTTTCTGCACCCCGTCGGGTCTCCCTCCCGCTGGGCCGGATGACCTGACGTCTGTCCCCCAGAAGCCGGCCCCGACGCTGATCCTGCATACACTAGGCGACATCCCCCTCCTGGATGCCGCCCCCATGCTGGGCCTGCCGCCCGCTGGGCCCTCTGGTTCCAGGCCCACCTGCTGGGCACCCTGCCGGGCCATGCAGTGTCAGTGGCTCAGTAGGTAGCACTCTCGCCTCTGAGGCCGGGAGATCAGAGGGCTGTGGGTTCAGTCCCCACATCTGGCACTTGGGTTAATATCCCAGTATTGACACTGTAATGCAGCATGAGAGGGGTGCTGCATTTCTGAGGTGCCGCCTTTCGGATGAGACGTTAAACCGAGGTCCCATCTGCCTGGATTGGTGGTAGTTCAGGTGGATGTTAAAGATCCCATGGCACTTATCGAAAGAGTAGGGAATTTCCCGGTGTCCTGGCCATTCCCTCATTCACTAAAAATACCACCAACAGCTTAATCTGGTTCAAAGTCAGTTGGCATTCATCTGTATCCCCTTCCCCCGGGTCGTGCCTGAAAATAGGCAGGATTTGTCTAGTGCACTTACCCGGTCAACAAAAGCTAAATAAATAAATAAATAAATCTACCCTGGCAGACCCCCTGGTTCCCGGGTATCCAACCCCGTTGTATCTGACGCAGTCATACCCGGGTCCGCAGTATCCGGTGCCCCAGTACCTGATGCTGCAGTACACGGTGCCTCATTACCTGATGCCGGGTTACCCGCCATCCGGTTACGGATACGCGCCATACGGATACACTCAGTATCCGTATCTCCTCCTCCACCGCCCCCTCAGCCGCCGGTGGATTTGAAGGAGACTCTAGCCTCCTGGTGGGCTGAGGCCAAGGCTGAGCTCACCAGAGAGGTGGAGAGTCGTCTCCCGGTTCCCGTACGTCTGAGATGATTGACTCCCTCCCCACCTCCGGATACCAGAGGCGAGCCCTCCGGTTCCAGGGCATGGCAGGATATGCTTCCCAAAGGGTCCATTCCTCCCCTGCACCGGGGAGGGGAGACGTCTTCTTCCTCCTCGGACACCTCTGATGACTCCGATGGTTGTTCCGGCCTGGACGACGAGCCCCGCTCTCCAGATAAACCCAGGCCAAGGACTCCTCCGAAGTCCCGGCCGGAGGATTCTTCCTTCACGGAGTTGCTGTGCAAAATCCAGGAGGTTCATCAGTGGCGCTCCTTTGAGCCGGATCCACAGTGTAAAAAAACTCGCTGCGCACCTGGATCTGCCCGAGACCGCTCAGACCTTGGTGCCACCCTGGATTGAGCCTCATGCTGACCTTGTTTCCACTATTTGGAAGCAACCGTCTGCAATAGCCGCTCTTCCTCGGAACTTGGACAGGCTATATCAGGCTCCCGAGGGTGTTGACTCCCTTAATTCTCACCCTCGAGCTGACTCTGTCGTGATTAGCGCTGCTCATGGTCGGTCAGCTAACCCGAAGCATTTGAGCTCGTTGCCACCTAACAAAGAATACCATCTTCTGGACCAGTATGGCAAGAAGGTCTTCGGTTCTTCCACTCTGGGTATTAGGGCCCTGAATTGTGTTGGTCATATGGGGGATTACCAGAAAACGATTCTTAGTGAGGTGGAATCCAAGTTGGACTCCTTCCTGATTCTCAGGTGAAACAGGAAGTGGCTGGTCTTGTCTGCTCTGCACGTTTGGCCAGTCGGCACATTCTTCGTGCCATGTACAATGCAGTGGACGCTGCTGGTAGGAGCTCGGCTTTCGCCGTGGGTTTACGGCGTCATGCCTGGCTCCGTGTGTCAGGGTTGGTCCTGGAAGTGCAGTCGGCTATCCAGGACGCGCCTTTCTGGGGTTCGGTGCTGTTCGGGGGTGATGTCAAGGACATCATCACCGATCTGCAGGAGAAAGGGACTGCACTGAAGTCTGTGGACTCCATGTACAAACCCCCTCAAACGCAGCGTCGTCCCTTTCGCAGACGGAATCGCCAAAAGGCAAAACCTTAGGGAAAGCGGGCCAATAAACGCCAGACCCCCCGGCTCCCGGGTATCCGATGCCGTCGTATCCGACGCCGCAGTACCCAGTGCCTCAATACCAGACACTGGGTTTCCGCCCGTCGGGTTATGGATACGCACCTTACGGGTATAATCAATACCCGTATCCCCCTCCTCCACCGCCCCCTCTGCCGCCGGTGGACTTGAAGGAGACTCTGGCTTCCTGGTGGGCTGAGGCTAAGGCTCAACTCACCAGAGAGGTGGAGAGTCGGCTCATGCGCCACGGTACTGATTCGGCTCCCATACATCCCTGACTTAGACTCCTCCCACTCTCTGGACACCAGGGGCGAGCCCTCTGGTTCCAGGGTGGGGCAGGATATGCTTCCCCGAGGACCTTCCAAGGGGGTCTGTTCCTCCCCCTCGCTTCATCTTCTTCCTCCTTGGACACCTCGGACAACTCCGGTTGCTCCGAGCCAGACGGCGAGCAACGCTCTCCATCTAAGCCCAGGCCTAGGACTCCTCCGAAGTCTCCTCTGGAGGATCCTTCCTTTACGGAGTTGCTACTCAAAATCCAGGAGGCTCACAAGTGGCATTCATTGGAGCCGGATCCACTGCGTAAGAAACTTGCTGAACATCTGGACCTGCCCGAGACGGCTCCTACATTGGTGCCACCCTGGATTGAGCCTCATGCCGACCTTGTTTCCACTATTTGGAAGCAACCGTCTGCTTTAGCCCCGCTTCATCGGAAGTCGAACAGGCTATATCAGGCTCCCGAGGGTATTGACTTTTTAGATTCTCACCCTCGAGCTGATTCGATCATGATTAACGCCACTCATGGCCGGACAGCTAACCCGAAACATCTGAGCTTGTCTCCACCTGACAAAGAATCCTGTCTTCTGGACCAGTACGGGAAGAAGATCTATGCTTCTTCTACTCGGGGTATTAGGGCCCTAAATTATGTCGGTCACATGGGGGATTACCAGAAGGCGATTCTTAGTGAGGTGGAATCCAAATTGGACTCCCTTCTGGACTCTTAAGTCAAATAGGAAGGGGCTGACCTCGTCCGCTCTGCATGTTCGGCCAGTCGGCACATGCTTCATGCTACTTACGATGCGGTGGACACTGCTGTAGGAGCTCGGCTTTCGCCGTAGGCTTACGGCGTAATGCCTGGCTCCGTGTGTCAGGGTTGGTCCCGGAAGTGCAGTCCACTATTCAGGAAGCACCCTTCCGGGGTTCGGTGCTGTTCGGTGAGGATGTCAAGGACATTATCACCGATCTGCAGGAGAAGGGGACTGCACTGAAGTCTGTGGACTCCACGTATCATCCCCATCAAACGCAGCGCCATCCCTTTCGCAGGCGGAATTGGCAAAAGACGAAACCCTGCTAAACGCCGGACCCCTCTGGCTGCCAAGCCCCCTCCACCCAAAAAAGCAGCAGGTGCTTCAGCCACCCCACACCACCAGACTCCTTTCCTCTCCCACAGCCTCTGGGCCTTCCGGAGGAATCAGTAGGAGGGAGGTTTTCCCTCCACCTCCCGGGTTGGGAGAGGATAACTTCAGATTCCTGGGTGCTGTAGCTGATCGCAGAAGGACACTCAATAGAGTTTCTTCAGAAACCCTCTCGACACCCTCCCCCAAGGTTGTCGTACTCTCGGGAACATCATCTTCTGGTCCAGGAAGAGATCTCAGCACTTTTGCTGAAGGAGGCGATAGAACCCGTCCCCATTCCTCTTCAGGGAACGGGATACTATTCTCATTTCTTCCTGGTCCCGAAGAAAACTGGGGACGTGAGGCCGATTCTTGACCTCAGCTCCCTGAACTTGTTCGTGGAGTACAAGAGGTTCAGGATACTCTCGCTGCAGAGCCTCCTGCTCCTTCTTCGGCCGGGACTGTGGCTGTGCGCTTTGGATATGCAGGATGCCTACTTGCATATCCCTATCCGCCCTTCCCATCGCAAATACCTGCTTCTAGGGACATGGATATGTTGTTCATCCACACTTATTGGCAGGTTCCTTGCCGCTTTAAATCTTGCCGGAAGGTCTTCAAGCTGGCTCCTCCCACCCACCCGGGTGGTAAAACTCTCGGCTCCGCCCCATGACGCCAGATCTTCCTTACCGCTTGGAAGCTCAGGTTCCCTCCTTAACGCTCCGCGTATAAGACTGGTTCCTAACTCTTCGGTTTTCAAATTAAACTTTAAGGTTTTCTAGACTTTGGTCAACTATTTCCCTTGTGGCTGCGATGGACAAATCTACTCCCGGTTTCCGGAGATGCCCATGCGGGCAGATGATGTCTCGGACGGATCCGCACTCCATGTCCGTCTACTGCTTGGGCCTTGAGTACAACCCGCAGGCTTGTGACCTGTGCTCTTCTTTCTCGGCCTACGTCCTGGAAGACCATGCTGCCCGTCTGCAACTTGGGCGACTCGAAAAGCGTTACCCTCCGGTAAAGTTGAAAAAGGCCCGGTTGGCGGTTTCCTCGGCGGCGGGCTCGGCGGATCAGCTAGAGCAGATGATCGCCCTCGAAGAGGAGGCAGCGCGGGCCGCATCTTCCTCGGCCGTGGCATTTATCCCGCTCTCCCTGGGATCCTCATATTCTGCTTCCTTTAAGGAGCTTTGTCTGTCTCTCTCCACCAAGGGAGAAGGACCTTCATCTTCTGGACCTTCCTCTCGGTCCAGAAAGAAGAAGGACAAGGGTAAGTCCATCTGTGGACGCTCTTGGGAGCGGGAGAGGTCCCCCTCCCCGAGTGGTCGACCATCGACTTCGGTCGATCCTTCGGCTTCGGCCACTGGCTTCACGGTGTCCCCGTCAGGTCAGTTGACCGAGACTCCCGTCGGAAGTCGAGATCTTTCGACCCGTTGGCCGGGTTGTCGACCGGCGAAGCCGAAAATCCTCTCTCCCCGGTTCCCCCGGTGGTGGTTGAGGATCCCGTGGGCTTGCCAGTGTCTCCGGTTCCGGAGCCCTTGGGTGTTCCTTCTGAGCCGAAGGGAGGGCAGGTTTCCCCTGCTCCTTCCCTGCACCCTCCTCGGAAAAGCCGAGGTTCACGGTCTCGGTCTCGGACCTCTTCGCAGTCCAGCTGATCCCACCACCATAGGTGGTCTCGGTCTCTGCACTGTGGCAAGCGGCGCCGCCGCTCATCCTCTTCCTCAGACGAGGGGAGGCCTCGGCGCCAGGATTGCGTCGACGTCTAGAGGACCTCATGTGGCAACAGCTTCTGCTGGCCGGGAACAAGCCAACGACATCGCCTTCCCCGGCCGTTAAGTGGCTGTCACCGGAGCGGCCGAAGCAACCCCTCGCTTTAGCCCAGGTGCCTGTTTCCAGGCCTGTTGCTCAGCCGAAACCAGCTGCTCCACCGATTATGGTGGAACCTCCGCCTCCACAGCCGTTGTTTGGGGCTCCGACCAAGAACTCTTGGCTCAGGGTTTACCCCATAGGCTGTCGGTCACCCTTACTCCCGATCGCCCTCGGAAGGTGGAGGGTGGCTCAGGCCTGAGGCAGCTCTTTGCGGACTCTTCCGAGTCCGACGACGATTCCTCCCTTTTCTCCAGGCGAGTGGACTTGGAGTCCTCTGGAGGTCAGTCGCTGGACGATAGCCCTTCGTCCTTTCTGGGTTTGCTTAGGCTCATCTCGGAGTCCACCGGGATGCAGCTCGAGCTCGTATCCAAGCGGGTCAAGTATCCCCTCACGGAGATCTTGGACCGGGGATTCCCTACGGAGGCCTTTCCTGTGGCTGAGGGCCATTGTGGGCCCAGCGGAGCTCCTGGCGGCGCCTAGCTTCCTGCCCTGCTCCTTCCCGGCCAGGATGGCCAGGAAGTATCGGTCCCTACTGGTTCCCTGTCGGTTTCTCGGAACATCCCTCAACCGAGGGTTAGTTACCGACAGCGTTTTCAGCGTTCGGAAATCTAGGGGCGTGGACAAACCTCCCGACAAGGAGTCCAAGAAATTGGACTGTGCTGGGCGAAAAAGTCTACGCTCGTCCTCCCTTGACCTTAGTCAGGCCAGCTCGGCCGTGCTTATGGCACATTCTTCCATGCCCTGTTGGGCTCCTGGGCCGAGTGGTCCCTCATCTCCGCTGACCTGCAGACTACGGTTAGGCAGGTGCGGGGACCAGGGCAGAGCAGTGGCAAAGCAGCAACTTCAGACTGCTTTGGACATTGGAGACTCATGTGCCAGGTCAGTCGCGGCCGCAGTGGCTATGCGCCGTCGGGCATGGCTGAGGATATCCACCTTCACAGCGGATACCCAGCACAAATTGGCGGATGTCCCCTTCCTGGGGACCGACCTCTTCGGCCCTGGAATGGAAGGCCACCTCCAGAGAATCGAAAAGTCCAATGCCACTTTGGACTCGGTCTCATCCGCTTAGAGGGACAAGGGCCGCAGACCACAACCCAAGCCCTTTCGTCCGTCTGCGCCCTCGGCACGTCCAGCCCAGCAACATCAGGGCCAGCAGGCTCGCGCTTGGCATCCCAAACCCAAGCCCGCGGCTTCCTCCTCCAGGAAGCAGGGAGGTAAAGGCCCAGGAGGGTCCCTCGGCGGTCCCTCCTCCAAACCTGTACAGTGGCCAGGTTGAGGTGTGCCTTCCCCCAACCTCGTCACCTCACCCAAATTCCCCTGTGGAGAGGCGGCTCGATACTTCCTTTCCGCCTGGTCTGCTATTACCACAGACGGTGGGTGTTGGAAGTGGTAGGAAAGGGCCTGCCTCTGGAGTTCGAGCAGGCCCCGCCCTTCAGAGCTGTCGCCCCCAGGGGGGCCTCGGGGTCTGCAGCCTCGCTGTCGGCTCACTGAGCCGACATCACTCTGCTCCTCAAGAAAGAGGTGATCAGAGAGGTGGCGGACCCTCCCTCAGACCCGGGGTTTGTGTCCAGGTACTTCCTGGTCCCAAAATGGACGGGGGGCTGGCGCCCCATTCTTGACCTACGCGACCTAAACAAGTTCCTAAGGTCTCGAACCTTCAGGATGGTCACTCTGGCTCAGATAATACCATCCTTGGAACGCGGCGTGTGGTTCTGCTCTCTGGACCTGCAGGACACGTTTTTTCACGTCCCTATCCGTCCGTCTCACCAAAGATTCCTTCCCTTTTGAGCAGAAGGATCCCTTTTCAAGTTCCGAGCCATGCCCTTCGGCCTGTCTCCTGCACCCAGGGTCTTCACCAAATGCATGGCAGTGGTGACAGCATTCCTGTGGCGCCGAGGGGTCCGGGTGTACCCTTACCTGGACGATTGGCTGATAGCAGCCCCTTCCAGACAGGAGGTGGAGCGGTCCAGAGATCTGGCCCTCCAGGTTTACTTTCAAATCGGCCGAGTCGGAACTCGAACCGAAGCAGGTGATTCTCTTCATCGGGGCAGAGCTCGACTCTCTTCGAGCCAGAGCATGGCTCCCGGCGGACAGGGCCGAGGTTCTTTCCTCCTTTGCCCGATCATTTCTGGTTGGGCAATTATCCCTGCCCGGGACTTCATGCGCCTCCTGGGTTTCATGGTGGCCTGCACCAGCGTGGTCCGTTGGGCCCGCTGGAACATCACGCCCCCTTCAGTGGGGGCTGGCCAGCCAGTGGTCTCAGCTGCGATCCATTGGACCAGCTAGTGGCGGTGACCCAGGGGATGTGGGCGCTCTCCAGTGGTGGATCATTCCAGCTCATCTGCAGGAGGGCATCCCATTTGTCTGCCCGAGCCAATGGTCTCTCTGTCGACCGACGCCTCTCTGATGGGTTGGGGTGCCCATCTGGGGGAGCACAGAGCGCACGGCCTCTGGTCCCCACGGGAGTCCCGATGCCATATCAACCTGCTGGAGCTCCGAGCGGTCCACCTAGCTCTCACCGCCTTCGCTCCGTTTCTACGGGGTCAAGTGGTTTGGGTCCAGCGGACAATACCCGACCATGTACTACCCTAAACCGCCCAGGCGGGACGCGCTCCATGCCCTTGTGCAAGGAAGCTCTCCGCATTTGGTCACTCGTGCGCAGCCTGGAGGCGGATCTCCTAGCCATTCATGTGGCAGGAGCCTCCAACACCCTGGCCGATGCCCTAAGCCGGATAGGGGCTGTATCCCACGAGTGGTCTCTCCTGCCGAAGGTAGTACAAGATCTGTTCTCCCATTGGGGCACACCTCAGGTGGATCTGTTTACCTCCAGGGAGAACGCGAAGCTGAGGCTGTTCCATGCCCGCCCCCCTCAGCAGGGCTCGCTGCAGGGGGATGCCTTCTCGAGGCCATGGACCCCGGGCCTCTTCTGCTCCTTTCCCCCATTTCCCTTGATCCACAAGGTGCTTCTCAAGGTGAGGAGGGACAAAGGCGCAGGTGATTCTGGTAGCCCCAGACTGGCCCCGCCAATGCTGGTATCCAGATCTCCTCAGCCTCAGCTCCAGGCTCCCGAGCAGCTTCCAGCTACTCGGACCTGCTTTCAATCAATCAGGGAAGGTGTTCCATCCGGACCTTCAATCCCTGCACCTACTGGCCCTGGTTCCTGAGTGGCTAGAGTTCCAGGCCTTGGGTCTTTCCGACGAGGTCCTCAATGTAGTGGAGGCGTCCCGTAAGGAGTCGACCAGGAAATGCTATGCCTTCAAATGGAAAAGGTTTTCCATTTGGTGTCAGGGCAAGGGCCTGGACCCTTACTCCTGTTCCTTGGCAAGCATTTTGAACTATTTATGGTCCCTTTCTCAGCACATGCTCAGGTCGACAACCCTAAGGGTGCACCTGGCAGCCATCTCTGCTTACCGGGCGCGGGCCGGGAAGCAGTCGGTGGCGCAGGAGGAAGATGGTCTGGCGCTTTTCAAAGGCCTTGATCACATTTCCCCTCCAGGTCTGAGAACCTCCACCTCCGTGGGATCTCACTGCTAGTATTGACAAAGCTCATGGGCAAGCCATTCGAACCAATGCACAGGTGTGATCTCTCTCACCTGTCGTGGAGAACCGCCTTCTTGGTGGCTATTCGTCAGCCAGAAGGATGGGAGAGCTCAGGCGCTTTCCATCCAGTCTCCTTACCTGGTCTTCCACAGGGACAGGGTTGTCCCTGCGCCCCACCCGAAATTCCTTCGAAGGTGGTGTCGGAGTTTCACCTAACCAGGTGTTGACTCTGCGGTGTTCTACCCCAATCACACCTCGGAGGCCGAATATAGGCTCCATACTTTGGACCCTAGAAGGGCGCTACGCTTACTATAAGGGCGCATGGCTGAAATCACGGGGAGAGGTTCGCCAGCTGTTTGTCCCCTACGCTGAAGCTGCACCTGGCAGACCTGCAGCCAGCGGACGATAGGCAGGTGGGTCACCTCCTGCATAGATCTCTGCTATAAGTTGGCCGGACATGGAGCCTCCCAGAGGGATAGAGCTCATTCTACCCGCCATACTGCTGCATCGGTGGCTGCTTCCAGGGACGTCCCTATCCAGGAAATCTGCAGGGCTGCTACCTGGAAGTCAGCACACACCTTCATCACCCATTACCAAATTGACCTTGAGTCACGCCGGGATGCTGGTTTTGGGGCCTCGGTTCTCCAGTCTCTTTTCCCTAAGTAGGGGGTGTGCGTCTTGCCTCCCTCCTCCCGGAGAACTGCTAGGAGTCTGCCAATAAGTGTGGATGAACAACATATCCATGTCCCTAGAAATACAGGTTACTCACCTGTAACAGGAGTTCTAGGAATGGTATGTTGTTTCATCCACAGTTTCCTGACCTCCCGGCAGGAGCACAGCCTGAGCTTCCAGCGGGCCAGATCTGGCATCATGGGGCGGAGCCGAGGGTTTTACCACCCGGGTGGGTGGGAGGAGCCAGCTTGAAGACCTTCCGGCAAGATTTAAAGCGGCAAGGAACCTGCCAATAAGTGTGGATGAACAACATATACCATTCCTAGAACTCCTGTTACAGGTGAGTAACCTGTATATTTTGCGTTCAAGGGGGATCACTACCAGTTCAAGGCCCTCCCATTTGGTCTTTCCTCGGCGCACCAAGTGTTCACCAAATGCCTTTCAGTGGTAGCGGCCTACCTGCGTACCCAGGGTGTGCAGGTTTTCCCGTACCTGGATGATTGGCTCCTGGTGGCCCCGTCAAGGGAGGAACTCCTGCGCTTCCTTTACCTTACCCAGCAGGTCTCTGCCTGCCTGGGTATTACCATCAACCAAGCCAAGACCCATCTTATCCCGTCCCAGAGGCTCCAGTTTATCGGGGCGATCCTGGACACGTTCTCTGGCATGGCCTTCCTGCCACCGGACAGGGCGGCCACTCTTCAGGCCCAGGTCAGCCTGTTGTCCAGCCACAGGTGGGTCAGCGCCAGGGCAGTCCTTTGCCTCCTTGGGCTAATGGCGGCTGCAATTCCGACAGTCCCTTGCGCTTGGCTCCACATGAGAATCTCTCAGTGGACACTTTGGTCTCAGTGGGATCAGCTGTTGGACAACGTAGATCAACTTGTCCTGGTCTCCACTCCCATGGCTCGGGACTTGCAGTGGTGGATGGTTCAGGAGACCCTCTGCCGGGGAGTTTCCTTCAGTCTCCCTCCCCTCTCACAGATGTTGACTACGGACGCCTCCGGCGCGGGTTGGGGAACCCATCTCGGTCCTCAGAGGACCCAGAGCTCCTGGTCCAAGCTTGAGGAGTCCCTCCACATCAGTGTGCTGGAACTTAGGGCAGTACTGTATGCTCTTCAGGCTCTGCATCTGTATCTGTCTCCAGGTCACCTAGCAGTACAGACGGACAACATGTGTGTGGTCTGGTACATCAACAAACAGGGAGGAACTCGTTCCTACCCCCTTTGCCGAGAGGCGATGCGAGTCTGGGATTGGGCAGTACAGCACAACCTTCACCTCACGGCATCTCATGTCCTGGGGATCGAGAACAAGCTGGCAGACAGGCTAAGCTGGTCATCTGCTCTAGCTGACGGATGGGAACTGGATCAGGGGGTCGTAGGCGACATCTTCTCACGCTGGGGAACTCCACAGATAAACTGTTCCTTCCCCCAAAACCAATACATTCCATCTTCTGCTAAACACTTGCTCCAGGGCGCTGTATTTTTTGAGAAGCGCTCTGTCTCCTGAGACTGAAAGGGCAGATTAGTCTGTGCCTCCCCGATTCCACTGATTATGAGGTCTTGCAGAAACTCTGTTCGGAAGGAGCTCGAAATGATTCTGATCGCTCCTTTCTGACCCAGGCAAGTTTGGTTCTCTCTTCTGCAACAGTACTCAGAGGAATCTCCTCTTCCTCTGTCACAACTTTAGCTGACCCAGGATCAGGGGACCTGGTCCATCCAGGCCTCAAGTCCCTTCAGTTGCACGCGTGGCTCCTGCAGACATAGCTGAAGCCCGATTCGGCCCCCCCCCGAGTAGCGAAGATTCTGGCGGAGGCCAGGAAACCCTTCACCAGATCTACTTATGCCATGAATTGTAAACGGTTCACTATCTGGGCCGCCTCCAAAGATTTCGAGCCTTTCTCATGCTCTGTTGAATGGCTTCTGGATTACCTGCGACACCTCTTTGACCTGGGTCTCAGTCATTCTTCCTTAAAGGTTCACATGATGGCCATTTCAGCCTACCATGTCCCTTTCGCAGACAGGACGTTTGCTCAGCTAGAGGTCTCTAAGACCTTCCTTAAAGGGGTCCTCCACTTTGACCGCCTATCCGGGTTCCTGCCCCTCCTTGGGATCTGAATTTTATCCTGGAGAAGCTTACTCTACCCCATTTCGAGCCGGCAGCCTCAGCAGACGTAAAGTTCCTTACTTGAAAGACTCTCTTCCTAGTTGCCATTACTTCTCGAAGAATTTCCGAGCTCTAGGCCCTGATGTGTAAAATCCTGTATTTGATTTTTCACAAGGAACGTGTGGCTCTGCGTACCAACCCTAAGTTTCTCCTCAAGGTGGTAGCGGAATTTACGCTGAATCAATCCATGGAGTTACTTGCATTCTTTACGCAGCACTCCAGTCATGGAGAGTACCTCCTGCATACTCCAGATATTCACCGGATTCTGAGATACTACACCAACAGGACGAAGGATCTCAGGAAGACTGATCAACTGTTTGTCTCTTTTGCTCACAAAAGAGAAGGCAATGCTGTTTCTAAGCAATGCCTGTCTAAATTGTTGGCTGATTGTATCACTTTATGTTATGACAAGTACAAGATCCTGCCAGATCAGGTCTGCAGCTTGTTTCAAGAATGTGTCAGCGACTGACATTCGTGCGACGCCACTTGGACTTACGTCCATACCTTTACGAAACATTACAGTTTGAACATTGCCTTTCACCACAGAGCAGGCTTCGGGTTGGCTGTTCTGCAGGGCCTCCTTTCCTAAGGCCTTCACAGCTAGAGGGTGTACTTCTGAGTAGTTTTCCTCCTCCCGTTGCTTCTTCTTGTTCCAGACTGCTTGAGACTCAGTCCTATATGTAATTACCTACTGCAAGAGCGCTCTCAAAGTAAGATAGCACAGTTACGTAAGAACGTAGTGTAACAGTAGACCTTTGAGAGAGGCTCTTGCAGTAGGTAATACCTTCCCACCCTCCATCCCCCTAAGCTTTTTCAGCTCCTTTTCCAGGATAGGAAATATTTCTCTCTCGTCTCACCTTTTGGCCTTTGGCGGGAAAGAACTGGAAGGCGGGCGTGGGGGACCACCCTTTTATACTGACGTCGCTTGACGTCGGTCACCTGACGTGGGGGCAGTCTCCCGACAGACTGCTAGCTAGAAATTTTTCCGTGGGGTCCTGATTCCTTTCGGCATTAGTCCTATATGTAATTACCTACTGCAAGAGCCTCTCTCGAAGATCTACTGTTACGGTAAGTTCTTGCATAACTGTACTTTCTGGGGACGTGGATATGTTGTTCAATCCACACTTATTGGCGGGTTCCTTGCCGGTTTAAATCTTGCCGGAAGGTCTTCAAGCTGGCTCCTCCCACCCACCCGCGTGGTAAAACTCTTGGCTCCGCCCCATGTCGTCAGATCTTCCTTACCGCTTGGAAGCTCAGGTTCTCTCCTTAGCGCTCTGCGTTTTCGGACTGGATCCACACTCTTCGGTTAATCTGAAACTAATTCTCAAATTTACAAGACTTCGGTCTTCTTTTTCCCTCAAGGCTGCGATGGACAAATTGATGCCTGGATTTCGTCGGTGCCCCTGTGGCAGAAGATGTCCCGGACCAACCCACACTCCACGTGCGTTTACTGCCTAGGACTCTGCCACGATTCGCAGGCTTGCGATTTGTGCAGATCCTTTTTGGCTTCGGTCTTGGAGGACCGAGCTGCTCGACGACTTTTGGGGTGCCCTGAAAAACTGTATCCACTGGTCAAGTCGAAGGAGGCCCGTTGGACGGTGTCCGCGGCGGCGGGCTCTGCGGAACAGTTAGAGCAGATGATCTCCCACGAGGAGGAGGAGGTGACCCAGGCTGCATCATCTTCTTCCTCGGTCGCGGCATTTATCCCGCTGTCCTTGGACTCTTCCTATACAGCTTCTTTTAAGGAGCTTTGCCACTCCCTCTCCACCAGTGGAGAAGGACCATCGGGACATTCCAGTCGGTCCAAGAAGAAGGACTCCAAAGGTAAGTCCCACCTTTGACGTTCGTGGGAGCAGGAGAGATCCCCTTCACCGGATGGTCGACTTTCGACTTCGGTTTAGGTTGCGGCTAAGGCCGCTGGCTTCATGGTGTCCCCATTAGGTTAGCCGGCCAAGACGCTCGTCGACGCAGTCGAGATTTTTCTCGACCCGTCGGACGGTTTGTCGACTGGTGATGCCGACAACCCTACTTCACCGGTTACGGTGAAACAGAGGACTTGCCTGTGCGAGTCCCCAGGTAAGGTCCTGAACCGGGGGAGGCGGGTTCCCGTCCCTCTGACCACCCTCTGAATCCCTGAAGGTCTCGGTCTCGGACCTCTTCCAGGTCCAGCCAGTCCCACCGGCGTCAGCAGTCTCGGTCTCGGCACCATGGAAGCGGCGCGCACTCATTCTCGTCATCCTCTTGGAGGATAGGCTCCGGCACAAGTTGCATCGGTGCTACGAGGATTTAATGTGGCAGCAGCTCTTGCTGTCTGGCAATAAGCTGACTCCGTCGCCTTCTCTGGCCATTAAATGGCTGTCACCTGAGCAGCCGAAACACCCTAAGTGAGTCGAGGGGCAAGCCGGCACCAGTTGTTGGCGGTAAGCTGCTCCCCATTGTGGTGGATCCTCCGCCTCCACAACCAAAGACTGGGGCCCCGACCAAGGATTCTTGGTCGGGTCAGGGCTTGCCTGATAGGTTGTCGGTCACCCTCACTCCCGATCGACCTCGGCACGTGGAGGGTGGCTCAGGCGCTCAGTAGCTGTTCCAGACTCCTCAGAGTCAGACGACGATGATTCATTGTTCTCCAGGCCGCTTGACCTGGAGTCTACAGGGGAGGGTCAGTCGGTGGACGAGAGCTCATCCTCATTTTTAGGAATGCTTGGACTCATCTCAGAGTCCACTGGGATGAAGTTCGAACCCTTTTCAAAATGGGCCAGGTATCCCCTCACGGAGATACTGGACCGAGGGGATTCCCCTACGGAGGCCTTTCCAGTGGCCGAAGCCATTGTTGGCCTGGCCCTGGAGCTGTGGCAGCGGCCAGCATCTTGTCCCGCACCTTCGGCGAGGATGGCTCGAAAGTATGCGGTCCCTACAGGGTTCACTCTCCGGTTTCTCAGAGTACCCCTCTGCGGAGTGGTTAGTGACTGACAGTGTTTTCCGGCGTTCCAGGAACGCTTGGGATGTGGACAAACCGCCCGATAAGGAGTCCAAGAAATTGGACAACTCAGGGTGGAAGGTATATGCTGCTTCCTCCCTAGGCCTTCGTCAGGCTAGCTCGGCTGTTCTGATGGTGCACTTTTCACACGCCCTTTTGGGCTCCCTGGATGAGGTGATTCCTCATCTCCCGGCTGACCTTCAAACGACGGTCAGGCAGGTGCAGGATCAGGGAAGGGGCGGTAGATAAACAGCAGCTCCAAACCTCGTTGGACATCGCTGATTCATGTGCCTGGTCAGTAGCGGCCGCGCGCCGCAGAGCATGGCTGCGGATCTCCACCTTTACGGCTGATACCCAGCACAAGCTAGCAGACGTCCTCTTCCTGGGTACCGACTTGTTCGGGCCCGGCTTGGAGGGTCATCTCCAGTGGATCAAGAAGTCCAGCACCACCTTGGACTCGGTCATGTCTACCCAGAAGGACAAAGGCTGCCAGCAGCAGCGTAAGCCCTTTCGTCCGTCTGGCCCTGCAACACCAGCATCAGGACCAGCAGACTCGTACTTGGCACCCCAAAGCCAAGCCTGCTGCTTCCTCCAGCAGGAAGCCGGAAGGAAAAGGCCCAGCAGCATCTCGGTTGGCCCTTCCTCCAAGCCTGCCAAATGACGGGTTGAGGGGTGTAGCCCCCAACTTCGTCCTCCTCCCGGGATCCCCGTAGAGGATGGCTCTGCCACTTCCTTTCTGCCGGGTCAGCTATCACGGCCGGACGCTGGGTGTTGGAAATGGTAGGCAGGGGTCTGCCTCTGGAATTCAAGCAGTCCCCTCCCTATGGGCCCGTAACTTACGGGGGGGCTGCGGGTTCATAACCTCTCTGTCAGCTTGTTGAGCCGACATTGCCTTGCTCCTCCAGAAGGAGGTGATCAGGGAGGTGGCAGACCCCTCCAGACCCAGGGTTTGTGTCCAGGTATTTTCTGGTCCCAAAGGCGGATGGGGGCTGGTGCCCCCATTCTTGACCTACATGACCTGAACAAGTTCTTGGGTCTCGCACCTTCAGGATGGTCACTCTGGCTCAGATCATTCCATCCTTGGAGCAGGGCGTGTGGTTCTGTTCTCTGGACCTTCAGGACAGCGCTTCTTTCATGTTCCAATCCGTCCGTCTCACCAGCGATTCCTCTGCTTCAGGGCAGAGGGATCCCTTTACGAGTTCTGGGCCATGCCCTTTGGCCTCTCTCCAGCTCCCAGGGTCTTTACCAAATGCATGGCAGTGGTGACAGCATTCCTGCAGCGCCAAGGGGTCCGGGTGTACCCTTACCTGGACGACTGGCTGATTGCAGCCCCCTTCAGGTTGGAGGTGGAATGGTCCAGGAAACTGGCCCTCCAGGTGTGCTCTCAGATTGGCCTCCTCATCAATGAGGCCAAGTCGGAACTCGTGCCATCGTAGGTGATTCAGTTCATCGGGGCAGAGCTCGACTCTCTTCGAGCCAGAGCACGGCTCCCGGCGGACAGGGCCGAGGTCCTTTCCTCCTTTGCCCAATCATTTCTGGTTGGGCAATTGCGCCCTGCTTGGGACTTCCTGTGCCTTCTGGGCCTCATGGTGGCCTGCACCAGCGTGGTCTGTTAGGCCCACTGGCATATGCGTCCCCTGCAATGGGGGCTGGCCCGGCAGTGGTCACAGCGTTCCGGTCCTCTGGACCAGCCAGTGACCGTGACCCAGGAGACGTGGAACGGCGTCCAGTGGTGGCTCGTTCCAGCTCATCTGCAGGAGGGTATCCCATTTGTCCGCCCCAAGCTGACGGTCACTCTGACGACCGATGCCTCTCTGATGGGTTGGGGTGCCCATCTGCGGGAGCTCAGAGCCCACGGCTTCTGGTCCCCTCAAGAGTCTCAATGCCACATCAACCTGCTGGAGCTTCAAGCGGTCCGACTAGCCCTTACCGCCTTCGCTCTGTTCGTACGGGGTCAAGTGGTCCAGGTCCAGATGGACAACACCACGACCATGTACTACCTCAACCGGTAGGGCAGGACGCACTCCTTGCCCCTGTGCAAGGAGGCTCTCTGCACTTGGTCTGTCGTGATCGGCCTGGAGGCGGATCTCCTAGCCATCCATGTGGCAGGAGCCTCCAACAGTCTGACCGATGCCCTAAGCCGGATAGGCATTGCATCTCACGAGTGGCCTGTCCTGCCGGAGGTAGTACAAGATCTGTTCTCCCACTGGGGCATGCCTCAGGTGGACCTGTTTGCCTTCAGGGAGAATGTGAAGCTGAGGCTGTTTCATGCCCGCCCCCTCAGCAGGGCTCGCTGCAGGGGGATGCCTTCTCGAGGCCGTGGACCCTGGGCCTCTTCTATGCCTTTCCCCCATTTCCCTTGATCCACGAGGTGCTTCTCAAGGCGAGGAGGGACAAGGCGCAGGTGATTCTGGTAGCCCCAGACTGGCCCCGCCAGTTCTGATATCCAGATCTCCTCAGCCTCAGCTCCAGGCTCCTGCCCGGACCTGATCTCAGTCAACCAGGGGAAGGTATTCCACCCGGACCTTCAATCCCTGCACCTGACAGCCTGGTTCCTGAGTGGCTAGAGTTCCAGGCCTTGGGTCTTTCTGACGAGGTCCTCAACGTTGTTGAGGCTTCCTGTATGGAGTTGACCAGGAAATGCTATGCCTTTAAATGGAAGAGATTCTCCATTTGGTGTCAGGGCAAGGGGCTGGACCCTGCCTCCTGTTCCTCTGCAAGCATTCTGGACTACCTGTGGTCCCTTTCTCAGCTAGGGCTTCGGTTGACGACCCTTAAGGTGCACCTGGCAGCCATCTCAGCTTACCGGGCACGGGCTGGGAAACAGTGGGCGCAGGAGAAGGTGGTCGGGCACTTTTTCAAAGGCCTTGATCACATATCCCCTCCGGTGCGAGAACCTCCACCTCCGTGGGATCTACTGCTGGTACTGGCTAAGCTCATGGTCAAGCCATTCGAACCGATGCACAGGTGTGATCTCTCTCACCCGTCGTGGAAGACCACCTTCTTGGTGGCTATCACGTCAGCCAGAAGGATGGGAGAGCTCCAGGCACTTTCCATCGAGCCTCCTTATCTAGTCTTCCACGGGGACAAGGTTGTCCTGTGCCCCCCCCCCCAAATTCCTTCCGAAGGTGGTGTCGGAGTTTCACCTTAACCAGGTGTTGACTCTGCTGGTGTTCTACCCCAGTCACACCTCGGAGGCCGAATATAGGCTCCATGCTTTTGACCCTAGAGGCTCTCTTACTATAAGGAGCGGATGGCTGAAGTTCGGGGAGAGGTTCGCTAGCTGTTTGTCACCTATGCTGAAGCCGCACCTGGCAGACCTGCAGCCAAGCGAACGACAGGCAGGTGGGTCACCTCCTGCATAGATCTCTGCTATAGGTTGGCAGACATGGAGACTCCCAAAGGGATAAGAGCTCATTCTACCTGCCATACCGCTGCTTCAGTGGCTGCTTCCAGGGACGTCCCTATCCAGGAAATCTGCAGGGCTGCTACCTGGAAGTCAGCACACACCTTCATTACCCACTACCACATCAACCTTGAGTCACGCCGGGATGCTGGTTTTGGGACCTCGGTTCTCCAGTCTTTATTCCCTAAGTAGGGTGTGTGCGCCTTGCCTCCCTCCTCCCGGAGAACTGCTAGGAGTCTGCCAGACAGTGTGGATGAACAACATATCCATGTCCCTAGAAATACAGGTTACTCACCTGTAACAGAAGTTCTAGGAATGGTATATGTTGTTCATCCACATGACCCACCCGACCTCCCCAGCTTCGACGCACAACCTGGCTTCCAGTGGGCTAGATCTGGCGTCATGGGGCGGAGCTGAGAGTTTTACCACCGGGTGGGTGGGTGGGAGGAGCCAGCTTGAAGACCTTCCGGCAAGATTTAAAGTGGCAAGGAGCCTGCCAGACAGTGTGGATGAACAACATATACCATTCCTAGAACTCCTGTTACAGGTGAGTAACCTATATTTTTGCTCCCTTGACCACTGGGATGCATTCCTCCACATCACAGTCCGTCTAATCATCAGTACCTCCAGTTCTGGGTGGAAGGGGTCACGTACTAGTTCCAGGTTATGCCTTTTGGCCTCTCCTTGGCACCCAGGGTCTTCATCAAGTGATAGCGGTGGTGGCAGGCTACCTGCAATGCCTAGATGTCTGGGTGTATCCCTTCCTGGATGTCTGGTTGTTTACCGGTCTGTCCAGGGGGGCCATGGAGAGGTGCACAGATCTAGCTGTCCAGACTTGCCGTGACTTGGGCATGCTGGTTAACCTGGACAAGTCCAGACTGGTACCCATGAAGGTGATAAAGTTCATAGGGGCAGTACTAGACTCCATGGAGGCCAAGACCCGCCTCTCTGGGGACTGGACACTGGATCTTATTGCTTTGCCTAATTGTTTCAGGTTGGGCTCTTGTGCCCTGCTGGGGATTTTCTGCGGCTTCTGAGGTACATGGCATCCACACCAGCATGGTCCGATGGGCCCACTGGCAGATGTGCTACCTGCAGTGGGAGTTGGGCCACTAATGATTTCAGTGTGTGGGCCACCTGGACCAGTTGGTTACGGTGACCCAACCAATGTGGGATGCCCTCCAGTGGTGGCTGATCCCTGATCACCAGGAAGAAGGAATTCTTTCTGTCTGCCCAGAATGGATCGTCGCGCTCATGATGGACACATCTCTGTTGGGATATGGAGCACATGTGGCACACCATCAAGCCCACTGGTTTTGGTCACCCTGTGAGTTCCATCATCACATAAAACTGTTGGAGCTCTGTGCAGTGTGGTTTGTTCTGATGGAATTCGCTCCTTTAGTCAGTGGTCAGGTCATGCAGGTCCAGATGGAGAACACCACGACCATGTTCTACCTGAACAGGCAAGGTGGAACACATTCCCTTTCCCTGTGTTGGGAGACCCCCCACAACTGGACTGTTGTGCACAGCCTGGGTGAAAATCTCGTGGTGAGTCACGTTGCAGGGAAAACAGTCAGCTGGCAGACACACTCAGCCCGGTAGGAGAGATGTCGCACAAGTGGCCTCTGAATCAGGAAGCAGTGAACCACCTTTTTCTCCCAGTGGGGCACTCCTCCGGTGGACCTGTTTGCCTCCTGGTAGAAAGCCAAACTGACGCTGTTTTGTACCTGCCCTCCACAATCTGGACCCAAGATACTTAAACAAGCATTTACTGAAGCCGAAGTTCAAAATAGTGACTCTGGGGATAATTCTTCCCTCTCTAAGGCCAGGGGACTGGCTAGCTTCCCTAGACCTCAAGGATGCCTACTTCCACATTCCCATCAGGTGCTTTCCACAGAAAGTATCTCAGATTCGAACTGCCCTCAGGCCATTACCAGTTCAGGGCATTGCCTTTTGGGCTAACATCAGCACCAAGGGTCTTTACAAAATACCTGGCAGTAGTAGTAGCTTTTTTAAGGAGACAGAACATCTCTATTTACCCATATCTCGACAACTGGCTCATTGTGGGGCAGTCTCCAGACCAAGTCAAGTCAAATCTACAAGTGATCCAGGAAGTGCTCACTTCCTTGGGATTCCTCCTCAGTTTTCCAAAGTCAGTCCTCGAACCAGTGCAGCTCCTCACCTTCATAGGGGTGGAGTTGGACACTGCCCAGACAAAGGCCTTTCTTCCCTTGTGAAGGGTAAAGGCCCTTACAGACCTAGCTTCCTCATTTCGTCTCCTGGTCTGTCGTCCATCAAGACATTTCCTCCAACTACTGGGCCACATGGCAGCGGCCACTGCAGTGATTCCAGGGGCCAGATTTCAGATGAGGGACATTCAGTTTCACCTGAGGGCTTTTTGGTCCGAGAAAAGAGACCCCCTCACCAAACTGATTCCAGTGACTCGGACCTTGATCCATGCTCTCCAGTGGTGGCTGAATCAGGACAACCTCAGACAAGGAGTCCCCTTTGTGTCTCAGCCTCATTCGGTGGTTCTGACCACAAATGCTTCTCTCCTGGGGTGGGGGGCTCATTTGGGAGCCCTCACAGCACAAGGGGTGTGGTCCTCTCAGGAGTCTCTCCTTCATATCAACCGTCTGGAACTCAGGGCAGTATACTTAACCTTACAAGCTTTCACAAAGGCAGTACAAAACAAGATGGTTCAGGTGAGAACAGACAACACCACCACCATGTGGTACATCAACAAGCAGGGAGGCACTCGGTCTATGGCCTTGTGCACAGAAGCCATGAAAGTCTGGTCTCTGGCCTATTCTGTACAGACATCCCTGGTAGCAGTCCACCTTCCAGGGAAGGATAGTGTGTTAGCAGATGCTTTGAGCAGGATTTCTCAGGGCCATCATGAATGGTCCTTGGATCCTCTAGTGCTAAAAGTGATATTTCTAAGATGGGGCACTCCTCAGATAGACCTCTTTGCAGCCCCAGGCAATCACCAACTACCTCTCTTTTGTTGCAGACCCCCAGTATTGGGCTCAGTCCCCCTGGATGCTCTACTGTTGGATTGGACGGGGAAATTTCTGTATGCCTTTCCCCCCCTTTCCTCTGTTGTTCAGAGTTCTGGTCAAGACGAGGTCACAATCTTGCAAGGTGATCCTGATTACGCCAGACAGGGCTAGGCAGCCTTGGTATCCTCTCTTGCTGTCTCTGGTGGTCTATCTTCCATTGGCTGTCCCCAAGAGACACAATCTGTTAACCTCCTCTCAGGGAAGAATTTGGTATCCCAGTCTTCAGTCTCTCAGTCTCAAAGCTTGGCTCTTAAAGAGCTAGAATATGCAAATATGAATCTGTCTCAGGGGGTTTTGGACATTCTCAAGGCTTCTCGTAAACCTGCCACTAGAAAAACCTATAACCCCAAATGGAAAAGTTTTGGTATTTGGTGTTCTAGTAAACAGATATCACCAGACTCTGCTGACTTGTCAGCAGTTCTGGACTATATGGTTCATCTCAATGGTTTAGGCCTCAGACCAGCTACCCTCAAGGTGCATCTATCGGCTGTTTCTGCATTTTTGTCAGTAGGGAAGCCTTCTTCTTTAGCTTCCCGCCCTGTGTTCTGTAAATTTTTCAAGGGATTACTTCATACTAATCCCCCTTTTAAGGATCCTACCCCTGTTTGGGATCTTAATGTTTGCATAGCAGGGCGCAGTTTATCACCTTTCAGGAATTTTAACACATTCTGTGACCCTGGGTTTCAGCAGTTCATCGTTTCCACTGGATGACATTTACTACCAGGTAACAGCATTTTCATTTTAAATCAACTTTAAATGTACTTGTCTCTAAAGGGCTGCTCTACAACAACTTTGAAAACAAAGGAAACAGACAGACAAAGGTTTTCACATCCTGCATATGCCCAGGCCAAAGTTCATCACATTTGAAGGAATTTAACACTTTCTGTGACTCTGGTCCTCTTCAGTTCATCATTTCCACTGGATCTATCCTTTTATTTCATTGCTGCTTTCTCCTTGGAGGATCCCTGGTAGGCGTTCCGTTGCCATACAAGCCCTCAAGCTCCCTCTAACTGTGCCTCTGCCAGCAGCCAGTGGCACCTCCAAAACCGGAGACCACAAAGCCTGCGAAGCAACCATAGCCCTCAAGACCTTTTAATGAAGCGACGGCACATCAAAGCCACCACCACCCACACCACCTCTCCAGCCAGCAACAATGACAAGTCACGGTAACTTTTGACCAACCCGGAAGCAGTGCTTTCTTACTTCTACCAACCTGACTGGTTGGTCTCCCCTGACTGTGTGCTCCTATTGGCCAGTTTCTTTTGAAATGCATTGGCTCTACAATCTAGAACTTCTCTCATTCAAAATTCTACTGCTTAATTCTGGAAAATCTTAATATTAG
Organism: Neoceratodus forsteri; assembly: GCA_016271365.2. NCBI lineage: Eukaryota > Metazoa > Chordata > Ceratodontiformes > Ceratodontidae > Neoceratodus > Neoceratodus forsteri. The sequence goes on along the minus strand of CM028135.1, from coordinate 335,857,892 downwards.
CAAATAAGATTGTTCATAACTGTTTTAAAGCATTAGAGCATTAATTGCCATTTAGTTTTCAGTGTGTGTATATAAGCAGGCCACCTCAGCACTCTCAAAATGTCATTACTACAGCTTTTGTTAAATAATTTATTCTGTTATTGACTGTTAAGCAGTATCCTGAAACTATAAATTAACGCCCGACCCATACATGCAGAGCACAGGAGGGGCTGGCAGGAAACGTTGAGATTAAATATTTGTCAGCATCGTAGTTTTAATATTACGTTTTGGAAGTCGACAAATTACACAAATCATGCTGAAGTTTAACTTTTAGGTTAGGTCATTTACGTGATCAGGGTATTCAGATAGCAACATAGTTTCTTCTGTGAAACTGGCCACTTCAGATATGGTGCTGCACCCCAGTCTCCCCCTAATGAACCCTCCTCTCACCTCTAAAACTTCACCACTTATACTCCTGTCTCTCCTGTTATGTCTAAACTGGCTAACAACTTGTACATCTCTTGCTACTTATCCCTGCTCTAACAATGATAGTGACTTCGGGTTTTCTAACATCCTGCTGTACTATTACTCGAATTCTACCCCTGCTCACTCTATCCTCATCAAAAAGGGCTGTATCTATCTGTCTATCCACTCCTATCTCTTGAACTATCGTAGACCCAAAGCGCCAGCTAGGCACTCTCTCTGCCAACCTACTTTCTCACCTTGCCGGCGGCTCCTTATGCTTGCAGGATGTGGAGCAATCCGGGCCCTATGGTTTTGCGCTTCACCCCTGCAGCAGCTGCAACAAAAGGGTCTGGTTATAGCCCACATGAATATCCGAGTCTCCACAGAGTCACCTGGCTGAGCTCGAAGCCTGGGCTAAACTGATTAACCCTGACATTTTATGCCTATCAGAGACTTGGTTGAAGCCTTGGGTGCCTGATGCCACTTGTCTTGTGCCTGGTTATAGCATTCTAAGGAAGGACCATTATTAGGTCCAAGGGGGGTTGCGATTGTACAAAAATCATCTATCCCTGAACATCCTACCCTGCACTGATTCCCTAACATTTTGTGAAACTCTGCACGCTACCCTGGCACTGGGTTCAAAACTGCTGCACATCATTTGTGTCTACAATCCACCTACAAGCGGGATGAGTGGTCTCCAGAATTTGCTACAATATGTCTCCCAGAATGTAAACTCAAATGAGGCTCTACTCCTTGGGGACCTGAACCTTAACTGGCTGGGTCCACAGCACAGCATCCTTGAATCTCTAATGCAGAAGCACAATCTACACCAAACTATCACAGGCTTTACCAGAACTACTACTCAGCACTCAGAGTCCCTACTTGATTGGATCCTCACCACCAGACCTGATCATGTACTAGATGCCACAGTGCTTCTGACTCAATCACTGATCATTCCCCACACTTTAGCCATGGCGATCCTGTCCACCTCTTCCCCTCCTCCACCACGTCTGATTAGGTTTTCAAACTATGCTGCCCTGGACAAACAAGCCTTCCTATTTGACCTCTCTTGTGTTGACTGGTCTAACATTTATACCGCAACCAATGTTGATACTGCCCTCAATTCATTTCTGACTGAATTTGGCAACATCAAAGAAAGCACCTCCCTACAGTCAAAAGGAGGGTAAGGGCCAGCATTCGAGGTGGCTGAAAAAGACCTGCTTCAAAAGTTAAAGTTAGAGACAATCAATGGAAAAGTACAAACAAACTGGACTGCAGTCAGATCTCATTCTGTATAAACAATACAGAAATGACTGTAAAAGATGCATCAAGCAGGCCAAAAGTAAATACTGCCAAAACCTGCTGATTAATTCTTCCAATGACCCTCACAAGTTTTGGGGTCACATTAAGTCCTTCTTGGGTTCTGCTAAAGATGTCACTCCCTCAGATATGGTCCTACATGGTGTACACTGTAGTGATTCTACTACCATTGCAAATGCTTTTAACCAACAATTTTCTGACTTATCTGCCTACACAGCTTCCCTCCCATCACAATCCTCTGCTTCACAGTTTAACCCCACAGCATCTGAAGGACCCCCAAACTTAACCAACCCCTTCTATTTCAGGGAAGTGTCTAGGCATCAGGTCCTAAAGCTGCTCAGGTCACTCTCTGAAAACACCAGTACTGGCTCAGATGGCCTAGAACCAAGACTACTAAAATGGCTTCTTACTACATCTCTGGCCCCCTGGCACACATCTTCACCCTATCTCTCTCCAATGGCATTGTCCCTGAAGTCTGGAAGGCAGCCAGAGTCACTCCTGTATTTAAGAAAGGCAGTAAAAATGACATATCAAATTACCGGCCTATTGCTATTTTGTCTGTTCTGAATAAAATCCTGGAAAAAGTAGTATCCATGCAAATCACTGAATACCTTGAGAAATTCAATTTACTAAGCTCAGCACAACATGGTTTTAGAAAGCATCACAGCACCATGACAGCACTTGCAAAATTCACTTCAGATATCATTACCAATATGGATAGAGGAAAGTTAACAGGGACAGTCTTCATTGACTTAACCAAAGCTTTCGATCTGGTTGACCATTCTCTGCTACTATCCACCCTCAGTACCTTGGGCTTCTCTCCCCCAGTCACTACCTGGTTCAAAAGCTACCTCTCCAACAGAACACAAGCTGTTAAGTTTAATTCATCCATGTCAGACAGTGCTGTTATCAACATTGGGGTCCCTCAGGTGTCTATACTTGCCCTCTTCTATTCTCATTATTAGTCAATAAACTTCCTGAGGCTGGTCACCACAGGTCACTCACTTCTTTATGTGGATGACCTGGTAATTTATTATCACTCTGATAAGGTCCTGGATCTAAATGCTGCCCTCACTGCAGATTTTTGTGCTGTACAACACTGGTTGAACTCTCAGCGCCTGGTTTAAATACAAATAAAACAAAAGTTATGATGTTTGGCTCCAATCACAAGCTTAGATCCTGTCCTCTGACCATCTCTGTCTCTGATATCGATGGGGACCCTATAAAACTGTCACTTCCTTTCGTTACCTTGGCATCCACCTGGATCAAACCTTGGACCTGAAAGCACATATACAGAAACCTGCAAGTCAATTAACTGCAAATTGGGGGCTGCCTATAGAACCAAATACCTGCTCACCCTGCTGCTAAATTGGCGATAGCCAGAGGCATTCTATTGCCAACCCTTACATATGGGTGTCCCATCCTGTCCTTGGCCACCAAATCTTCACTGCAACTATGGGATACTACCTTCAATAATGTGCAGGTATGCAACCAAAGCACCTCGGCTGCAGCATCATTGTCTCTTATATCAGGACCTTGGTTGGCTCTCTCCTTCCTCTACCAGGCAGTACTACTTGTACAATTTAGTTGATTCCATCCTAAGGAAGTCCAAGCCTGCTATCCTGTCTGATCTCCTCAGGCCGACCATTCCCACAAGGAATCTTAGATCGGCTGATCAGACCTTACTATCCATCCCCTTTTAGCCGGACTAAAAGGGCATGGGCTCCTTCCATCATGCTGCCCCACCTATGGAACCTACTACCTCAGGATCTAAGAGATGTCTCCACTCATGTGACTTTTGGAGAGCAAACTCAGGACTTTCCTCACTACTATGGACAAATGTGTTTGCTTTGACCCTACCTGATCTGCTGCATTTGTACTGTTTCCTCATTGCTAGCACTTTTGCCTGTCCAAATGGGTGTTCTATACTGTGCCTTGTAATTAATGTTTTATTTTGTGCCTTGTAATTAATGTTGCCTTAACCTGTTTCTTTATAAGCCTAATGTTAGCTGTTGACAATTGTAAGTCGCTATTCTACTCCATGACATTCTTATCTTCACTTCACAGCCTCTCCTCACTTAACCCCACTGCTGCTCTCTTCCCCCCTTCTTCTGTTATATCCTCTTCCCCCCTTTTTGCCACTCCCCACCAAACTCACCTTTACCTGTTCCTACCTCATCCATGCCCCTCCTTAGTCCCCACCCTCCTGGCTGTGCTTAGTCACCTCTCTCCACCTACTACCGCCTACTCCCACCGTCTACCGACCCCCCCTTCCCTGCCCTGCCGTCTCTTGGTTCCACTGGCTCGGCTTGACTTTGACACTTTTGCCACTATTGCCGTAACTCCTCCGCCTCTATCCCCCTCTCACCGGCATCCTCACTCTCGCCCTGCCGTCTATCGGTTCCACCAGACCAGCTGTATTTTCCTACCTCCTACCGCTGTTGCCGCTCTGCGCTCCCCCCCACCACCTCTCTTGCCTGCACGTCTTTCGGCTCCATAGGCCTGGCCGCGGGTTGGTACCTCCACCCAGCTGTTGCCGTCTGCCGGCACCTCCTCCACTTAATCTCTCCCTCCCATCCTTTTGCCAGTTTTCCCTTCCTTGTGTCTTTTCTACTGATGCCTATCCTCTCTTATTTTCTGCCTTCTACTATTCACATTTTGAGTGTTCCATGATCAAGTGCTAAAGTATATTTTTGTTTACTAATGTATGTTACATTTGCCATATGTATTTCTCTCTGCATTTTTTGTACTCGTTGTCTTAATAATCTGGCTGTACTCTTTGTGTATTGTAATTGTACCTCCCGGGTCGTGCCTGAAAACAGTCACTTGCTGACTAGCGCACTTACCCGGTTAACAAAAACTAAATAAATAAATAAATAAATAAATTGCTCAGCTCATGCAGCCACCCTTTGAGCCTTTGGCCTCAGCAGAATTTAAGTACTTGACTTGGAAAGCTGTGTTCCTGGTAGCCATTACCTCTGGCAGGCGTATCAGTGAATTACAAGCTCTGTCAGTGGAGCCTGATTTTATTTCTTTTCATAGAGATAAGGTGGTCCTTAGAACCAACAGGAGGTTTTTACCCAAAGTGGTTTCAGATTTTCATCTGAACCAATCTATGTCCCTTCCTGTGTTTTTCACTGATCACTCTTCTGCAGGAGAGAGAAGATTACACAGTTTGGATGTTAAAAGGTCTCTTATCTGTTACATTGAGCGCACTAAGGCACTTAGGTTTGACTGTTCTCAGTTGTTTCTCAATTATGGTGAAGTGGGAAAAGGTAAACCACCTACTAAAAGGACTATTGCCAGGTGGATTGTCTCTTGCATACAATTCGGCTATGAAAAGCTTGGCACGGTACCCCCCTCAGGCCTGAGGGCTCACTCGACTAGAGGTACAGCTGTTTCTCTGGCTGCGGCCAGAGATATTCCACTTTTATAGATCTGTAAAGCAGCCACCTGGAAAACAGTTCATACTTTTACCAAGCATTACTCCCTGGACAGCCAGGCTAGGAGTGATGCTAGGTTTGGTACAGCAGTGCTGCAGAGCCTATTTCCTAAGTAGGTTCTGTACCCTCCTCCCTCTTGAGGAATTACTGCTTGGTAGTCGGCATATTGTTAGAATACAGGAAGAGTTCATGTTGTTTGAAGAAAAAATTACTCACCTTAGTAATTATGTTTCTTCTAATGGAGTCTTGCTGTATTCTGAACCCCTTCCCTCTCAGAACCTGTTTTTGGGGAAGTGGGCTGTGAGGTACAGTGCTGCACCCCAGAGGTGTATTGATGCCCTCTCCTTTTTGAGGAGCCGGGCATTGTGGATCTTCATTGTTGTTATTTTAAAGTTACCTCACTACCGGAGTTTTTTGTTTTGGGGTTCTCGACTTGAGTCTTTTGGGATTCCAAAACTTTTGGTTGCCCTTAGGGCAATTTTTTTTTTTTTTACAATTTCTACACTATGGCTGTATTTAGTCTTGGCTCATAAGAATCTGACGGTTACACTTGAAAGTGCAGCAGACAGAGGTTTGAACCGAGCACGAGCTCCACATTCTATGCTCTCAGCATAGAGTTAACTTACATCTCCGGAGCAGTTCAAGTGCTGGGACTAACTGCATATTGTCAGAATACAGCAAGACTCCATTAGAAGAAACATAATTACTAAGGTGAGTAATTTTTTCTTCCGGGGGAACAACTCATGGCTGAGATTGTGCAAATTTGTATGACTCATTAGTGTAGCCTCTAGAAGGAACCTAATTTCTATGGTAAGTAATTTTTTTTTCTTTTCTGCTGCAGAACCTGAATTGCAGCTCTGCCTATAAAACCACAAGTGGCGTTGCAAGTTAGTCTTCCTGGGAGAGGAAGGTGTCTTCTGAGATGCTTGATCCTTTTCCTGCGCTAGCGTCCAACATCCTGGGCTCATTCTCGAACCTGGATACCCAGTGTCGAAGTAGCTTTACCATTGCAACTCGCATGAGTTCTTAAACTGTGATCTTACTGGGCGTAAACTCAGTTTGCACCCAGTGACACCTGGAGTGCTTAATTTGAATTCCATCTTGTGTTCCAGGGTGACCCCTGCACCCCCTTCCCCCTGCTCATAAGACCACTTTTGACAATCCTAGTTTTGGGATGGATCAAAATTGTGTGATCGGTTTTGAGATCTAGACCACTGTGACAAAGAATCGGGTCCATGTCTGTATATTTAGATACACAAATAGCTAAGGAAAGAAAAAGCTCTGAGTCACTAAGTCTGCCCAGACATTTTAACGCTGCTAAACTTAATTTATTCTGATAGTCGAAACATTGGAAAATAATTTTAATTTTCAGTATCTTTTCCCAGGTCTAAAAGACAGTTAGCACAAACATTTTAGCTGTACACACAAGCTTTGAAGAGGATTTTCTGACCTTAGTGGTGGGTTTATTTTTGACATAGCAGAGCTTTCCATGACAACAGAGTGATGCCTCCAAAAAAGCGATTTATAAGGTCATTTATTGAAATGAGGGTTCTAGGAACATGGATATGTTGTTCATCCACACTTCTTGGCATAGTCCCTTTCCCCTTTAAATCTGCCGTAAGGTCTTCAAGCAGGCTCCTCCTACCCATCCAGGTGGTATAACCCTCGGCTCCTCACCATGACGGCAGATCTTCCTTTCCGCTGGAAGGTTGCCTCCATCGTGCTCTCACATTCTGTAGGACCTGGCTTCTCAACCTTTGGTTATTCTGAAAATTAAACTTACTTGTGTTAGCGATTGCACCTTTGCTTCTTGATTATGGAACACAAGCCTTCCCCTGGATTTCACCAGTGCCTGTGCGGCCAGAAGATTTCATGTATGGACCTGCACACTGTGTGCGTCTACTGTCTTGGTGTAGGTCATGACACCACGACCTGCGAGTTCTGCCTTGCTTTTCAGTTTAACGTCCTCGACGACCATTTAGCATGCCTTAAATTGGGCAGGACCGAAAAATGGAACCCGCCGGTGAAATCTAAGGTGGCCCAGTGGGCGGTTTCTGCGGCTGCGGGATTCTCCGAGCAGTTGGAGCGCATGCAGGCCTTCAAGGAGGAAGCAGCTCGCTCCTCGAAGTCTTCCTCTCTGGGCTTTTTCGTTCCATTCAGCGTTGGACTTCACTGTATCGGGTTCCTTCCGAGAGTTGTGCCATTCTCTCCTGACTAACAGTGACAGTCCTGCAGGCATTTACTCCTCTCGGCCCTGTGAGCGGGAGAGGAACCCGGGACTGTCTTTGTTTTGTCGGAGATGCTCTTGGGATTGGGAGAGATCTCGGTTCCAGGAGCCGGCCATTTAGACCTCGGTCGAAATTGCCTCTTCGGCCGCTGGCTTTTTGGCTTTGCCGTCGGGCTAGTCGACCAAAGTTTCAATCCACAAAGTTGAGATTATTCTCGACTTGATTGACCCTTTGTCGCCGACTCCCGCAGTCGACCTCTGGTCCTTCCCCGACGAGGAGACTCAGCCCACTGGGAAATCTGCCGAGGAAGTGGTCCCTGACCCTCAGAAGTGTCAGATTTAACCGGCATCTCCTGACCGAGTCAGCCTGCCTGATCTCGAACGAGGTCTCTGACCCCCTCGACCGACAGGCTGAGGAAGGCGCACAAGTGTGTGAAAAAGAGGCGACACCATCGGTCGTCCTCGTCCTCCTCGGATGAGGAGAGGCTTCGTCGGTAAGTCCATCGACGCTACGAGGACTTAATGTGGCAGCAGCTGATTTTGTCCAGGCATAAGCCGACCTTGGCTCCTGCCCCAGCCATTACTTGGCTTTCGCCTCCCAGGCCGAAGCAGACTCCCCAGGAACCGATTAAAATCAGTTCCCCCACATTTGGCCTAAACCGGTCTTTCCACCAATTCTGGTGCAACCACCGCCTAAGCAGCCTGTGGGAGCGGCTCCTTCCAAGGAAGCTCGGCTGGACACCAGGCTCCCCAAACGTCTTTCGGTCACTCTCAGCCCCCCTAGGTGAGTAGAGGGTGATCTGGGCGGTCGACTGCTGTATCCGGATACTTCGGATTTGGATGACACTGGCCTCCATTCTCATCCATGGGATGATGAGTCGGCTGGTGATTTCTCAATGGAGGAAGGCCCTTTGTCTTTTCAGGGCATTCTCTGCCTCATCTCTGAGTCCACAGGGATGCCCCTGGAGCCTATCCATAAAAAGGCGGAGTACCCTCTCACTGATATCCTCTAGAGTGGGGATACCCTGACAGAAGCCATTCCTGTGGCTGAAGCCATTGTTGGCCCAGCCCTTGAACTTTGGCAGCACCCTGCTTCCTGTCCAGCTCAGTCTGCCTGGATAGCCCGTGAGGATGCAGTGCCCATGGGGTCCCTAGCGGGGTTCACTGAGCACCCTTTGGCCGAGAGCCTTGTGACCACCTCTGTGTTCAGATGTACAGGCAGTTCTGCTGATACGACAAACCTCTGGAGAAAGAATCCAAGAAATTGAATCACTCTGCCTGGAAGGTCTATGCAGCCTCTTCCTTAGGTCTCTGTCAGGCAAACTCGGCCGTCATCATGGCACACTTCTCCCATGCTCTTTTGAGGTCTTTGGATGAAGTCCTGCCGCACCTCCTTGGGGACTTGCAGACCACGGTCAAGCAGGTCTGAGACCAAGGCCGTGCCATTGCTAGCAGCAGCTCCAGATGGCCCTGGACATTGAGGATTCATGTGCCCATTCATTGACAGCCGCAGTTGCCTTCCACCTTAGGCTCTCCTCCTTCCTGGTGGATACCGAGCACAAACTGGCTGATGTGCCTTTCCTGGGTATCAGTCTCTTTGTCCAAGGTGTTGCCGGTCACCTTCAATGCATCGAGCAGTGCAGTGCCACCTTGGACGCCACTTCTGCTCAGGGTTCTTCTGGTCCCAAGAAACGGTGTAAGAAGAAGCCTTTTCAGCATTCTTCCCCTGTGGCCCAGCAGCAGCTGCCCTCCTTTCAGGGAGGTCAGCAGCAGGCTCAGGCTTGGCGCCCCTGCCCTAAGTCCGGACCTTCCCAGGCCTGTAAAGGAGGTCAGGGTTCAGGTCCTGGACTCTTTTCCTCCAAGCCTGCCCAGTGATGGCATAGGAGTTGCCACCACTATTCCCGTCAAACCAGCTCTGGGTCCTCCCGTGGGGGGGCCATCTCCGTCAATTTCTTTCCGCCTGGTCCGCTGTTACCACAGACAGCTGGGTCTTAGAAGTGGTCAGCCAGGGTCTGCCTCTGGAATTCGAGCAGTACCCTCCAAGCTGAGCCCGCGCCACACAGGAGGAGAGAGAGAGAGAGTATCTGCCCACACTCGGTCGGCTCTCCGAGATGACATTGCTCAGCTCCTCCTCGAGGCAGTAGCTCGAGTGGCAGATCCTCCACCAGACCCAGGGTTCGTTTCCAGGTACTTCGTGGTTCCAGCGGATTGGGGGGGGGGGCTGGCGCCCCATTCTAGATTTGCACGACCTGAATCAGTATCTCAGGCCATGCACCTTCCGGATGGTAACTCTGTCCCGTATGATACCATCCCTGGAGTAAAACGTGGTTCTGCTCACTGGATCTCCAGGACACGTTCTTTCACATCGCAAACTGTCCGTCCCACCCTCGGTTTCTCCACTTCAGAGCAGAGGGAACCCTATATGAGTTTCGAGCCATGCCATTCGGCCTGTCGTCGGCCCCATGGGTCTTCACCAAATGTATTGCAGTGGTGGCAGCCCACCTCAGGTATCGAGGGGTCAGAATATACCCCTACCTTGACGACTGGCTCTTAGCAGGTTCCACCCAACAGGAGGTGGAGAGGTCCAGGGACCTGGTCCTCCAGACCTGCTTCCAACTCGTGCTCCTGATCAACGAGACCAAGTCTGGACTCATACCTTCTTAGGTGATGGGTTTCATCGGGGCAGAGCTTGACTCTCACTGAGCCAGAGCCCAGCTCCCCGTGGACAGGGCCTAGGTTCTCTCCTCCTTTGCCGATCATTTCTGGTTGGGCAATTGCGCCCTGCCCAGGACTTTCTGCTCCTTCTGGCTTACATGGTGGCCTGCACCTCTGTGGTCCGTTGGGCCCGGTGGCATATGCGCCCCCTTCAGTGGGAGCTGGCCACCCAGGGGACTCAGCGCCTAGGTCATTTTGACCAGCTGATCACTGTGACCCAGAAGATGTGGGACGCTGTCCAATGGTGGACCGTCCTAGATGGGTTGCAGGAAGGGATCCCATTTGTTGGCCCGAGCCGACGGTAGTCCTCATGACCGATGCTTCTCTCATGGGCTGGGGAGCCCACATGGGGGACAACAGGGCCCACGGGTTCTGGACTCTGAGGAGTCCCGTTACCACATCAAGCTGTTGGAGCTCAGAGTGGTCAGACTGGCGCTATCTGGATTCGCTCCTCAGCTTCGAGGTCAAGTGATTCAAGTCCAGATGTACAATACCACGACCATGTACTACCTCAACAAGCAGGGTGGCGTGCACTCCCGGCTGCTGTGCAGGGATGCGCTCCACATCTGGACACTCGTGAGCCGACTGCAGGTGGATCTCCTAGCCATCCATGTGGCAGAGGCCTTGAACCAACTGGCGGATGTTCTCAGCTGCATGGGCAAGACATCCCACGAGTGGTCTCTCCATCCAGAGGTAGCTTACAGCCTGTTCTCTGACTGGTGCAAACCAGTGGTGGACCTGTTTGCCTCCAGTGAAAACACGAAGCTGAGGCTGTTTCATGCCGGCCCCCGTCAGCAGGGCTCGCTGCAGGGGGATGCCTTCTCGAGGCCGTGGACCCCAGGTCTCTTCTGTGCCTTCTCTCCATTTCCCTTGATCCACAGGGTGCTCCTCAAGGTGAGAAGGGAACAAAGTTGCAGGTGATCCTGGTAGCCCCGGACTGGCCATGCCAGTTTTGGTATCCAGATCTCCTCAGCCTCAGCAACAGGCTACCGAGGTGTCTTCCAGCACACCCGGACCTGATCTCATTCGATCAGGGGACAGTTCTCCACCTGGACCTTCAATCCCTGCAACTGACAGCCTGGTTCCTGAGCAGCTAGAATTCCAGGCTTTGGGTCTCTCCAAGGAAGTACTCACGGTAGTTCAAGCATCCAGGAAGGAGGCGACCAGGAAGTGTTATGCCTTCAAATGGAAAAGGATTTCCATTTGATGTCAGGGCAAGGGCCTGGACCCTTTGTCCTGCCCAGTGGCTAACATTCTAGATTACCTTTGGTCACTCTCCAAAGGGGGGTCTTTGGTCATCGACCCTTAGGGTGCACCTGGCAACCATCGCTGCTTACCGGGTGGGGGCTGGTCAGCAGACGTTGGCCCAGGAGACGGTGGTCCGGCACTTTTTCAAAGGCCTGGATCACATATCCCCTCTGGTGCATGAACCTCCACCTCTGTGGGATCTACTGCTGGTCTTGGCACAGCTCATGCGCAAGCCATTCAAACCAATGCAGAAGTGTGAGTTGTCACACTTGTGGAAGACTGCCTTCCTGGTGGCTATAACATCTGCCAGAAGGACAGGGGCGCTCTAGGCGCATTTAGTAGACTTCCCTTATCTGGTCTTCCACAGGGACAAAGTTATCCTACGCCCCAACCCGAAATTACTTCCGAAGGTGGTGTCAGAGTTTCACCTTAACCAGATGTTAACTCTGCCAGTATAATACCCTAATTACACCTCTGAGGTCGAGTACAGGCTCCATACTTTGGACCTGAGACGTGTTCTCTCCTAGTACAAGGAGAGGATTGAGGAAATTCGGGGAGAGGTTCACCAGCTTTTTGTCACCTGCACTGAAGCCGCTTCTGGCAGACCTGCAGCAAAGAGGACAGTTGCAAGATGGATTACATCATGGATTAGTCTATGCTGTGAGTTGGTGGGCAAGGCGCCTCCCAGAGGGATAAGAGCTCATTCTACCTGCCATACCGCTGCATCAGTGGCTGCTTCCAGGGACATCCCTATCCAGGAAATCTGTTGGGCTGCTACCTGGAAGTCAGCAGACACCTTCATCACCCACTACCACATTGACCTTGAGTCACGCTGGGATGCTGGTTCTGGGACCTCAGTTCTCCAATCTCTGTTCCCTAAGTAGGGGGTGTGTGCCTTGCCTCCCTCCTCCCAGAGAACTGCTAGGAGTCTGCCAAAGAGTGTGGATGAACAACATATCCACAATCCTAGAAAAACAGGTTACTCACCTGTAACAGTAGTTCTAGGAACGATATATGTTGTTCATCCACACGGACCCACCCGACCTCCTCGGCTGCGGACGCACAACACCTGGCTTCCAGCGGGCTAAGATCTGGTGTCATGGGGCGGAGCCGAGGGTTATACCACCTGGGTGGGTGGGAGGAGCCAGGTTGAAGACTTCCGGCTGATCTTAAAGTGGAAGGGGACATGCCAAAGAGTGTAGATGAACAACATATGCCACTGCTGAGACAGAGAGAGAGAAAGCAGCCAGAGCTTCCTTAAATTGAGGAGGTTATTTTCTACACTACACTGAATTGAATTATTACTTTTTGGACCTGTGTAAGTAACTCGTATTGATTCTGTATTGGGGGTTGACTTTTCTTAGTTTAACTTTAATTTGCCAGGGAGGAACTGTAGCTGGGAGATAATTGCAGTCATTTGTGACTAGACCTGTTACTTAGCCTCTGTGAAATAGGTGTCTGAAAGGAAGGAAGGCACTCCCCAGGGTGGAGGGTCAGAGTTGTAGTTGATTGTTTCTGGACGGCATAGGTTTACTCCAACCCACCCCAAGCACATAACTTCTTTATAGCAGGGGTTCTGACGTTACTTCCCCAAAACTGCTAACAACATATACCTGTTCATATCCTTAAAGGCACAGCACACTGAATACGGGGTAGAGACACTCACAAGCTTTCACACACTAAAATAAGTACAGGAAAAAAAAAAAGCATCTGTAACAGGAAGGGACACAGATATGTGGAGAGTGGTGCAATGCAGTGGCTGTGGAGCAGCAGTCTTCTGGGAGACATTTTGGAGACTGCGTTGCTGCCCTATTTGCAGGCAGCTCTCTGGTCTGAGGGTGGAAGTTGTTCTTTTCCATGCTGACCTGACAAGGATTTGGGAAACCTGCTCCCCACTCAGGCCACTACCACAGAGGTTGCCAAGAAAGAGGACTGGTTGGACCACGGTGGGCTCATGGAGGGTGAGGGTGGTGGAACAGAGGCACATCCCTCCAGTTGTGCCTCTCCACAATTCATTCGCCACTCTGGCAGAGCATAGTTCCTCTATGGAGGCACCTGCAGTGAAGACCAAGGAGGATGCTGGGAACCTCCACAATGGAGACCCACAGAAGGGTGGCACAGGACCCCACAGGGAAAGGAAACAACTCCTGGTGGGGTACTCAATTGTTAGGGGGGTAGAACTGGGGGAGGGAGGGGAAAGGGAGGTGTAAGGTGCCTGCCTGGCACCATGGCTTGAAGGGACAGGAAACAAATCCTCAGGATCGTGGGAGCAGCTGCAAGGGGGAGTGAGCTGGATGTCTTTATCCACCTAGGGACAAATGACCTGGCTGAGAATGGGATCAGAGCAGTGCAACAGGAGTTTGTGGAGTTGGGGAGGGGACTTAGACAAGTAGCACACACGGTAACTTTCTTGGAAGTGCTACCTGTCTATGGCATGGATGAGGCTAGGGTACTCCGCACCATGGGATTCAATGACTAGTTGAAAAACTGGTGCAGAGCTCAGGGATTTGGCTCGTTGGGGACTGGGGCTCCACCTGGAGGGATGCAGGCCTATACAGGCGCGATGGTCTGCATCTATCCCAGAGGGAACCGGGTCCTAAGTGATAGGTTTAAATGCTTCATGGCAAGCATTTAAACTAGCCAGAAGAGGAGGCACTGAAAGAAATCTCTAGCCCAAAAAAAATCAGGGTAGTTAGTGAGGTACTCACCAAGATAGAGCAGTCGATTGGGAGAAGGGCAGGGGTAAATGGAGAAAAAGACAAAGGCAGTAAGGACAGGGATGGGGCAAAAAGAAATAAAGCCATAAAAAAAAAATGGAGGGTGATGAGTACCAATGCCTGTAGTCTAAGTAAAAAGCTCCCCGAAATGGTGGCCGTGATGGAAGAGGGATGCCTGGAAATCGTGGCAGTCACAGAAACATGGTACACAGAGAACCATGACTGGGATGTCAACATACCAGGGTACACAATCTACAGGAGGGACAGGGAGGAAAGAGGAGGAGGAGGAGGAGGAGTAGCTCTCTATGTAAGGGAAGGGATCAAAGCAACAGAACTAAAGGGTAAATAGGGCGGAGAGGAGGCACTGTGGGTCACCCTGGAGAGTGGAAATGGCTCCACAATCCGCACAGGGGTTGTGTACAGACCCCCATCTCAGGGGGAGGAAATGGACAAGGAAATAATGGAAGGCATCCTTGGGATGGCGGAGAAAGGGGAGATATTGCTGATTGGGGACCTGAATATGCCAGATGTTAACTGGAGCACCTTTGCTGCAGCCACATCCAAGAGCAGGGCCATTCTTGATGCCCTACAGGTGGCATGCCTCAGACCGCAAGTTTTGGAACCCACTCAGGAGGGAGCAATCTTAGACCTGGTACTCTCAAATGGGGACGGAGAGAGTATCTCCGATCTTGATGTGGGTAGCCATCTGGGAACAAGCGACCACCAAACAGTGTGGTTCATGATAAACTTAGCTGTAGAGTCAAGCCATGCAAAAGTGAAGGTACTGGACTTAAGGAGGGCTGATTTTGTCAAAATGGGAGAGTGCCTCAGAAAAGCACTAGCAAACAAGCAAGAAGGTGGGGTGGAGCAACAATGGGGAAACATCAAAACTGCCATCACAGAGGCAACAAGCCTTTGTGTGAAGCAAATAAAGAAATCAAAACGAAAGAAAAAACCACTATGGTTCTCAAAAGAAGTGGCGGGGAAAGTAAGGGAGAAAAAGATAGCATTCAGGAAGTACAAGGAAACACAGAAGGAGCAGGACAGACAACTGTACCAGTTAAAGCAGAAGGAAGTGGGGAAGGCAGTCAGAATAGCAAAGGCCCAAACCGAGGAAAAGATAGCCAACTTGGTTAAGAAGGGGGATAAAACCTTTTATAGGTACATTAGGGAGCAAAGAAAGGCTGAATAAAGAGGAAGGTGTTTGGGCAGAGAGCGATAGTGAAAAAGCAGGGATACTGAACAAATACTTCTGCTCAGTATTCACAGTGGAAAAGCAGGGGGAGATAACTAATCAAGTCAATAGAAGCACTCTGGATAGGGGGGTTGGTATTGGTCCTTTCACAGGAGAAAGAGTTCTGAAAGAACTCTTAAAACTGAAGGTGGATAAAGCAATGGGGCCCGATTAGGATTCACCCCAGAATTCTAAAAGAACTAAGGGAAGAACTAGTAACAGCACTGACTACCCTTTATAATAAATCATGGGAGGATGGTATGGTACCTGAGGACTGGAGGAGGGCGGATGTGATTCCCCTTCACAAAAGTGGGAGCAAGACAGAGGCAGGAAACTACAGACCTGTCAGTTTGACTTCAGTGGTAGGGAAAATGATGGAATCACTTCTGAAGGAAAGAATTGTTGAGTACCTAGAGGCCAGTGGGGCACACGACCCAAGGCAGCATGATTCACAGCAGGAAGGTCATGTCGGACAAATCTAATTGATTTCTTTGACTGGGTGATCAAAGTAGTAGACCAGGGAGGGGCTGTGGACATGGCCTACGTAGACTATAGCAAGGCATGTGACACAGTCGCGCACAAAAGATTAATAAACAAATTAGCCAGCCTCGGAGTGGGTCCCAGGGTGGTAGCCTGGGTAAAACACTGGCTGGACAACAGGACACAGCAGGTAACGGTAAATGGAGTCCACAGTGAAGAAAGAGGGTTTACTAGTGGGGTACCGCAGGGTTCAGTACTGGGTCCGGTCCTTTTTAATGTCTTTATAAGTGACATTGCAGAGGGACTGGAAGGGAAAGTATGTCTCTTTGCAGATGACACAAAGATCTGCAACAGGGTTGATACGCAAGGTGGTGTGGAAAGGATGAAAAGGGACTTGGCAAGGTTGGAGGAATGGTCAGATGTATGGCAGCTTAGATTCAACACAAAGAAGTGCAAAGTAATGCACCTGGGAAACAAAAACCCAGGGGAAGAGTACACAGTGGGGGGTGAGATACTGACGACAACAAAAATGAAAAGGGCCCTGGGGGTAGTCATATCAGATGACCTAAAGGTGGGCCAGCAATGTGTAAAGGCAGTAAGGAGGGCTGGGGGGATACTGGGATGCATAGGGAGAGGCATCACCAGTAGAAAACAGGAAGTTGTTGGCCCTCTGTACAGACAGTTGGTAAGACCACATCTGGAGTACTGTGTACAGTTCTGGAGACCCCATCTCCGCAAAGACTTAGACAGGGTGGAGGCTGTCCAGAGGAGGGTAACCAATATGGTGCAGGGTCTGCACCAGAAGACATATGAAGAAAGACTAAAGGAGCTTAAGATGTATAGCCTCGAGGAAAGGAGGGAGAGGGGGGACATGATAGAAACTTTCAAATACCTCAAGGGAATCAACAAAGTCCAAGAAGGTAGCATCTTTCAGAAAAGAGATGTGCAAGAACAAGGGGCACAATTTAAAGATAGAAGTGGGATGGCTCAGAGGTAATGTGAGGAAGTATTTCTTCACAGAGAGGGCTGAGATGCATGGAACAGCCTCCTGAGGAGGTCGAGAGTCAAAAACAGTGGGGGAAGTCAAGAAAGCGTGGGACAGACATAAGGCAATTCTTGTGGGGGGGGTAGGAGGAAGTAGGCTGTTGGTTAACTAGGATCTGCAGCTTATCCGTTAGGTAGGGAAATGGGCAGACTAGGTTGGCCAAGTGGTCCTTATCTGCCATCAAATTCTATGTTTCACTCCTAAAACTACTGTTACAGGTGAGTAACCCGTTTTCATCCGCCATGTCAGCCTTTCATGTGCCCATTGAGGGCCGTATGGTAGCCCAGTGGGATATGGCCTGTACCTTTCTGAGAGGCATCCTGAACTTGAAGCCTCCCATCCCGTAACCCAGTCCCAGCCTGGGACTTGAATTTTGTTTTAGAGACGCTTATGTGATGCGCTACAGCGGTGCTCTGTGGTACTCTACTCTAAAGGTGGTGAAAAGAGATGAGTGAGGCACCAAGGTCCGAATTATTGTGGATAAGATAACAGTTACCCAGACAAGGAGAGGCAGGAGTCGTCCTAGAGATTCAGTGCCCGCAGGGCATTTATTTTGTACCAGAGGGTAGGGAGACACAGTCACAAGAGGAAGAGAAGTCACCAAAACAATAGGGTGGTAAACAAGACAGATACTTTATCTATGACTGCTAAAATTATTTCAACAAGAATAGACTAGATGCTGAGGCCTACTGCCACTCTTATTCTATAATTATTCTACAATTCTTGTTCCTATAAATAAGCTTAGGCAAGGATCAGATGACATACATTACTCAGAACAGTATTTGGTTAACCTCTCACTACACACTTCTACCAAAGTCCAGATGTTACATGAGTCCAGAGGTCTGGCGTCTTCGTGTACACCGTCTGTCTGCGATGGTAGCTACGCAGGGGAAGCAAACGGAACAATAGATGCTAATGCAGTTCCCAGCAGGGACCTTGTAAAAGGCCACTGGGTGGTGAGAGGTTTGTTAAACAGACCTTATGATTCTTCGGCAAAGCCCACTCTCTCCCAGGCTACCGGAATAAAGAACCAGAAATACTGGTTCCTGAAATAACCCACTGATGGGCTGTCAGATTCCCAACTGAAAACAAAGGGTTCCTCGGCCAAAACCCACTTCCAGGGTTGCCAAGGACGAAGAGAAATCAGGACCTGCGTGGCGACGAATCCAATGGAGGACTACCATGACCTGAAGGATGCTGCAGCACTCCAAGGGCCAGCTAAACTCTGGAGGCTCTCAGACAGGACCAGGAACCAGAAGAATCTGTAGAGATGATGGTTGATTCCGCAATCTTGTCATCAGAATCTAGAGCAAAAACAAAGAAACGGCGGACGCGTCTCGTACTGGGCTTCGACGGACTCGACTTTCGGTGAACGACCAGGGGCACAGACCAGGTTCTCCAGGATGAGCACACTCTTCTGAGGAGGGCGACCAACTTCGGGACATCTGGAACAGGAACCATGTGAAACGACACTGGCACGGCTGTTGTGATGCGCTTCGGCGGACGTACCTTTGAGCTGTGAAAACAAGAAGCGGCGGGTACGACTGGTGACAGACTCTACTTCGGCGGACGACACAGTCGGAGGAGATGAGCTGATGGATGATCCCACTTGAGTGAAGAATGCTGAGAAGACGTCCTCTTCTGGGTAGAGACTGATTCTGAGTACAGAGTATTACAGACCACACTATCGGACTGCAGTGCGGTAGAAGATTGAGACTGTCCTCATACACTATTTACAATATACCTGAAAGATGCACCTTCCTGCAATGCCAAGAGGACTGCGGAATGATCCGGTGATTTGCAGAGGAAAGGCAAATTATAAATTATGGGGTAACTGTTACAGATGGGGCAATTGTTCAGATGCTTGGAACAATAGTTCAAATGCTTTGAACAATAGTTCGGATACTTGGAGCAATAGTTTGGATGCTTGGGGCAATAGTTCAGATACTTAGGGCAATAGTTCAGATAACCATGAGCAATAGTTCAGATAAGCAGGGGTAAATAACCACAATCTATGTACAATACAGTCTTGGTGCTTCTTAGCAAGTTCACAATATTTTGAGGAATTCAGCAATCACAGTTGTATAAACAGTACAGTTGTTACAGTAGCTTCACAGTATTTGTGAATTGAGCACCCTTGGATGGACCCCTTTTGCTAAATGTAGGGTCTTCCTGAATAGGATCTGGCTACCCCTGAACGTTTTGCTAAGGATGCCCTAACCCCTATACTGAGGGTACCACTTGCCCTAGGTTGAGTGCCGGGAAAACCAAAGGCCCAAATGCTTTATTTACTATGGGGCCTATACGCCTCACTTACTGTCGCTAGGCTGGCTTGCCCTCATCCGCTAGGCTGGGGCTGCCCTCACTACTACTAGGCTGGGTTGCCCTAATCCGCTAGGCCAGGGCTACCCTTAGTACCACTAGGCTGTCTTGCCCTAATCCGCTAGGCCAGGGCCGCCCTCACTACCACTAGGCTGGTTTACCCTAATCCACTAGGCCGGGGCCGCCCTCACTACCACTAGGCTGGTTTACCCTAATCCACTAGGCCGGGGCCGCCCTTAGTACCACTGTGCTGGCTTGCCCTACTCACCTAGGCCGGGGCCTCCCTGGAACCCTGCTTTACCTTGGGCCTAATGCCCTATATTTACCTCGGGCCTGATGCCCTACACTTGGCTGTGGGCCTAATGCCCTAAATACAGTGGGCCTGATGCTCTTCCTTTACTGGGGCCTAGCGCCTTCACTACTGTGGGCCTGGTGCCCACTTTACCTCAGGCCTGGCAACCCTACGATTGAATCTCAGGCCTAGTAGCCCTCCCAATATCAAGGGCCTTGTGCCCTCTTTAACATTAGGCCTGGTTGCCCTTTTAACTGTGGGCCAAATGCCCTACTTTACTTTTGGCCTGACTTGCCCTTTTAAATCATTGGGCCCCTTTAAATTCTAAGGCTCACTGAGCTGATGTCACTCAGTGGCAAATCGCCGCCCCAAATCCCACCTCCACATGAATATTTATAAGGCCTTGAACTGGCCTTGCGTTTCTGGCTCCTCCCTGTGGGCGTCGCTACCCCGCCTCCCCACTGACTATTAATTTACAGGGTCCTAATGACCCGATCCTCCGACGCTCAGCTGCTCCTCCAAGCACCTTGTGCGCTGTCAAATAAACAAAAAAAAAAAAACAGTCCTCCTATCAGTAACTTAGGCGGACAACACGAATAAGCGTGCTGCCGCCAACTGACCGCACCACACGATTCGGGAAGCTGCCAGGAGGTGGGCGGTACTCTGGCAGTGGGAGGGAGTGAACAGAGCTGCAGGCAGCGTGGGGGACAACCTAGGGGGGCCTCGGAGGACTGACTTGGCGAGCGGCGATGCAGCGCTTCTCTGCCGCTGGCGAGGGACTGAAATTAAACTTTTTACTACTGGGGGAGGTTAAAACAATAAAACGACAGGGCTATTAAGCCCAATGCACGGCAAACGGACGATTACTTCTTTTTCTTTTGGGGCGGCCCGCCGGACTTGATCGCACACCACGAGGAGCACCAGCAAACAGCAGGGATCTTCGCTGGCTGGAGGAGGCACCAGGCTGAGCCAGCAGGACGGCTTCAACCGAACTAAGGTAAGCCCAGTCTCCATTGCTTTCCACAGGTCCTACCACTCCACAGCCCAGCACGACAACCCCAGAAAGCGACAAAACCCGTTTCAAAAGCTGGGGTTGATTCACCGAACCGAGCTCTGCACAGCGCCAGGGACTTGGCAAGGCACCACACGCTGGTCAGAGGCAGCGAACCTGGCATGTGGGTGCCCATTCTCCTGCTGCCTGCTCTGGGAGGGGGGTGGAATGGAGCAGGCAGGGAGGAGAAAACGTTTACTTTTTTCTTTTTTTTAGCCCTGCCTAACGCTATACCAGGGCACAACAAAAAGGGACTCCTGGGGCAATTGAAAACTCCCAAACTTTTCTGGGATGCACCAACTTTGGGGCATTACACTCACTCTGGCTCCTTTTGAGCCTGCTGCCCCTTGTGAGCTACACTTTGTCATGGAAAGTTATTTTTAGTTGCTGTTGCTTCTGCTCATAGGATTTTCAAGTTGCAGGCACTCGTGTGAGCAGCCTTATTTGATTTTCCTCAAAGACAGGGTGCCTTTGCGTACTAACCCTAAGTTTTTGCTGAAAGTGGTGTCCAAGTTTTCTTTGAATCAAACCATCCTCCAACCTTTTTATTACCTGGAGCATGCCAATCCAGGGGAAGCATTGCTCCATAATTTAGATGTGCATACAATAATGGGCAGACTAGGTGGGTCAAGCGGTCCTTATCTACTGTCAAATTCTATGTTTCTATGTTTCTTACCTAGATATTATGTTTACCGCACGTGGAACTGCTGGAAGTCCTCGCAGCTGTTTGTTTCTTTCGCCCCTTGGAAAGAGGGCACACCAGTTTCTAAACAGTACCTGTCCAAATGGTTGTCCAGCTGCATTGTTTTTTGTTACAGGAAGTACAGTAAGGAACTCCCTGGTGCTGTCAAGGGCCACTCTACCAGAGGCATGGCCACCTCAGTTACCCATTTTAGAGGGGTTTCAGCAACTGAGATCTGTGCTGCGGCCACTTGAAGTACTCTCCACACTTTTACAAGGCACTACAGTGTGGACATTGCTTCTAGAAAGAGGGCTGGTTTTGGCCTAGCTGTGTTAGAGGGCTCCTTTCATAGACCCCTGCCTTCCAGCTCCCCAGACTGTTCTCCTCTGCATACTTATTGGGAATCATTCCTGTGGTGTGACCTGCTGCAAGAGATGTCCTCGAAGAAGATAGAACAGTTACGTAAGAACTTACCGTAACAATAGATCTTTGAATCTCTTGCAGCATGTCACGCTGACCCACCCTCCTTCCCACTTAATTCCTGACTTCATCCTGGCCTGCTCTCTTCATACCAGGATGGTAAGCCTTCTGTTTTCCAGGCTCATTCTTGCGGGTCTCTCTAGCTCTCCCTCAGTTCCCTAAGGATCGCGTCCTTGGTGGATGGTCTGTGGCAGGGAACTGAGGAGAGCGTAGAGCCGCCCATGGCTGTAGGAGGACGTTAACGTGATGACGTCTCCGTGGGTGGCCCCAGATAGACTGCTAGCTAAAATGTTTCCTTGTGGTCCAGGTGCATGATGGCTATAGTTCCTAAGGTATGACCTGCTGCAAGAGATTGTCTTGAAGATCTGCTGCTACAGAAAGTTCTTATGTAATTGTTCTTTCTACATATGTCCCCAGTGAGAGACTGTCTGTATAGTTAGCAGAGCAACACTACAGGGGTGAGTAGGAGGTAGCAGATTAGAAGAGGAATATTAATCATTTTAATACAGCAGCAGTACTCTATTGCAAAATGTTTTCGTAGAGTACAAACTGAACTACCCGAACTACCAGCTTTACCATTGCCTCATATTCCATTAATAGTGGAGACTTCTGATGCTTTACTTAGAGGGACACCCTCAACCCTTTTTGTATTATTATTTCTAGTTGAAAACCTACATTTTTGATTGCTTACCTTCTCTGAAACTCATAGAAGTTGTTGGTTGTTCTATCTGCATCCTTTCTTAGTAGAGCTGAAATTGTTTTGCTTCAGATCCTTGATGTACTCTTATAGCGTACAGCCTGAACATTCATTAAGAACACTCTCAAACAGTGCAGCCACCCATCACACAGCAGTCATCTCCCTTTCCACAGCATCATGAGTGTCTAGATAGCATTGGTGACATTCCCAAGTCCAGGAAGATACACTGGAAGCTGATCAAAGATTATAAACAATCACATTTTTGCGTGGTTACACCAGTATCGTGGTCAGTCTTTTAGAAAGAAAACATGAATCAGAATCAAACTTGTTAGAATGTGAGCAGTCGTAACATGTTTTTTAAACTAGACACACTCTGAGGCCTAAGGGGGTTGACAGTGTCCTTTTAAAGCCTCTGGTCACAGCCACCCACTGGGAGTCGCAAAAATAAAAACAAAAGATAGTAAGCCTTAACTAGTGCAGATTTGTAACGAAGAAGAAGGAGGGGAAGAAGAAGAAGAAGAAGAATCAGCATTTATATAGTGCTCTTCAGACATCCAAAGCGCTTTACAAGCAATGCTAGACTAGTAGTGAAGTGACTGAATGTGTGGTGGTGGCCATATCGCACATCATCACCCACACACAGCCTGGATAATTGCATGAACCAGTTTATGGGAAGGGGAATGTTGGCCAGGACACCGGGAATGTTCCCTACTCTTTGCGAAGAGTGCCCTGGGTTCTTTTACTTCCACCTGGACACACACCAGGATGGGCAGAAGGAACCTCGGTTTAACGTCTCATCCGAAGGACAGCACCCCCCAGCAGTACAGCACCTCCCAATACTGCACTCGGATGCCAGCGATTTTTAGGTGCAAGTCCAATCCCGGTGTGGGACGAGAACCCACGACCTTCTGGTCCAGAGGCGGATGTGCTACCAGCTGAGCCATGCTGACACCTATATTGTAATGAAGTCACAGTACCTGCACCCACAGTCATGTAATCTTTCCTACTTCTCAACTGTCTGTAACAGCTGGCTTCCATCCTTGTTTACTTGTTTTTATTTCTTATTTGTATTGCATTATACCACTGCATTGATTTATTTTTACAGATTTTGGTCTTTGTATTCTGTTCGCTGTAGTTTGGGTATGTGTTACGATCTTTCCCATGCACCCTTTCCCCAAGACGTACCTGAAAATGAGCTGATCGCAGCACAGTGTGCGTTTTCATGGACAAAAATGTTTATATAAAAAAAAAATGCATTTAATTGTGATTAACAGTTAATATGAAAATGGCAGCTGTCCTGATCAGATTCTGTTTTCAACTTGTGCTACATAAAAGTCCTGGTATGCAGAAACCAAAAAATGATGACTTTAACTCTCAAAAGTCCTCCACATATTTTTTTTTTCTGGCAGGCCTGAGTAGAGCATGCAGTGTACCTTGTAATGTTTCTGAACATTTTTATGTGCAACCGCAAAGCAGAGATGTTAAACAGATACTTCTGCTCAGTCTTTACGGAGGAGGGGGCAGAAAAGAGGCCAGAAAGGAATACAAAGGGTAGGATGGGTACGGAAATGGATATAGAGAACTGGAAAGAACAAGGGTCAATAAAGCTATGGAGCCAGATGGTGTACACCCAAGGGTGCTGAGGTGGTGCCGGAACCTCTGGCAACCTTGTTCAGCCTGTCACTGGAAATAGGTGAGGTACCCACACAGAGTAACAGAGTTGATACACGGGGGGGGGGGGGTAGAAAGGATGAGAAGGGACTTGGCAAGGTTGGAGGAATGGTCAGACGTATGGCAACTTAGATTCAATGAAAAGAAGAGCAAAGTAATGCACCTGGGAAACAAAAACCCAATGGAAGAGTGCACAATGGCAGGGGAGGTACTAATAACAATAATAATGGAAAGGGACCTGGGGGTAGTCGTATCAGATGACCTAAAGGTGGGTAAGCAATGTGAAAAGTCAGTAAGGAGAGCCGTGGGGGATGCTGGGATGCGTAGGAGGGGCATCACAAGTAGAAAAAGGGAAGTGGTTATCCCTCTGTACAGACAGTTGGTGAGACCCCATCTGGAGTACTGCGTGCAGTTTTGGAGACCCCATCTACACAAGGACATAGACAGGATGGAAGCAGTCCAGAGGAGGGCAGCTAAAGTGGTGCAGGGTCTGCATCAGAAACCATATGAAGAGAGACTGAGAGAGCTTAATATGTTATACCCTTGATGAAAGGAGGGACGGGGGGACATGATAGAAACTTTCAAGTACCTCAGGGGAATCAAAAATACCACAAACAGCTTAATCTGGTTCAAGATCAGTTGGCATTCATCTGTATCCCTCTCCCCCGGGTCGTGCCTGAAAATAGGCAGGATTTGTCCAGTGCACTTACCCGGTCAACAAAAGCTAAATAAATAAATAAAAAAACAAAGTCCAGGAGGGTAGCATCTTTCAGAAAAAGAGATATGCAAGAACAAGGGGGCACAATTTAAAGGTAGAGGGGGGACGACTCAGGGTAATGTGAGGAAATTCTTTTTGATGGAGAGAGTGGTGGACGCATGGAACCACCTTCCTGGGGAGGTTGTGGGGTCTAAAACAGTGGGGGGATTCAAACATGCATGGGACAGTCATAAGGCAATTATAGCGGGGGGAGGTTGCAGGAAGTAGGCTGTTGGTTATCTAGAATCTGCAGCTTATCCAATAGGTAGGGAAATGGGCAGACTGGGTGGGCCAAGTGGTCCTTATCTGCCATCAAAGTCTGTTTCTGTGTTACCCAAAGACTGGAGGAGAGCTAATGTAGTCCCTGTATACAAAGGCGGAAGCAGAGAGGAAGCGGGAAACTACAGGTCAGTCAGCCTAACTTCAGTAGTGGGGAAGATAGTGGAAACACTACTGAAGGAAAACATAGTGGAACACTTGGTTGCCAACGGTCTGCAGGACCCAAGGCAACATGGTTTTACAGGAGGGAGGTCGTGCCAGACAAACTTCATTGAGTTCTTCGACTGGGTGACAAGGGAGGTGGATCGGGAAGGGGCAGTAGTTGTGGCCTACCTGGACTTCAGCAAGGCCTTTGATACTGTGCCACATAGAAGGCTGTTAAACAAGCTAGGGAACATGGGAGTAGGGAAGATGGTGGTAAAATAGGTGGAAAATTGGCTACATAGCAGGACACAGTGGGTGGTGGTAAATGGCTGTCACTCCACAGAGAGAAAGGTGACCAATGGGGTTCCACAGGAATCTGTGCTGGGACCAGTTCTCTTTAATATCTTTATCAGTGACATTACAGAGGACCTAGAAGGGAAGAGTTGCCTGTTTGCTGATAATGCAAAGCTAGGGTTACCACCTTTTAAGAAGCCCAAAGTTTATTTATTTATTTAGCTTTTGTTAACCGGGTAGGTTCACTAGACAAGTAGTATGCCTATTTTCAGGAACGACCCGGGAGAGTACAGAACATACAAGATACATACAAGGCAACTTAGGAGATACAGCTTATTACAGGAGGTACTAACAATTGTAGTAAAACATATACACAGGCAGTATTTACATCATATAACAGTAATTGCGTAGATTGACATTGGTGACAACTGAGATTCATCAAGAAAAGAAGCATTACCCTATGGAGGCTTGAAACAGTTACACACTGATGATAATTTTAAGTGCGACCACAGGGAGGAGCGAAATGTCCCATGGGAGGGGGCCAAGCGGACATGATCAGGTAGGGAGTTCCAGAGTCTAGGCACGTAGGCAGCAAAGTCTCGATCCCCCATGAGAGTCCGAGTGGGAGGAATTTTGAGCAGTCCAGCAGACTGTGATCTAAGCTTGTAGGACAGAGCATCCATATTTGGGAGGAGATCCACCAGTCCCTGAGGGGAGCCAGTAGCGAGCACCTTCTTGGAGAAGCATCCAACCCCAAAGTCCAGGTATTCAGCTGGGGGCAACCAGTGAAGTCTATCATAGAGATCGCATCGGTGGGTGAGTTTGGGGACAGCAAGTGCAAACCGACATATATTGTTATATGCCGTGTTCCACCAGGCAAGGTGGATTTGAGGGGACTGGGCAAATAGGTGGAGTCCGTAGCTGAGGGAGGGAAGAAGCACGCCTCTGGCAAGCGCGAGTCTCACCCCTGGGGTCAGGTTATATTTGGCCCTATAGGCCATACCCAACTTACAGTGTGTACTTCTAGAGATATTGAGGATATGACTCCCCACGTCAAGTTGGGGGTCGAGAGTAACTCCAGGATATTTGATGGAGTTCACCGATGGAAGCAGGGATCCCCCATCACAGGTTATGTGGAGCGAGGAAGATGAGGCTTTTATCTTGGCTGCGGAGCCAAAAAGCATGGCCTGCGTTTTATTGGTGTTCAACACCAGCCTATGGTGAGTAACCCAGGCCAGGACTCTTCTGAAATCATCAGTCAGGCTCTGGTTTAGCGCAACGACATTAGGGGAATGGGCTACTAGCACCAGATCATCTGCGTATAAAGTGGCTTGGCAGTGAGAGGTCACCAGTGGCAGTTTATTGATAAAGAGCGAGAAAAGGAGGGGACCCAGCACTGATCCCTGGGGGACTCCCAGAGTCATCGCCCTGGGCTCCGAGAGGACCTTGTTGAAGCAGGTACGCTGCTGCCTATCCTTCAGGTAGTCCATGAACCAGTTCTGGGCATGGGAGGAGAGACCAACGGCCCTTAGTTGTTCTCCAAGAAGGTCATGATTAACAAGGTCAAACGCTTTCGATAGGTCTATAAATATTGCACCAGACAGTTTACCTTGGTCCATGGCAGATCTTATGCTGGAGGTTACTGTGATCAGTGCAGAAGTGGTGCTGTGACCCTTTCGAAAGCCGTGCTGTGCTCTGGAAAGCAGTTCATAGGAGTACAGATACTCCGAGAGTTGCTCAGCCACCACCTTTTCCAGAAGTTTGCTAAGGGATGGAAGGATTGCAATAGGGCGGTAGTTGTCAGGAAGCTTAGGATTGCCCTGCTTCAGAACTGGAACTATCCTTGCTTCCTTCCATATGACGGGAATAGTCCCTGAGCTAAGGGATAGATTAAAGATGTGGGCAACCGGAGAGGCAATGATGGGCGCCCCTAGTTTGAGAAGTCGCGGTTCCAGGAAATCGAGACCAGGGCTGGAATACTGGGCCAGGGCAGCAAGAAGTTTCTGGACTTGGAGAACTGACACAGCCCTGAGATTAAACACACCCCGGTGTTGATCCGCCTGACTCGATGGGGACGGGATCGTGGGCGAGCTCCCCCCGTTCGTTGAGAGTCGGGAGGTAAGGGCCGAGAGGTCCGAGAAGTGACGGTTAAGGGAGTCAGCTATGGTCTGGGGATTATTGTAAGAGACGCCATTTAGAACCATATCCGTGACACCCATACTGGAGGATCCACTAACTAAGGATTTAATGTTACTCCAGAACCTCCTGGGGTCTCTGGCGGAGCTGAGTAGCGCAGACTTGCAGAAGTCACTTTTTGCTACCCTAATAGCCTTCTTACACTGATTCCTGAGGTGCCGATATCTCTGGAATTTAGAGAGAGATCACTGGATCCCCCTGGCCTGAGCCCAGCATTGGTCTCTTTCACGCAACTTGGCTAGCAGATTTCCATTCGGCCAGTAGGTGGCCGTTCCCCTCACCCTCTGGGTGATCATGGGTGCGTGCCTGTTCTGGATGTCACCAAAGGTATCGATGAAGCAGGAGGCTGCTACTGTGGTGTCCATGGCCTCCAATACCCTGGTCCAGTCAGTAGATCTTAACTCGTCCATGAACCTCTCTGGGTCAAACCTGGAATAGTTTCTAACTCGAATAATTTTGTGAGGGATTTTAGAGGAGGGAATTTTCCAAACACAAAACACTGGGGAGTGATCAGAGATGGAGTCCGATAGGTACCTAGGTAGATATTCTCTCCAGGGGTTGGTAAGAATCCAATCCAACAGGGTACTCGAGGAACCACTAGCGGACTGCCTGGTCGGGTCCTTAATAAGTTGGGTGAGGGATAGGGTGGCAAGAAGAGATTCACATTTCTTAATATTGCCATTCTCCCAATTAAGGTTGGTGTCACCCATTATAATAAGTTCATTATCTCCTATACTGGACCTGACCGTGTCTAGGAGATAGGTAAGCCCTTCTGGGCCTCCTCTGGGAGGGATATATTCACATACCAAATGCAGCTTCTTTGTATCCCCTAGCAACAGAAGCCCATGCAGGATCTCACAGGGAGGGTGAACGGCGGTACCATCGTCACCAGGGAGATTTTCAGGTGGACTCTAAAGTAGATCAGGATGCCCCGCCCCTGGCCTGTCAAGGCGGATAAACTCGTACCCTGTTAAGGAACAGGCGGAGTCAGGGATAGAGGATTTAAGCCAGGTCTCAGTAATCCCTAGAACATTGGGTTTGTATAGGTCAACCCACGTTCTCAGTTCGTCACGACTGGGTAGCAAGCTCCTGATATTCAGGTGAGCTGTTCTAAGCCCCTTACTCACACTCCAGGTGGTGGGAGGGTTGTTGGCCGTTATAGCAGGTCCAGGGTTAAGTTCTGTGTCCCCGGCCCTGAGCAAGACAAGGAGGGAGAGCCAGGGGAGGTACCACCTGTGGAGTGGATGCCTTCCCGGGCCCTTTACAGGTCTGATTCTCTTGACCCTAGCCACATACATAATGCATTTGATGTCAAGACTGAGTGTGGTACTGTAGTGCATGACAAAGGAGGAGAGCAGGTTAGAAAAGAAGAAGTCAGTGTCGTCCAAGGGGGAGGACAGCTTCCAAGTCACCTCCAGGGATGGGGAGGAGAGTAGCCCAAGTAGGAGGACCAACCTAGTGCCACCACTACAAGTGAGGGGTGGCCATACTGACATGGACAGCAAGTCTCTGGGCACTAGAAGTAGACCGGTTGACCTCCTCTGTACCCAGCCGAGGTCAAGAGGGCCAGGCAAGGCACGACAGGCCAGGGTAGCCCACTCCACCAGTGGGAC
Organism: Neoceratodus forsteri; assembly: GCA_016271365.2. Lineage (NCBI taxonomy): Eukaryota > Metazoa > Chordata > Ceratodontiformes > Ceratodontidae > Neoceratodus > Neoceratodus forsteri. The sequence goes on along the minus strand of CM028135.1, from coordinate 335,828,541 downwards.
GGGAGACAGTCACTTGGTCACTAGCAGGCAGCCCCAGGCACTGTAGACAGCACGGTCAGGGCACCCAAGGTTAAAGAAATAGCCCAAAACCAGTACTCCTCTCAGGTGGCATGGGCAGAGGATACCATCAGAAAATAGGCGATCACAATATCTCTAGTATTGAATCTGTAAGGAGTCTATGAAGATCAACAATTCAGCAGTACTGTAAAATGCAAAGCATCCCTTGGAAAGTACTAAGCAGCATACACAATGGTTTGGGATTAATAGCATGAAGATGTAGCAACAGCAGTCTAAGGGGCACAACAAAGAGATAGGACGGCTCAGTACACCAGAGTTAAAGTAGCACTCAAAATGGGGGGCAGTTCACCTAAGGGGTAGTTAGAAGCATAGACATATGAGATCGGGGATCGGTTACCACGGGGGATCAATACATGAAGGGCCCTAACACAAATAAGTGAATACAGTTGGTTGGCTGGAATAAAAGGGAAAAAATAAAAGAAACCACCCAGAGCACAAGTAGTCCACAGGGAATAATCTAGTCCTGGTCCGAATTAGTCAGGCACAACAGCAACAGATGCTCCAGGGGTAGACTTATTCTTATCATGCACACAGTCCTATTTAAGTGGAGAGGAACGCCCCTGAGGCACATGCCATGCCCCTTCCAGAATCGAGTGAGGGAGATTAGGACAGGAGTAACACCCTTCTTAACACGGGGAAGTACCTCCCCTTACAGTTGATAGGATAGGATGAAGTAGGCGGGGCCAGAGGCACGCATAAAAGTTTCCCCTCACCACAGGGAGGGTGGCTGGGCCATAAAAAAACAGATTGACTGTGCCCCCTTCTCTCCTGCACTTGGGCAGGGACCACGCGCTTCTTCCCCTGCTGACTTGTCGCCGAGGAGGCCCACCGGAGCTCTCAGTAGCCCATGGCACCTCCACTCGGTGAGGTGACAACCTTCCAGGCGGCGCTGGGGCCACCCTCTTCAACCCTTTCCCTCGGTGATGCAGTCTCTGGTGAAATCGTAGAGCTCCTATTTAGGGAGCCAGGGGAGAGCGTCACTGCAGGCAGGGACCAATGAGGAGCCGCGAGTTTCGGCAGCAAGTTCAAGACAAAGCCCAGTTAGGAGAAACGGAGGGAGTCCCGGAATAAGCAGAACAAATGAATGGAAGTGGCAGTCCAGGAAAAAGCAGCTTTCCGGAACGCTGCGGTGCGGCCAAAAAACAGATTGACTGTGCCCCTTCTCTCCTGCACTTGGGCAGGGACCACGCGCTTCTTCCCCCGCTGACTTGTCGCCGAGGAGGCCCGCCGGAGCTCTCAGTAGCCCACGGCACCTCCACTCGGTGAGGTGACGACCTTCCAGGCGGCGCTGGGGCCACCCTCTTCAACCCTTTCCCTCGGTGATGCAGTCTCCGGTGAAATCGCAGAGCTCCTATTTAGGGAGCCAGGGGAGAGCGTCACCCAGGCAGGGACCAATGAGGAGCCGCGAGTTTCGGCGGCAAGTTCAAGACAAAGCCCAGGTAGGAGAAACGGAGGGAGTTCCAGAATAAGCAGAACAAATGAATGGAGGTGGCAGTTCAGGAAAAAGCAGCTCTTCGGAACGCTGCGGTGCGGCCAAAAAACAGATTGACTGCGCCCCTTCTCTCCTGCACTTGGGCAGGGACCACGCGCTTCTTCCCCCGCTGACTTGTCGCCGAGGAGGCCCGCCTGGAGCTCTCAGTAGCCCACGCACCTCCACTGGCGAGGTGACGACCTTCCAGGCGGCGCTGCGGGGGCCACCCTCTTCAACCCTTTCCCTCTGTGATGCAGTCTCAAGTGGGACATTTCTTACTGAAACTGGATTTTTCGCAGGACAGTATGTCATCTCGACCAATGCAACAGATATGTGTTCTCTAAATAATCAGAAATGACTAAGTGTTGTAATTTTTTAGTTGTTGCTTGTGTTTTCTGTTGTTTTAAGGTATTTTAGTTAAGGTATTATAGTTTCTTGCAACATTTAGAATAAAATCAGAAAATATTTTTTCTACTACAACGTCAGGACATTTAGTATTTTTCATGTTTTTCTGCAGGACACAGCTGCCCAAATCAGGACTGTCCTGCGAAAATAGGGACAGGTGGTAACCCTATGCAAATCTCTGCAACAGGATAGACATGCCGGAGGTTGAGGAGAGAATGAGGAGAGATCTGCAGTAGCTTGAGGACTGGTCAAGGGAATGTCAGTTGAGGTTTAATGCAAAAAAGTGCAAGCTAATGGACATGGGGCACAAAAATCCAGGAACAACATATCAGTTGGGGGAGGTTATAGAATGCCCCAAGCAGGAAGGGGACCTAGGGGTCATCATCTCTGATGACCACTGGGTAGGGAGTCGAATGTGACGAGGCAGCAGGAAAAGCAAACAGGATACTGGGATGCATAGGCAGAGGTATCACCAGCAGGAAAAGGGAGGTCGTAATTACACTACACAGAACATTAGTAAGGCCATACCTTGAGTACAGTGTCCAGTTCTGGAGACCTTACCTGTGAAAGGACATAGATAGGGTGGAGGCAGTTCAGAGGAGGGCAGCCAAGATGGTGCAACGACTACATCACAGACCCTACGAGGGCAGGCTGAAAGACTTAAATATGTACTCCCTGAAGGGGGGGGGACATACGAACATACGAATGTGCCAGCAGAAACAGACCACCTGGTCTATCTAAGTCTGCTCGAGTGTGCAGCTAGCACCCCTAGTTTGCAGCTGCCCCACCCCCTCTTCCTTTTGTCATCCCACTGCCAACCCTCCACGTCCCCCACCCTAACTCTCCCCTGTCCCATGCCCTTTTAAAGCTGTTCAGATTTACATGATGCCACCCATTCTGGTAGAGCCTTCCATTTTGCTACCACCCTCTCTGTGAAATAGTGTCTCCTCATTTCTCTCCTAAATCTTCCCCCTCTATTCTTAGCCCATACCCCAGGTGTCCCTCCCCCTTCTTAGCTTAAAGACCCCATCTGCCCCATCGTTATTGATCCCCCTCAGATACTTGAATGTTTGTCTATCATGTCCCCTCTATCCTGTATTCAGGTATCCCAGCCTGCTCTCATAGTCTCTCCCCTCCATTCCACATATCATCTTTGTTGCTCTCCAGTAGCCTGATATCACGCTTTGGGTATGGCCTCCAAAACTGCACACAATACTCTTAAGTGTGGCCTTACCAGTGACCTGTAGAGGGGCAAGATCATCTCTCTTCGCCTGGATGAAACACCCCTCGCTATGCACCCCAGCATTTTGTTCGCTTTTGCAGCTGCTGTCCTGCACTGGGCAGTGTTGTTCATGGTCCCTGTTATCATTACCCCTAGGTCCTTCTCCTCCTCAGTGATCCCCAGCTTAACCCCCCAGTATTCTCTCCTTGGGTTCTTCACCCCAAGTGCATAACCTTACACTTCTTTGCATTAAACCCCAGCTGCCACCTCTGATCACTCCTCTAGCTTGCTTAGGTCCCCCTGCAGCTGCTTCCATCCCTTCCCTCCATCCACCACTGCTCTGATTTTGGTGTCGTCAGCGAACAGACTTACCTTGCTCACCACCCTGTGTGCAGTGTCTGATATGAAGAACCCAAATAATACTGGCCCCAGCACAGAGCCCCGTGGCACCCCACTCGTCACCAGCCTTAGAGTTGACAGCTCTCCTCTCACCCCTGCCCGTTGCAGTCTGTCACTCAGCCAGCTTGTAATCCAGTTCATCATTTTTGCCCCTACCCCTACACCAGTTAGTTCCCCCCCAAGCTGCCCATGAGGCACCAAATCGAAGGCCTTGCTGAAGTCCAAGTAAAGAACATCCATTGCATGACCCTTATCCAGCTCACCTGTCACCCAGTCATAATATTGTATCAGGTTGGTTTGACAGGATTTCCCTGAAATAAACCCATGCTGCCTCACATCATGGAGGCCACTGTCCTCCAGGTATGACACCTGTCTTTCCTTTAGTATCATTTTCATGAGTTTGCACACTATGGAGGTGAGACTTACTATACGATAATTACTCGGTTCATCCCTTGGTTCAGAGGAAACATGAGGAAGTGCTTTTTCACAGAGAGGGTGGTGGACAAGTGGAACAGCCTGCCAGAAGAGGTGGTGGGGGCAGAAATGATTACAGGATTTAAGAATGCATGGGATAGGCATAAGGGGATCCTGGTAGTCGGGAGGGATAACTTAGTTCCAGGGAAGCTTGAACAAGCACAGTAAATTGTAGTAGTGGGCAGAATAGGTGGGCCAAAGGCCCTTATCTGCCAACAACATCTATGTATCGATGCATATAGAAGTACTCCTCAGGAAATAATGGAAATGCAAGGCACCATGGATATCTATTTATTTGTAGTGCTGTAGCTAATAGATGTCTGTAGTACATTACGTGAGCTTGGGTGCTTTAACCTTAAAACCAGTATACTCCGTCTCAAGTTCATCATGGAAAAAGATGTGCCTTCCCAGAACATCATACCATGTTTGAACGATTGTCCGAAGCATTGTTGGTGTTACCCTAATTTTGACACCCTCTCTCAGAGCATAACAAAATGATTGATTTATTGGTGTGTAAGTAAACAGTACTGCTTTGAATAATCGTTCAAACTCTAGGAGCACTACACAATCATCAAGATTCAGAATTTTTACCTTAATATTGCATTTCCCTTCTTTTGCGTCTTTGTGCTCCAGCCCTAACTGTTGTATAAAGGTAGTTTTTCACAATTAATTTGCTTTGTATTACGAGCAGCCAGAATCACCCTGTCAGATTGCTGTGGTCCTTCTTATACTCTGTTCTGTGCCTATCTGAATGGAATATGAACCATTATTAGATCCTAAAATTTATTTTGATGGAGGGTGTTAGGTGAACATGCACATTCTACAGTTAAATGAGATGTAATTATTTGATTTTTTTAAATGCAGCTTTAAACTTTTTTTAGTTGTATTGCAGACAGTAGATTGTGCCAGGATTACTGGTTCAATTTATATGCTTACACTTTTCACAGGGGATTGTGTCTCTTGAACCCTCCTATGTAGTGGGGTATGTGGCCTCATTCCTCCAAGAACAAAACCTGACTACTTTGTTCAATCAAGGGGAAAAGTGTCAGGTATGATAAGTCTGCCAACAATATATAATTCCCCAATCTTGAAAATCTGCCTTTAATTGGGTTCAAATTGTCATTTTGTCAAAATTGAAATAATCCATAAATGATAATTGTTCTGTTAGCTGTGATCTCTCCTCTCTCTCTCTCTTTTTTCCATCATTTGTTAATCTCTTGAGCTGCTTTTCTGGCTGCCCCTTCCTACTAACCTCCCCGGCCCCATAATCCGGCTTCTCCAGGACTTGCCTTGCCACCGTTGTCCTCTTCCACAGGACTGTGGGAGATGCCCAGTCACCAGTGCAGGGCCTGCAAGGGGTCAGTTGTCCTGCAGCCAGGGAGTTTTTCCACCGACTTTCTTGCTGGGCCCACGGGACATCCAGTGGACGCAATGTGTGAGCTGCACCTCCGCGGAGATGCCTCTGGCATCTGAGCGTGGTTCCCTTCCCTTTACTAGTGACATAGCATGTGTTGCCACCCAGCCAGCGCTGGTAGTAGTCTGACAGCACGCCACAGCAACCACCCTCCCCGAGGGAGGAGAGCCGTCATATGGATGCTCAATCCTCCCTCTCCTAGCCAGCTTCCGGGTGATCCGTGGCCGACCTGGTTCGCTGCCATAGCAGGAGGTGAGGCGCATGGTGCCTGGGCCCTCCATGCCACTGGGCTGGCAGCTGTGATCTCTGTTTGAATCATATTGGTGTAGCTGTAGATAAATCAATTCACTTCTTCCTTTAACTTGTTCTCGGTTAATTGTATGTCAGCTATGCTAACACGTGCTTTAAGGTTTTATGCAAAAATTAAAAAATATTTTGGGTTTTATTTTGAAGGGTCTTAAAAATGATTTTGTTCGTAACATCTTATGGACCTTCGAGGATATTCACATGCTAGTGGGATCAAACATGCCAATATTTGGAGGAGGAAGATATCCTGCCGTCAGCTTACGTCTCAGGTAAGGTAGCTGATTCTGTATTGTTCCACGATGTCATTGGGGAAGGTAGTTAACACATATGGATAACGAGCTCCCCTATTGAGGGTAGTGGTATGACCCAACACTGTGACCTCAGCATAGAACCCAAGGGACATGAACATTATAGCTACATGTCTCCCTCCTTTGAGTCACACCTATAGAACATAGGTACTGTCCATACCAGAACCACTCAGAAACAATAATGCACATTTTCAGTGCCTGTACTATGTATCATGGGCTATCATACTCTTCAGTTCTTTCTCTGCCACCGTTGACTCGATGTTAGACCAAGGGAACACTCCTTGGAACTTGAAATTTGCAACTGTGTTGCTATTTTGTTATTTTATCTTTCATAGTCAACATTTAACATGTTGTTGCCTGTGTTTTTGGTTCCTCACTATAAGTAGGAACTGCTGACCTTCTGTGTATGCTGCTGTTGGGACATAGCCCTCGCATCCTGCTGGCACCACTGCTCCTCATCTCCCAACTCAACTCAACTTTATTTAATATAGCACTCTATTCATTTTGACCCAGGGCGCTTTACAATGAGCAAGATCATCACACAGTCCTGTGGCTGTTGCTCTCTCTTCTTCGGTTATTAGTCTCCTACCTCATGGTGGCTGTTTGTCTCCCATCCCTCCCATCCATGGCTGTCATTGGTCTCCTTCCCATTGTTGCTGCTGGTCTCTCACCTTTGGGGTCTCTGGTGTCTGTCATCTGCCTGTGCTGCCTCTGTTGATGGTAGCCGGTTTTCCTCCCTCTGGATTCCATTGGCCTCCTAACAAAGAGGCAGTTACAACCTTAAAGCGCAGGGGTGGTTTTGCTCCAGATACTGTACTTCTTGAAGTGTTGTTACTATAGTGATTTTTGCTGTAGAGAAGTGTACAGAAAATAAATGAATTATTTCATCAAATAAGTAAGTAAAGTTTATTTTTATAACACCCCATCCTGGGTGCTCTGGACGCTGTATAGTAGGCAGGAAAACATATACAACAATAAATAAACATTAAAATGAACAGTAAAGATAAAATAAATGAAAATATAAATCCTAGTTTAAATGAAGTATTGCAGCATTCAGCCGATATTGTTATAAGCAGTTTAGGAATGCCTTTTTAAACAGATGCACCTTAAAGCCCTACTTGAAATCTCCATCTATGGGGCTTCCCTCAAGAATCTTGGTAGCAAGTTCCATAATAACTGGCCCGCCACTTCAAACAAACGATGTCCAGATGATTTAAGGGTGGCCCTAGGAACCGCTAGGAGGCCCTCAGTAGAGGAGCGAAACAAGCGCAGAGGACAGGCAGGAGTCAGGAGGTCAGTCAGGCAGCCAGGGCCCAATCCGTGTAGGGCCTTATAGGTGAACAAGCCCACCTTGAAGGTGGTTCTCGACCTAACTGGCAGCCAGTGTTGTTCATGCAAAACCGGGGTCACATTATAGGACCTCGGAAGGCCCATCAGTAACCTGGCTGCTACATTCGGCACGAAGCAGTAACTATCCTCATGGCAGGGCTCCTTTTCACATGGCTTTCTCCTGATTGGAAATATTTGGGTGCACCTGGCCTTCCTGATTTAGCGCACCTTTGATCTTACTTCGAGTGGGAGCTCTAGCAGCACGCTATTACAATCAGGACTATGCCGCAGGCACTAGGACCTTCCAGTGAAAACTTCTGCCAGCAATACCAGCGGGGACCGCCCTTGACGCTGGCCCGGCCCCGACGTCGGTCAGGGTACAAGAGGGGCGACTCAGCTCCACCTCAGTTCTTTCCCTTCGCCGTACCCGTGACGTGAAGCCGAGTACCTTTGCTTCTGTCTGCGATTCAGCGAAAAATAACTTCTTCTAGCAAGATTCCTGCCTCTTTTCAAAGGTTTTTACTGTTCTCCGGTACCGACGTCAGTTCTCTGCCATCGCCTTTTCATTTTTTCCCCCTTTGGAGTGCTGTTTTTCCTCGCTCCTGCAGCTTCCCAGTACCGACATCAGCCGTATTCTTACCCAGCCGGGTTTGATGTCTTCCCGGGCGTCGGCGTCACCCGAACACTTAAACAAGTGCGACTGCGGGAGGCAGATCCCTGCTATGAACGGCCATCGGCAGAGATCTTCTGCCTGGGCCCCGACCACGACACCGCCAACTGTGCAGATTGCCAGGCCTTTACCAGCCGGACCCGCATCCGCCACCTGAAAGCCCTCAAGGCCTACCTGTTGGAGCAGAAGATGGATCTGCACTCCCTGGAGGAGAAGAGGAAGGAGAAGAAGCACCACAGCAAGGACCGTAGTCGGTCCCATCCACATTCGCGGCCTTCTACCAAAAAGGCCCGTCCTTCAGGGTCTGGAGAACCTCCGAAGACTCCACAGGCTAAGGCCGGCCCGTCGGGGGAGAAGCCGGCCAAGCCGAAGGTGACTCCGCTGAGGGTCATCGCCAAGTCCTTAGAGGTGCCTGCCTCGGCCCCACCTGCTAAGGCACTGACGCCGCCTGCTAAAGGCGCACCTCTGGAGACCAAGGACTCTCCGGCACCCCCTGGCGTCACCCCGTCGTTGGTCCCTACACCGACGCTGGTCGAAGGGGCGAAGAACACATGGTCGGTCGTGGAGATACCGACGTCCCCATCGCCCAAGTCCTTCTACCCCTTGGGCCCTCAGGAAAGCTCTACTTCATGTCCCAACGTTCCGGAGACTTCCTTTCTGAAGCGAGCAGCTGAAATTTTCACCAAGGATGAGCTCAAGGATCTTTTCTCCTTTTGGTGGGGGCAGGTCCAGGCGGTCCTCCCGTTGCGGCCCAGACACGGTACCAGACCCTGCGGGAGAATCACAGCCAGGGGTGAGTCTTCCACGCGGAAGTCACCGGAGTGCCAGCCTTCACCCCCCTCCAGGGCTCATAGCTGCTCCAGGTCCGAGGACCACCGATGTCGCTCCAGAGATTCTGGTGACCGACGTCGGTCTAGGTCACGCTCCAGGAGCCCTTCTTGCTCCAGGCAAGAACGCTCCCGACATCGGTCCTCGCTCTGTCGCTGGTCCAGGGACCGGAGTCGGTCTTCGGACCGACGTCTGTCCCCTAGCTACCGACGTCAGCGAAGGCATGGTCGTAGGATGCGGTTAGACTATTCCAAATCGGATAGTCGATCCTCCTCTTCATCATCGATCTCTTCATCCTCTCTCAGCCTCAAGCGCTCCGCGGGAGAGAAGGACCAGCCTCGCTCGCCTCCAGATGATCCTACTTTTATGGACGTCATGAGGCACGTCCAGGCTTCCAGCGAGTGGGACACTGAGGACTTGGATCCGGAACGCCGGAGATTGGCCAGGTACCTGAGGCAAAAGGAGCCAAAGCCTCTGGTTATTCCTCCTTTGGTGGATACTTTCCAGGATCTTACTAGGACCACCTGGATGCATCCGGCCTCGATCCCGGCAGTTCCTAAGAAGTCGGACAGGCTGTATAAGGCCCCAAGGGCGGAACCCTTCCTGGCGGAACACCCTCAGGCCGAGTCGTCGGTGATCACGGCTGCCCTGACAAATCTCGGCAACCGAAACACCTCAGCTCACAGCCTCCCAACCTGGAGTCCCGATACCTGGACCAGGTGGGCAGAAAAGTTTATGCGGCCTCCACCTGTTCCATCCGCTCCCTTAATTTCCTAATGCATATAGTACAGTATCGGAATGCGCTATGGGAAAGGGGACTAGAGCTGACACAGGCCATGCCAGACTCTGACAAAAAGACAGAGCTCCTGGCCCTTCTGCAGTCGGGCTGAGATGTAGGCTCCCACATACTGAGAGCCTCGTCAGACACGGCAGCCAGGGCAGCCACCTCTGGGGTGTGCCTCCAGCGCCATGCCTGGTTGAGAGTCTCGGGCTTTCACCAGGATCTGTAGGCCGGTATCCGGGATTTGCCCTTCCAGGGTACCGTGTTGTTTGGGCAGGAGACGGAGGCTTTGATCTCCCGCCTCCAGGAGTCGGGCAAGTCGATCTGGTCAGTCTGCCAGATGTATCGTGGCGACCAGCGACGTCAGCACCGTAGACGGCTCTTTCGCAAGCCCTCAGACAGTCAAGGTTCAGCCCGTGGCAGCCAACAGGGGCAGAGAGGTGGCTTCCGCAGGAGATCCGGAAACCAGCAGTCTGGTGGACCTCCCGCCCGTGGGCCCAAGTCCTCCCAGACCTCTCTCCCAACTTCCAGCTCTGCCCAATGACTCCCTTCTGTCCCCCCCTTCCGCCAGAAGTCCCTGGGGAGCCGATTGGGGGCCGCTTCTCCCTTCATTTCGAAGGGTGGAAGTCTATTACCGCAGACCAGTGGGTCTTGGATATTGTATGGAGAGGACACACGCTAGAGTTCACAGAGTTTCCTCCGCATACTCTGCCAAAGCTCTCCCGCTATCCTCCTCCTCACATCCCACTAATAGAAGGAGAAATTCAGAATGTCCTGCAGAAGAGAGCAATAGAGAGGGTCCCCTTGGAGCAGCAGGGTCAGGGGTTCTACTCCCACTTTTTTCTGGTCCCAAAAAAGACTGGGGACCTTCGTCCCATTCTGGATCTCAGCCCTCTAAACCTCTTTATTGAGTACAAAAGGTTCAGAATGGTGACTCTTCAAGGACTCCTTCCCTTGCTGCACCAAGGGGACTGGCTGTGTTCTCTCGACATGCAGGATGCATACATGCATATAGGGGTCTATCCTCCCCACAGGAAGTTTCTGAGGTTCCACTTCCAAGGGGAGCGTTTTCAGTTTCGAGTGCTTCCGTTCGGCCTCTCTTCTGCTCTGCGAGTCTTCACAAAATGCCTAGCAGTGGTGGCTGCGGCTCTAAGGTGGATGGGATACTATGTGTTTCCCTACCTCGACGATTGACTACTTACGGCCCCGTCAAGAGGCAGCCTCTTACGAGCTCTCGAAGGCACTTATACCCTGTTCCGAGAGCTGGGGATCACCCTGAACTTACAGAAATCATCCCTGGAGCCCAGCCAGAAGCTCACCTTCATAGGAGCGATCCTGGATTCCGTCCAGGGCATGGCTTTTCTCCCACAAGACAGGGGAGTTCGCTTGCGAGAGTTAGCAGAACGGACCTCTATAGTGTCTCGAGTTCCGTCTCGGAACTTCCTCAGTTTACTGGGGCACATGGCGGTGGCCATTCCAGTCACTCCTTTGGCCCGCCTCCACATGGGAGTCCCACAGTGGATGCTCAGGGTGCAGTGGGACCAAAGCTACGACGACCTAGACTCTCTGGTCAGGATCTTGGAGCCAGTCAGGAGAACTTTGCTTTGGTGGATGGACCCCAGCAATCTGGAGAAAGGGGTCATCTTTCGTCCGGAGCCACCAGGTCAGACTCTGACAACAGACACATCGGACCTGGGGTGGGGGGCGCACCTGGGTGCACATCGACAGTAGGGGGTTTGGTCACCCGAGGAGTGGTTCCTCCACATCAATGTACTGGAAATGCGAGCGATCCTCTACGCCCTCCAGGCTTTTCGAGAGGATCTGGTACCAGGCTTTCTTCTAATTCAGACAGACAACATGGCGGTCGTCTTTTACATCAACAAGCAAGGAGGCACTCATTCGTATCCTCTTTGCAGGGAGGCGATGAGAGTCTGGTACTGGGCACTGGAGCGGGGCATCCTACTGTCCGCGATGCACGTTCCAGGTGTCCTAAATGATTTGGCCGGCAGCCTCAGCAGGTCGCACGCCAGAGCACACGAGTGGGAGCTGCTACAATCCGTGGTGGACCAGCTCTTCGACAGGTGGGGTCTTCCAGAGCTGGACCTCTTTGCATCACCACGCAACGCCAAACTGCCAACGTTTTGCTTGCGAGAGCACGCGCCTGGAGTTTTTTGGCCAGACGCATTATCCCTTTGCTGGGCAAGGAGGTTTCTCTATGCCTTTCCACCCTTCCCTCTCATCCAGAGGGTGCTGCTCAAGTTACAGGCAGAAGGGGCCTGGATGATCCTAGTGGCCCCAAATGACCTCGGCAGATTTGGTTTCCACTTCTGCAGCGGTTATCCATGGAACCTCCACTTCCGCTGCCCATATCTGCAGAGTTACTGTCCCAGGACCAAGGGTCTATGGTCCATCTGGATCTTCGATCCTTACACCTACATGCTTGGCTCCTTCCGACGTAGCTCAAAATAGATACGGGGTTTCCCCGGAAGTGGCGGCGGTCTTAGTATCAGCAAGAAAGCCCTCTACTCACTCCACCTATGCTATGAAGTGGAAGCGTTTCTGTCTTTGGGCATTGCCGCAACATTTGGATCCCGTCACCTGCCCTGTGAACTCAGCTTTACAGTATCTCCTCTCCTTGTACGAGAAGGGCCTAAGTTACTCCTTTATCAAGGTGCACATGTGGGCAATCTCCGCCTACCATGCTCTCTTGGGAGAGAGAGCATTAGCACAATTGGATGTGGCCCGCACCTTTCTTAGGGGAATTCTACATATGAGACCTCCCATTCGGGACCCTGTCCCACCCTGGGACCTCCTTTTTGTGTTGGAGAAACTCACCCTCTCTCCTTTTGAGCCAGCAGCAGATTGTGAGCTGCGTTACCTTTCTTGGAAGGTTTGCTTTTTGGTTGCTGTTACTTCAGTTTGAAGGGTTTCCGAGCTTCAGGCTCTGATGTGTAAAGAACCCTATTTGGTTTTCCACAGGGAAAGGGTTTCTCTTAGAACAAATCCTAAGTTTCTTCCCAAAGTGGTCTCAGAATTGACCCTCAACCAGTCGGTTGATCTTCCTGTTTATTTTCCTTCCCCTTCCAATAGAGGGGAGGCTCTCCTCCACACATTGGATGTCCACAGTACTCTGAGGTTTTACCTCAAAAGGACGGTTCAGCATCGTAGATCGGAGCAGCCATTTGTGGCCTTTGCGCCACATTGCTTGGGTCAACCGGTGTCCAAGCAAACTATCACTAAATGGATAGTTCGCTGTGTTTCGTTTTGCTACAAGCATCACAATAGACCCCTGCCGGGTCCGGTTAGTGGTCACTCCACTAGAGGAGTGTCAGCTTCTTTCGCCGCCCTGCGAAATATCGCTATACAGGACATTTGTGCGGCTGCAACCTGGAACTCGGTGCATACTTTTATAAAGCATTACAGCTTGGATATCGTCTCCAGATGCCGGGCTGGCTTCGGCCTAGCCGTTTTACAAGGGCTTTTTTTCCCAAGGCCTCTGGAGTCAGCATATTCCACCTCCCAGGGTTGGCTACCTCCTTGCTGTGGGACTGCTTGGGACTCATTCCTGATTGTAATAGCATGCTGCAAGAGCTCCCACTCGAAGTAAGATAGTACAGTTACGTAAGAACTTACCGTAACAGTAGATCTTCGAGAGGAGCTCTTGCAGCAGGCGCTACTTCCCTCCCGCCTTCCCCCTCGAGGTGTGCAGATCCATTTTCTTTCGTCTCCAACTCTCTTCATGGCAGGCTTCACCTCCTTCTCTTGTCAGGCCTTCTGCTGGGTCCTGGCGGGAGAACTGAGGTGGAGCTGGGTCCGCCCCCTCTTGTACCCTGACCGACGGGGCGGGGCCGGCGTCGGGGGTGGTCCCCGCTGGTATTGCTGGCAGAAGTTTTCACCGGAAGGTCCTAGTACCTGCGGCATAGTCCTGATTGTAATAGCCTGCTGCAAGAGCTCCTCTCGAAGCTCTACTGTTACGGTAAGTTCTTACGTAACTGTACTTTCTTGTTACAGTGTTGGCCATCTTGCCTGTGCTGCTTTCATTGATGGTCTTTTGGTTCCTTCTGTATTTCATTGCTGTTGATCAAAAGGTTGAATGCTGTCCAATCTATCGGCATCTGTAACATTTCAGCCCAGCCCCCTGTTACTGTGGCTCCTTTTTATTCCATCACCTGGCTTTGCCTTGTCGACATTTTTGCTTTTAAGGTAGTCGCCGTTTTCTGCTGGTTGTTGTTTGGCTCTGCCTTGTTGATGTTCCTGCGCTGTGTATAGTTCTCTGTTCTAAAGTTGTGGATTCAGTTCTCTAGCCACACATAGGCAGTTCTGCTGGAGACAGCTATGTCATCGAAGTCTTCAAGCTAAGCTCCTCCTACCATTTGGGTGGTATAAATTCTAGCTCTGCCCCGTAACGTCTCCTTTTGGAAGGGACAGGTCTCCTCCTCAGCAGCTCTGCATGTGTAGAAGGGTTTAGTGTTTTCAAAGCACTTTTCTTTGGTGTATTTTGACTTTCCAAGCCACTTTTGAATTAAAATTGCTCCAGCATCTTCAGACGTCTCTCCATCAACTGCTATTGTAATGGAAAGGCAGAAACTGGTGTTCAAGTTCTGCACCTGGTGCAGGCAGAGAATGTTGCCCACAGATCTGCATGACACATGTGTCTACACTGTTTGGCCTAACAGCGCAACATCGAAAACTACAATCAGTACCTTGCCATGTTGCAAGCATCCATGGAGGAACGGAAGACCAGGTTGGCCCCCAGTAGGCCTAAAGACCACAAATTGGCCTTGGCAGCTGCTAGATTGGTTGTTTAGCTTGTGGTCATAGAAGAAGAGGTAGCAGCTGTGGGTGGGACCTCATCAGTCTTGGCGCTGTTCCTGTCTGGGACAACTGGTTGCTAGCCTGGCTGTCCTAGGAGGCTGTAGAGTAGTCCAGGGATCTAGCCTGTCAGACCTGTCAAGATTTGGGACTTCTAGTCTGCCTAGCCAAGACGGAGCTAGTCCCCTCGCAGGTAGTCACGTTCATTGGGGCAGAACTCCTTACAGGCCAACACCCACTTCCTGGTGGACCGGGCATCTGACATTACCTTGTTTGCTCAATTAGTTCAGGTTGGGTGCTCGTGCTTTGTCCGGGAGTTCCTTCGGCCAGCATTGGAGGGTCTTTCTCTGATGATGTCATGGAAATATGCGTGACTGTCCAGAACTTTGGGGAAGCACTTCCCACCGCTGCAAAAAGCATCACTGCAGGTTGTAGGATCGAGAACAATCAAGAATGTTTGAAGAAAAGTTACTTACCACAGTAATATTGTTCCTTCCAAGGGATCTCCCAATATGATTGGACCTCCCACCCTACTTCCCCTTATATAACCTTGATCAGGTTCAGCAGTACTTTAATTGGGGTTTTAATGTTGCCATGAATCACTGGTTTAGCTTATTGCTTTTTGATGCAGATAGAGATGACTAGGGGCCTAGCTCTCCCTTTGTGTTTTTATCCTGTTTGGAAGCCTGTCCTCTTCACCAGGGGGTGGGTATTATTGTTTTAGGATTGTGGATATGTTCTGTCCACACTTCATGGCAGGTACCTTGCCGCTTTAAGATGTGCCGGAAAGTCTTCAAGCTGGCTCCTCCCACCCACCCGGGTGGTATAGTCTCAGCTCTGCTCCATGATGCCAGATCTTCCTTTCCGCTGGATGATTCAGGTTCCCTCCTTAGCACTTCCACATGTAGTAGGCCCTGGCTCTTGAATCTACGGATTCGCTTCCAAAACTGATTCAAAAACTCTGAGTTCAGTCTTCATCTTCTTCCCTCACTCCCATGATGGAGGAAAAGTGGGCCCCCAGGTTTCGCTGGTGCTCCAGCGGGCAGAAGATGTCTCTCACGGATCCTCACATCAGGTATTTAAAGGTGTGCAGGCTGCCGAGTTGTATAAGTTTTAAGGAATTTTGTAGGGTATTCCACACAATAGGGAGAGTATGACTGAGGAAGCGCCGTATTTAGTTCTTACCTTGGGTATGTCAAACGATATGAAAGGGTATTTTCTGAGTGCACATGTACCTGATGTACATTTAAATAGATCTGATGTGTATGGAGGGAACTTGTTTATTTATTTGCTTTTGGTAACTGGGTAAGTGCGCTAGGCAACATATCCTGCCTATTTTCAGGCATGACCCGGGAGAGTACAATATTACAATATAACAATACAGCAAGAGTACAAAATCACAATATAGCAGTGACAAACAATCAGGTGCATAATGCTGTAGAACTGTCCACAAATACAGTGGCAGAGGACGGCCATAGAAGATAATACAAAACATGGATAACAGCAACAGTAGTGAAGTTATTGCAGCAAACAATTTTAACAAAAAGCAATATAGACTCATTCTGGAGGCCTAGCTGAGGTGAACAGTCTGGTAGGCACAGCTAACAGTAGTTACATAGTAGCATGGTAGACAAGGCTATGGCTCTGAAGGCCTAGAGGGAGGCATTTTTTATTCCCCTGATATGAAGTGAAGACCAGTTGAGTTGTGCATAGAGGGCGCAGTGGTGAGTTCTAAATGGGGCATTTGTGATTAATTTTAATGCCGTATGGTACAGTGTGTCCAATTTGGCAAGGGCAATGATGGAGCAGTGACTATATAGAAAGTCTGCATAATCTACAAGGTGTAGAAATGTAGTCCAGACCAGCGTTTGTTTGCATCCTGCATGAGCAAGTGCTTGATTCTGAAGAATAGACCTAGTCTTTGTCTAAATCTTTTAGACAATTCTTCAAGATGCACCATGAATTAAAGCCAGCAATAGCCAGAATCCCAAGTATGTGAATTTATCCACTACCTCGAGTGATTGCCCCAAGAGAGTCAAGATCTGATACTTGGAACCAGTGTGGTTTGCTGTCACTGCTTGTACTTGGGCAGAGGAAAACATGACTGTTTTTTTTTTTTTTTAGCATTAAGCAGCAATTTTAGGTGACTGACGTTATGCTGGAGTAGGTTGAATTCTTGCTGCAGCTCGGAGCAGGCGATCTCAAGGGATGGCCTACTGACATAAAGTACTGACTGTATCATCGGCAACAGAGTGGACATTAGCTTTCCTAATATTAGATGATTGGCAGTTACTAATTGAAAGAATAGTAAAATTACTTTGTACTGAATGTCAGTACAGTGAACAAGCTTGTAACTGGCAATGAAACACTAAGAGAAGCTGGGTTCCCTGGTTAACATCACTGCTTTGTGTGTATGTTGGCCTCCCTACTTGGATGATGCAAGTACCCAGAAGTAATGACTAATCCTAGTTGATGGTACTGGAACTAACAAAAAACAAAGTGACGGTAAGTGGTAGAATTTTTTTATTGATTGGCCCAGTGTCACTGATGGTTGAGGCACTGGATGCCACACCGGCGATCTGGGTTTGGGAACGGACTCTGGTCGCTCAGTGGGCTGGCAGGGGTGAGGAAGGATTGAACGTCCATAGACAGCTCTCTTTCCTCAGGAAGGGGGATACAGTGTGGCGCAGTGTTTGACAGACACCCAGCGGTGGCTGGGTGTCAGCACATACACATTGCCAAAACGGGGAAGGGACCCCACGTCCAGAGTGTAAGGCTGCCTCCGCAGAGGCGGAGCACAGCCACTCTGCCCATTGCACATTCATGGGGCTCAGGGAGAAAACGTAGAAAAACAGGAGCTGGCAGGCTTCATGATGGCCTGGTCCCCCCACTCCGTACTGGCCTACCCTGACTTCGGTGTGTGTGGGGGGGGTTAATCCGTGGGGGAACTGTCGGGGGTCGGGGTGGCTGGGACCAGAGAACGAGCCTTCATAGAAGGGCCAGAGCCACCTGCCAGCACCACAGTGGTGGAGAATGTCTAAATAAATAAATAAATAAAAAATAATTTTATTTTATTCTGTTGAGACATACATTTGAAAAATCCTTTTTTTTTTTTTTTTGCTATTATTTTCTCCCGTCTCGGTCGATCATTTCTCTTTGCCGTTCTCCCAACTCTGTCCCCCGAACCTCAGACCTTCTCCCATCTTGCCCACGTCTTACCCTCCATAGCAGGGTGGCGTGGAACCCCCACTCGATCTGCCAGGTTCGGATCCAGCATTGGGGAGGTGTCTTCTCAGGGGTGGTGCCTGTGAAGGGCGGCATTCCATGCTGCGTGACCAGGACCAGTTTCCACTCTTCTGCAGAGGGGAGCATGTAGTGCTGACAATGGCTGAGTTGTGCGTGCTTCCGCACGCAGCACGCTGGCTGGTTGCTCCTCCTCCATGCTCCATTGTACAGGACCAGGCGTGCCAACACTTAGCTTCCACTAGGTGTCGGGCAGGTGCCGGTCTCTGTTCCCCACCCTCCCCGGGAGAGGAGAGCTGTCTTCCAGACATTCGATCCTCTCCCTCCCCGGCCAACCCCCGACGACCCAGCACGGGTCGCCGGTTTGGCAGATGAGGCATGATGCCTCAGCCCTCCACGCCACTGGGCCGGCTTGAAAATTCATTTTTTTGCTGGTATTGTAGCGCTCACTGTGACACATTTAAATAAGTTATTTCCATTTTCTAAATATGTAACATTCTTAATTAGTAATTTAGCATTACAAACTAAAAGAAAATATAAAAAATGGGATGTAGTACAGCAGAAGCTGTTTGTTTTAGATTAAGGTCTTAGATGCAAAATAATGGTTATTTGTGGTCTGAATTTTATTTATTTTCTCTTAGGGATAGTAACAAACCAATTAATGTGCTAACTGGAATTGACTACTGGCTTGACAATCTGATGTGTAATGTCCCAGAACTTGTTATGTGTTTTCACGTCAACGGAATTGTCCAGGTAAGAATTATCCATATTTGATCTTTTTAATCCTGTTTTAAGATTTTCTTTCTTGGTTGTCTCCGACCCTCACTGTACTCTAGCATTACTTCTAGGAGTGTGGATATGTTGTTCATCCACACTGTTTGGCATTGTCCCCTTCCACTTTCAATCTGCCGGAAGTCTTCAGGCTGGCTCCTCCCATCCACCCGGGTGGTATATACCTCGGCTTCGCCCATGACACCAGATCTTCCTTTCCGCTGGAAGATACAGGTTGCTTCCCTCATGCTGTCGCATTTCGTAGGCCCTGGCTTTCAAATTGTCATTTTAACCGAAGCTCAAACTCGTTCGAGTTAGCAATAGTGATTTTGCAGCATCGATCATGGAGGAGAAATCTTCCCCCTGGATTTCGCCGGTGTCCCTGCGACCAGAAGATGTCGTGCACTGATCCCCACCTTATGTGCGTCTATGGCCTAGGTGTTGGCCATGACACCTCGTCATGTAGCTATTGCTTGGCCTTCCATCCCAACGTCCTGGATGACCTCAAGGCATGCCTGAAGCTGGAGAGACCGGAAAAAGGAACCCTCCGGTGAAGTCGAAGGAGGCTAGGTGGGCAGTTTCTGCGGCCGTGGGCTCCGCTGAACAGCTGGAACAGGTGAAGGCGTTCGAGGAAGAGGCCGCTCGTGCTTCAGCCAGTCGAATCTTCTTTGTCCCGCTGAACCTAGGCTCCACCTTTATGGGATCTTTCAAGGAGTTGTGCCAGTCTCTCCCCACCCGGGGTGAGGCACCCTCGGGCTCGCACTCCTCCCGCTCTTGGAAGAGAGATAAAGACCCATTGTCTTTGTCTCTGCGAAGACGTTCTTGGGACGGAGAAAGGTCCAAGTCCCAGGGACACGCAGTCTCGACCTCAGTTGATCACATCCTTGGCAGCCGACTTCATGGATCTTCCATTTGGCCGGAGGCCCGAGGACATGGCCGACGAGGTCGAAATTATCCTCAATCCGATCGACCCTTTGTCGCCGGCCATTGCCAACTCATTAGAATGGACTCCGGTCCTGGTATTTTCTGATGAGGAGACCCAGCCCGCTGGTGTCCCCATCAAGGACCCGGTTCCGGACCCTCGGGTTTCACCAATCCCTCCGGTGTCTCCTGATCGACCGAGTCGGCCTCCCGATCTTGGTCGAGGTCTAGGACCCCCTCGGCCGAACGACCGAGGGAGAGCCATAAGCGCTGTAAGAAGAGGCGACGCCACAGGTCGCCCCTCATCATCCCCTCGGATGAGGAGAGGCTCCGCGAAACTCCAGGGCCAGAGGACATTATCTGGTGCAGCTGATCTTGACCGGGCAGAAGCTGGCTCCGCCGCCTACCCCAGCCATTACTTGGCTCTCACCTCCTAGGCCGAAGCCAACCCCTCCGCAACCGAAACGTATGGTTCCTCCACCCGTGGGGCCAGCGCATCCCCGGTTCGGCCTATTCTGGTCTCCCCACCCATTTGGGTGGGACCGCCGCCTAAGCAGCCTGTGGGAGGGGCTCCCTCAAAAGACAACCAAATGGATACCGGGCTTCCCCGATGTCTGTCGGTTGCCATCACCCCTGACTGCCCTTGGCGGATCTAGTGTGATTTCGGCGGTAGACTGCTGGAGCCCGACTCCTTGGACTCGGATGTCATTGGGCTGCACACTCATCCTGGGGATGATGAGTCGTCCGTTGGCACAGGGATGGAGGAAGGCCCTCCCTCCTTCCAAGGGGTTCTCCGTCTAATTTCCGACTACTGGAATGCCCCTGGAATCCATCCAGAAAAAGGCGGAGTACCCTCTCACAGATATTCTAAAGAGAGGGGATACCCTGACAGAGGCCTTTCCAGTGCTCTAAGCCATTGTTGGCCTGGCCCTTGAATTCTGGCATCACCCTGCCTCCTGTCCAGCACCGTCTGTAGGCGTGGCCCGCAAGTACGCGGTGCCTGTTGGGTCCCTTATGGGGTTCACAGAGCAGCCTTCGGCCGAGAGCCTGGTGACCGCCTCTGTGTTCAGGCATACTGGTAGTTCAGCCGACACTGACCGACCTCCGGACAAGGAGTCCAAGTATATTGACCACTCTGCGCTAAAGGTCTGTGCGGCCTCTTCTTTGGGCCTTCGTCAGGCCAGCTCAGCCATCATCATGGTATACTTCTCGCATGCCCTTCTCGGGTCATTAGACAAAGTCCTCCCTCATCTCCTCACAGACATGCAGACCACGGTCAAGCAGGTCCGTGAACAGGGCCATGCTGTTGCCAAACAGCAGCTCCAGACGGCCTTGGACATCAGGGATTCCTGTGCCCGCTCGATGGCCGTCGCAGTGGCCTCTTGCCACAGGACTTGGCTGAGACTTTCCTGCTTCCCGGTGGATACTCGGCATAAGCTGGCTGATGTGCCTTCGCTGGGGACCGACTTGTTCGTTCCAGGAGTGGCCGGTCACCTACTGCGTATAGAGAAGTCCAGTGCCACCTTGGACACCACTTCTGCAAAAGGTTTTTCAGGCAAGAACCAGCAGAAGAAGAAGCCTTTTCAGCACTCTTCCCTGTGGTGCGGCAGCCCTCTTACCAAGGAGGACTGCAACAGCAACATCAGCAACAGGCTCAAGCTTGGCGCCCTCGGCCGAAACCTGGTCCCCAACAGGGCCGCAAAGGTGGCCAAGGCTCAGGTCTTGGAGCTTCCTCCTTGTCTAAGCTGGCCCAGTGACTGGATAGGGGTTGCCACCCCTATCTCCGTCACGCCAGCTCTGGGCACTCCCGTGGGGGTTGGCTCCGCCACTTCTTTCCCACCTGGTCCGCTATCACTTCGGACAGGTGGGTTCTTGAAGTGGTCAGTCAGGGACTGCCTCTAGAATTTGAGCAGTACCCTCCAAGCCGAGCATGGGCCCCACGGGAGGAACAGATTTTGATGCGCACTCAGTTGACTTTTCAAGACTACGAGCTCAACTCCTACGCAAGGAGGCAGTAGCTCCTGTGCTGGATCCTCCAGCAGACCCAGGCTTTTTTTCCAGGTACTTCCCGGTGCCCAAGCGGATAGGTGGTTGGCGCCCCATTCTAGATCTCCACCACCTGAATCAGTTTCTCAGGTCTCGCACCTTCCAGATGGTCACTCTGTCCCTGATCATACCATCCCTGGAGCGAGACATGTGGTTCTGTTCACTGGATCTGCAGGACGTGTTCTTTCACATCCCAATCCGTCCGTCCCATCAGCGGTCCTCCGCTTCAGGGTCGAGGGGACCCTGTATGAGTTCCGAGCCATGCTGTTCGGCCAGTCATCGGCCCCACAGGTCTTCACCAAGTGCATTGCAGTTGTGGCAGCCCATCTTTGGCGTTGAGGAGTCATAATCTACCCTTATCTCGATGATTGGCTTCTGGCAGGTCCCACCCAACAGAAGGTGGAGAGGTTCAGGGATCTGGCCCTCCTGACCTGCTCCCAACTCGGCCTCCTGATTAACGAGGCCAAGTCGGAACTTGTGCCTTCCCAGGTGATGGGCTTCATCGGGGCAGAGCTAGACTCTCGCCAAGCCAGTGCTCTGCTCTCGGCAGACAGGGCAGAGGTTCTCTTCTCCTTTGCTTGATTATTTCTGGTTAGGCACTTGCGCCCTGCCCAGGACTTTCTGCACCTTCTGGGTTACATGGTGGCGTGCACCTCAGTGGTGCGTTGGGCCCGGTGGCACATGTGCCCTCTTCAGTGGGAGCTGGCTGCCCAGTGGACTCAGCGATATGGTCATTTCGACCAGCTGATCACTGTAACCCAGAAGATGTGGGATGCGCTCTAATGGTGGACCGCCCTAGACCGGTTGCAGGAAGAGATCCCGTTTGTCCGCCCCGAGTTGACGGTCGTCCTAATGACCGATGCCTCTCTCATGGGCTGGAGAACCCACATGGGGGACAACAGGGCCCACGGGTTCTGGACCTCTGAGGAGTCCTGTTGCCACATCAACCTGTTGGAGCTCAGAGCAGTCAGACTGGCACTGTCAGCTTACGCTCCTTAGCTCCGGGGTCAAGTGGTTCAAGTCTAGATGGACAATACCACGATCATGTACTACCTCAACAAGCAGGGTGGCACGCACTCCTGTCTGCTGTGCAAGGAGGCGCTCCGCATCTGGACCCTCATAAGCCGGTTGGAGGTGGATCTCCTAGCCATCCATGTGGCAGGAGGCTCGAACCAGCTGGCGGATGCTTTCAGCAGCATAGGCCAGACATCCCATGAGGGGTCTCTCCATCCAGAGGTAGCTTACAGCCTGTTTCCCCTTTGGGGCAAACCGATGGTGGACCTGTTTGCCTCCAGGGAAAACACCAAGCTGAGGCTGTATCATGCCTGCCCCCCTCAGCAGGGCCCGCTGCAGGGGGATGCCTTCTCAAGGCCGTGGACCCCAGGCCTCCTCTACGCCTTCCCTCCATTTTCCTTGATCAACAAGGTGTTACTCAAGGTGAGGAGGGACAAGGTGAAGGTGATTCTGGTAACCCCAGACTGGCTGTGCCAGTTCTGGTATCCAGATCTCCTCAGCCTCAGCTGCAGGCCCCTGGAGCGGCTTTGTACACGCCCGGACCTGATATCTCTCAACCAGGGGAAGGTCTTCCATCCTGACCTTCAATCCCTGCACCTCACAGCCTGGTACCTTAGCGGCTAGAGTTCCAGGCTTTGGGTCTTTCCGAAGATGTCTACACCATGGTGGAGGCATCTAGAAAAGAATCAACCAGGAAATGTTATGCCTTCAAATGGGGAAGATTTTCCATTTGGTGTCAGGGTAAGAATCTGGACCCCTTATCCTGTTCTGTGGCTAACATTCTCGACTACCTTTGGTCTCTCTCTCCAAAGGGGGTCTACAGTGATCGACATTTAGGGTGCACCTGGCAGCCATTTCCGCTTACCAGGCGCGGGCTGGTCAGTCGACACTGGCACAGGAGACAGTGGTTGGGTGCTTGCTCAAAGGCCTGGATCACATATCCCCTCCGGTGCGTGAACCTCCACCTCCGTGGGATCTGTTGCTGGTTTTGGCAAAGCTCACAGGCAAGCCATTTGAACCCATGCACAAGTGTGAGCTGTCATACTTGTGGAAGATGGCCTTCCTGGTGGCTATCACATCAGCTAGAAGGACAGGGGAGCACCAGTTGCTTTCGGTGGACTCCCCTTATCTGGTCTTTCACCGGGACAAAGTTGTCCAGCGCACCAACCCGAAATTCCTTCTGAAAGTGGTGTCAGAGTTTCACCTTAACCAGGTGTTGACTCTGCTGGTATACTAACCTAATTACACCTCCGACACCGAGTACAGGCTCCATACTTTGGACTTGAGACGTGCTCTCTCCTATTATCAGGAGAGGACAGCAGAAATTCGTGGAGAGGTTTGCCAGCTGTTTGTCACCTATGCTGAAGCCACTTCTGGCAGACCTGCAGCCAAACGGACCATAGCAAGATGGATTACATCATGCATAGGTCTGTGCTATGAGTTGGCGGGCATAGAACCTCCCAGAGGGATAAGAGGTCATTCTACCCACCATACTGCTGCATCAGTGGCTACTTCCAGGGACATTCCTATCCATGAAATCTGCTGGGCTGCTACCTGGATGTCTGCAAACACCTTTATCACCCACTACCACTCCGACCTTGAGTCACGCCGGGATGCTGGTTTTGGGGCTTCAGTTCTCCGGTCTCTGTTCCTTAAGTAGGGGGTATGCGCCTTGCCTCCCTCCTCCTGTAGAACTGCTTGGAGTTTGCCAAACAGTGTAGATAAATAACATATCCATGCTGCTAGAAGAACAGGTTACTCACCTGTAACAGTAGTTCTAGGAGTGGTATATGTTCATCCACACGGACCCACCCGACCTCCCCAGCTGCGGACACATACAACCTTGCTTTCAGTGGGCTAAGATCTGGCGTCATGGGGCGGAGCTGAGGTATATATCACCTGGTTGGGTGGGAAGAGCCAGCTTGAAGACTTCTGGCAGATTTAAAGTAGAAGGGGACAATGCCAAACAGTGTGGATGAACAACATATACCACTCCTAGAACTACTGTTACAGGTGAGTAACCTATTCTTCTGACATGTACTGTCCACAGTGATGGCTTTTGTAGCACGGTGGCAGTAAGCATGCAATAGGTTCCAGCTGCTATAAGGTTTTGCATACTTGAGTATTTAGTGGGAACTTATTCCTCCTCTACTCATGGTTGATCCTCTCAAATGGCTCACATAAGAGGGGACTTTCCTCTTTTTATTAGAATAGACTTTGGATTAACCCCATGCCTTTCATAAATGAAGTAGTATAAATGTTGTCTTGACCAGTGTTTGATGCTCAAGAGTGCCCCATCCGGTGGTAGCGGCCTCTCCAGCCTGCTAACACCCCAAGGGATTTTTGAGGACATAACAGATCACTCTTTGATCTTCTGTTAATTGAAAAAAAATAAAAAAAAATCAATTCCTACATTCTGAGTCCCATCTGAGTGGTACTGACGTGTCTCTTGATTCTCTACCTGGAGATCCCAGCCATGCCACCCAGGTCCACTTGTTGGTCCTGATTTGGTTTTGCAACTTGGTTTTCTTTGTTTTCATTAATTGGGTTCTTTTTTTGGATATTTATCTATTTTTTTGCATGCCAGCAGCCATGTTGAGCAGGTCACACAGTCGCGTTTTGCGGAGGCCACCTTGGTCATCATCACGCACATGCGTATTCAGTCGCCATCTTGTTAAATGTATACAGGTGCACTGAGCAGTAGTTGCTCTCTACAGGATTGATCACTTTCCCTCGGCCCAAAATGGACTGTCTTTCTGGTTGGATTTCTACATTTTTTAGGCTGTGGATACCTTTGACCATTCGGACTGCAGGCGTAGTTGGAGCACGACTGCATGGCATCTAAATGTGTGGACCCTGGTACCGGGTGGGACTGGAGTACAGGGGCCCACCTGGAAAATCAAAAGGGGGAGGCCCCAGGGTGACACACTCTGATCAGTACCACTTCAGTTTGATACAGTAGCTCTGTGCTTACATCTTACATTTACTTGCAGGGCCCCAAATACCCCATTTCATTAGAAACAGATGATAAAACCAAATATTCTTAGGGTTTAGATGGTAGCCAGGTACCCAACAGAGGGAGGCCCACCTGGAAATGTCCAGGTATTCTGGTGGGATAGTCTGACTCTGCCCTGGTAACCATTACTTCAAGATGGCCACTATTGGGTTCCTGAGTCCAGGCCCCAGTGTACATAAGGTAATGTGATTTGTAGCTGCTACAGGTCATGGAACCAGGATCATTTGTCATATTTATTCCCCCTAGTAGCCATTACTTTTAAATAGCCACCATTATTCAGGACTCTGAGTTCAGTTCTCAACACACCTAGAGCAGGTCAGCAGTCTGGGAGGATCCTAGGATCCTGTAAGCAAAGGATCCCAGTATTGCTGCAGTGGGATTCAGTGCTATTTTTCAGCTCTGACCGATCACATAGCACTGTCTTAGCTTCCCTGCATCACAGCTTCTCTTCAATACTGTGAGAAGCCATTCTGCTCCCCACTCCTCCTCCTCCTCTGGAGTAGTGGAGGTCAGACTTACCCCCAGGGACGTATCACTGGAGATTAAGATTCTCTTGTACCCTGGTCCTGGCTCCTGGACACCTTCAGTGTTGTCCTCTGCGGCCTCAAGAGTACTGTTTCAGACAACATCTTGCAGGTGGTAGTCGACAGGCCCTTAATAGAAAGTCTCACTCCCACCATATCATATCAGCGGCATCTAGGACTTGTGCCATCTCAGATGTTGGGAACAGTTGTCTGGTCATCTGTGCCCATCTCGCAAAGGTCCCCCCCCCCCAACAGAGGTACAGACCTCACAGCATCCCACTGGCACACAAGTGGCGTAGGGTTTGCCTCACTGACAGTTTGCCACAGGAGGAACTCTCTGTCTCTAAGGACCTTCACCAGATGTCAGTGTTCCAGAAGATATTGGAGAACCACTTCTCAAGCCGACGAGCAACAACACAGAGATTCTAACAGCGTCTTTCAGTCGGAGTCACCTAGATTAGGAACTGCAGGAGGTTTGTTGCTGTCAGTGAGGCTCCAGCAGCGGACCCGGGGCCACAGTTTTGTCTCTGTCGCTCCTTGTCCTGCTGTATATTACACGGTGTAGTATTCCAGCTCTGCATTATGCTCTACATTTGTCACAGACCGGATTGTATCAACATGGGTTTCAAACAAATTGGCAAAATTTGGGTAGGAGCGGCCATGCTGTCCCCATTCGACCTTATGGTCGACTTACTTCTCTTTCCCAGCAAGTCGCACTAGTCCAACCTCTTGAGACTAGTCTCTGTTAATGCAACAGTAGTGTGGCACAGCAGATGTTCCCTACAGACCAGCTGAGCCTTGTGCAACATAGTTTAGGACACTAATAGTCTGTTTTCAGCTCAAGGCTCATTCATGTGGGGGTGCACTCATTGCCTCTCTGTCCTTTGAAACTCCTGTCTCCTTGTGGTGCTTATCTTGCTTCAGTAGACATCTAAGGCTGCATGGGTTGTTGTCTGAACCATTTCAACTGACAGCAGTACCAGATATATAGTTTCCCCTGAGTTCACAGTAGTCCTTGGTATTTCTCAACCTGCTATATGTTCGCACATATTTGCATCTCTATGGCTGCGTTGCACTCCTAGTAGCAGAACACACATACCAGTGATTTTCCCAGGCCTCCAGTCAGTGCATCAGCAGCCCTGTTTGGATTTTCTGTTTGGGTACTCTGGTGCCTTCTTGCTCCTTACTGGCTCACCAACTGTTTCCCCAGGGTCCCAGCTTAAGTGGCCTCTCGAGCAGCAGCTTCCAGGCTCTGACTCAGTTCAGCTTCGACCGGGAGGATGATCCACAGTAAGGCTTCAGCACTTCACTCTATACATTCTGCTCCTCTGTTTGGTGCCTGGATCTTCTCTGAGTCAGAGTACCTGTAGCAATGGACAATGTCGTTTTTCCTTTCTCGCTGTCTGTCATTATGAATCTGGTGCCATGTGGTAGCGTCCACAGGGCATAATCAAGTGTGGGATTCTTTCATGGCAATAAACTTTGACTTGATTTTTCTCTGGTACTGGTTCTTACTGTCACTTCCACCTATGGCTTGATGGTTTCCACGGTTGTGGGGAACTGGGGAAATTACTGGTATATGTACAAAAGAACAAGGAAAAAACTGCCATTTTGAACAGGTACTTCTGCTCCGTCTTTACATTGGAGGGAGAGGGAGACAGACCACCAGGGAGTAGCAGAAACAGGGGAGGTCGGGAGATGGACACATGTCCATTTTCAGAGGAAAGAGTCCTGAAGGGACATGCAGCTCTGAAGGTGGACAAGACTGTGGGACCGGATAGGATGCATGCAAGGGTACTAAAGGAACTTGGGAGAGGATACTTCCCCACTGACATCCTTATTTAACAGTTACTGGGAACAGTATGGTTCTGGAGGACTGGAGAAGAGCTGACATGGTCCCTGTACATAAAAGCGGCAGCAGGGAGGAGGCTAGCAGATATAGGCTGGTCAGTCTTGCTTCAGTGGTGAGGAAATTGATGGAAACCCTGCTAAAGAAAAGACTGGTAGAGTATCTTGAATCTAGTGGGCTGCATGACCATAGGCAGGGGAAGGGGGGTTGGAGTCATGCCAGATGAAATCTGATAGATTTCTTTGACAGGGAGGCCCATGATTCAGATAAGGATAGGGCAGTGGATGTGGCATATCTGGACTTTAGCAAGGCCTTCGACACCATGCTGCACAGGAGACTGATAAAGAAACTGGGCAGCCTAGGGGTGGGATCCTAAGTGGTGGATTGGGTTAGAAACTGGCTAACAGGTAGGGGAGAGAGTGTGGTGGTTAACGGAACTCATTGTAATGCCGGGAGAGTGACCAGCGGGGTGCAGCAAGTCTCAGTACTGGGACCTATTCTCTTCAAAGTCTTCATCAGTTACTTTGCAGAAGAACTGGAAGGAATGGTATACCTTTTTGCAGATGATACCAAAATCTGTAACAGGTTGGGTTCTGTAGCAAAATCATGCACCTAGGGCATAGAAACCCAGGAGTTGAGTATAGGATGGGGACGTACTGACAGTCACTAAGCAGGCACTTGCAATAATTGATTCAAAGTGGAAGGGTAGTGTGTTAAAGCAGGGGAGGGCCAGTGGGATGCTGGCGTGCATAGGAAGGGGTATCTTCAGCAGAAGGAGGGAGGTGGTGATTTTCTTCGAAGTTATCTCCATCTTAAGCCACATCATGTATCTGTAAGCAATCTGCATCAAGACCACATGGAAACATTTGCTGGCTGTGGCTATGCACATCGATGTGCTTTGTCGCCACCTTTATAATGTGGGAGGTCCTGTCATGCCTCAGTTCTTTCTTCCTCTGGTAACTGCTCTTCAGTCCACCACTGCTGAAGCATGCTGTCAAAATTCACAAGTATTGTTAACACGACTGCCTCTTGGCCCGTTTGGAGCGAGCCCTAGGTTGTTGGGGGCCAGCTGGGGGGAGGAGGAGGATGGAGCATTCCACAGGACACTCTCCTCCGGGGGGAGAGAGGGTTGCCATTCCCACTGCGATACTGCCACCAGGGTGACCACAGGTGGAAATACAGTTGGGGCACCTGGGGAAGGGACAAACGTCGGCTGTGTTCTGGGAGCAGCAAGCATCTGCGTGTGCATACTCCCTTGAGTTCCCATCTATATGCTGACGTCCATGGGGAGAAAAAGAGGAAAATTGCCCCAGCGCTCATGGGTGACGGAGCGTCTGGCACTACTCCAGATCCTTCCTGCCTGCCCCACTGCTTCGGCTGCCCGACGCACACAATACTTTGAGGGTCCACCCCTCTGTCGTCCCCACCTGGAGGGTAGTCTGTGGTTTGCTGGGGGATGGGCATGGGCACCTGGAGCAGGTAAGGATGGACAAACTCAGCTAGGGTGCCTTGGCAACTCCTTAAGGAGTGTGAGTGCAGGAAAATGGCAATGGCATAAACAGAAACGTCAAAAGTACTACTGCATCTTTTTGTCTGTTTTATTTTAAATATAACAATTGTTTATGCCACCAACGAAAAACAAATAACCATTGTTTCAAACATGAAGTCTTGCTGTATTCTGACTATTGCAGTTAGGTCCTGCCTTTCAACTGCCCCGGAGAACAAAGAGTTAACGTTCCATGGCCAGCATGGAACGTTCAGTGCGAGCTCGGTTGAAACCTCTGTCTGCTGTTGTTTAAACTCCAACCGTCAGATTCTTTACTCCGCCTCACTGAACAGTCGCTCCGGAGATTTCTCGTTTGTTCGGTTCAAAAAGTCTGTTAAAGTGTCGTTTTTTCGCTCGGTTTCTACCGAATTTCTGCTACTGAACCTGTCTGTTTAAGTCTCTGTCTGTGGTACCGTGAGTACTAGATAGGTGTTGCATTTAGTTTCTGTGTGGAACTTGTAAACACTGAATCGGTTCGGTTTGAACCGATCAGATTGGTTTTAGAAAATTTTTGAATTTGTTAGAGTGTGGTAACCGGTCCATATCGGTTCTAAAAAAAAAAAACAAACGGATTTGATTGTTTTTTCCCAAGACCCATAACACGGTCAGGAACCGATAGTAGTGTCTTGCCTGGCGGATTGCCAAAAAGGGTAAGTTTTGGATAGGATTGGCCATGTCTGAGAAACCCAAGAAAAACCGGCCCACTGGGTTTCAATCTCAGTGTGTGGGAAGCCTTTACAAGGCTGATCCCACACCACCCTCTGTTTATTGTCTGGGGTTTGACCACCCGTATTCAGACTGCCAATTTGTAAAGTTTTCTCAAAGCTACCCTGGATAAGAGAGTAGGTAGACTGAGGGAAAGGGAGGCCGAGAAGTCCGCTGACCCGGATGGGCAGCCCGGTTCGGTTCCGACCGAACCAGAAGGAGTGCCCTCTGACCAGGGTGAAACTTCTTCAGGCAAAAGGAGAGCTGATTCTGAGGAGTCGGTTCTGGTTAAAAGAAAGAGAAGGGAAAAATCATCTGGTTCAGATCCACAAATTCATTCTCCGACTGCTGATGAAATAGCCAAAGCGATAAGGATAGTTCAATCGCTAACTTCGGTTCCGGCCGAACCGGCACCATCTGTCAGGGGCTCGGTTCGGTGGGTTCCCCCGGTTCCGGATTATACTTTAGAAGAATTTTATGAACCGGAGGAGGAGGAGGGAAAGTATGAGGATAATGATGATGATGGTGATTATGAAAGTCTGGATGTACCTATTGACCCAGACATCTCCCCCAGACAGACCTTCAGGTGTTTCTCTTCCTAGGCTTTCTGAGTCCCCTTCCCACTTTGTTTTACAAGAAAGTGGCTGAAACCCTCCAGCTTCCAATGGCAGAAGCAGTAGAGGATCAGGAGCCTGATTTTGTTTAGATGATGGACATCCCAGAGTCCAGGAGATTGTCTGTTCCCCTCCATAAATCTTTTGGGAAACAGACATTTAAAATTCTAAAGACTCCTAATTCCATACTTCCTGTGGACAGAAGAATGGACAAGAGGTATACCCTTTCAGGCTCGGACACTTGAGTTCCTTTCCCAGCAATGCAGCCATGTTGGGGTAGTGCAGGCTGCTGCCTGTGATAAGGCAAATATTCCCTTGGCTTCACACCCCCCAGATAAGTACTCCAGGAGGATTGATGCCATGGCAAAGAAGCAGTACATGGCAGCATCTTTGGGACTCGGGCAGGCTAACTATATGGCCTACACAGCTAGATACCTGAAGTCCAGGTGGGACACTGTGCTGGCTGTGGCTAAACAGGCCCCTGACCAGCTTGCCAAGGAGCTGGAGCAGGTGGCTGTGGATGGGATTGAGGCATCCAAGGTGCAATTTCATGCTGCTGTGGACTCCAATGATGTTTCATGTAGAGTCATGGCTACATCTGTGGCCCTTCAGAGGATGGCTTGGCTCAGATGTACTAGCCTATCACAGGATACCCAGGCTAAGGCCATGGATTTCCCTGTCATTGGTAATTCTCTGTTTGGGAAGCAGACGGAGAACTACACGAAGAAGATGGACGAGTACAGGACCACTTACAGGAGTGCTCAGGCCAAAGAAAGGCAAGCCACTCCTCAGGCAGCATTCCAGGGGCAGGGGCAGGCCCCTTCAAATGCCTTTTTACCAACCCCAGGCCTCCTCTTCTGCTTATGCCCAGAGGGGGTTCTTCAGAGGGAGAGGCAGACAGGGAATGAGCAGGCCTGCTTCCACCCCTCAGCCTAAAGCCCCTGCCAAGAAGACACCCTGATGGGTCTGCCAGGGCTGATTCTTCAATAACTGTAGGGGGCAGGCTGGCTTACTTTATCCAGGACTGGAAGTCTTTGACATCAGACAAATGGGTCCTGGAAGTAGTAAGCCAGGGACTGGTTCTCAGCTTCAAAAAATTTCCCAAGATGAGAACCAGGTCCTTTCCACCTGCAAATCCATCAGAGACCCTTGCCCTAGAGGCAGACGTTTCTCTCCTCCTGGCTCTCAGAGCCATAGAAAGGGTTCCTGCCCTACACAGGGGCAAAGGATTGTACTCCAGGTACTTCCTAACCCCCAAAAAGACAGGAGAATGGCGGCCCATCCTGGATCTAAGATATCTAAACAAGCAAGCACCTTTTAAAACCAAAATTCAAAATGGTGACTCTGGGAATAATTCTGCCCTCTGTAAGGGCAGGGGACTGGCTAGCCTCCCTGGACCTCAGAGATGCCTATTTTCACATTCCCATCAGGTGCTCCCACAGAAAGTACCTCAGGTTCGAGTTGCCCTCAGGCCACTATCAATTCAGAGCAATGCCCTTTGGCCTAATATCAGCCCCAGGAGGGTGTTCACAAAGTGCCTGGCAGTAGTGGTTGCTTTCCTAAGGAGAAAAAAGATCTCCATCTTTCCATACTTGGACGACTGGCTCATAGTGGGTCAGTCTCCAGACCAATTCAAGTCACATCTGCAAATAACTTGGCAAGTGCTAACTTCCTTAGGATTCCTCCTCAACCTTCCAGAGCCAGTTCTCGAGCCAGTACAGCTCCTCACCTTTATAGGGGTAGAGCTGGATACAATAAGAGCAAAAGCCTTCCTTCCCCTGGACAGGGCAAGGACCCTTATAGAACTGGCCTCTTCATTCACCCTTCAGGTGTCTTGACCAGGAAGGAATTTCCTGCAGCTCCTGGGCCACATGGCAGCCTCTACAGCAGTGGTTCAGGGGGCAAGATTCCAGATGAGGGACATTCAGTTCCACCTAAGAGCCTTCTGGTACCAAAGAAAGGATTCCCTTACCAAACTAGTCCCAGTGACTCGAGCCCTGATCCAGGCTCTGCAATGGTGGCAGGATCAGGACAATTTGAGACAGGGAGGTCCTTTTGTCACTCAGTCTCATTCAGTGATTCTCACCACAGATGCCTCCCTGCTGGGCTGGGGAGCCCACTTGGGGGATCTTACCACCCAAGGACTGTGGTCACCTCAAGAATCTCTGCTTCACGTCAGTCTCTTGGAACTCAGAACAGTGTTTCTGGCACTGCAAGTCTTTTCCAAATCTGTGCAGAACAAGGTGGTCCAGATCAGAACAGACAATACCACCACAATGTGGTACATCAACAAGCAAAGAGGCACTCGGTCTACGGCCTAGTGCACAGAAGCAGTGAGGTTATGGTCTCTGGCCTATTCCCTGCAAACCTCTCTGATAGCGGTTCACCTCCCAGGAAAGGACAATGTCCTAGCAGATGCTCTCAGCAGGATGTCCCAGGGCCATCACGAATGGACCCTAGATCCCCTAGTTTTGGAAGTGATTTTCTCGAGATGGGGCACTCCACAGATGGATCTTTTTGTAGCCCCAGACAATCACCAACTTCCTCTCTTTTGTTGCAGACCCCCAGTCTTGGGCTCAGTCCCCCTGGATTTTCTGATTCTGAATTGGGAAGGGAAGTTCCCCGTATGCTTTTCCCCCTTTCCCTCTCCTGTTAAAAGTGCTAGTCAAGATCAGGTCTCAACCATGCAAAGTGATTCTGATTGCTCCAGACTGGGCCAGACAGCCCTGGTACCCACTGTTGCTGTCCTTAACAGTCTACCTTCCCCTGTCTCTTCCCAGGAATTACAACCTGTTGACATCCTCTCAGGGGAGGATTTGGTATCCGAACCTCAAATCTCTCAATCTCAAGGCATGACTCTTGAAGAGTTAAGAGTTTGCTGATTTACACCTTTCTCAAGGGGTTCTGGATATCCTTAAGGCTTCTCGAAAGCCTTCCACCAGAAAGACTTACAACTCCAAATGGAAAAGGTTCACTATTTGGTGCTCTAATAAGCATATTTCTCCAGAATCTGCTGGGTTGCCTACAGTCCTGGACTATATGGTTCATTTTAATGGCTTGGGACTTAGGCCAGCTACACTTAAAGTGCATCTGGCAGCTGTTTCTGCTTTCTTGTCAGTAGGCAAGCCCTCTCCTCTGTCAGCCCATCCTGTGTTCTGTAAGTTCTTCAAGGGATTGCTGCACACCAGTCCCCCCCTTTAGGGACCCTGCTCCTGCGTGGGACCTTAATGTTTGCATTGCTCAGCTTATGCAACCACCCTTTGAGCCTTTGTCCTCTGCAGAGCTCAAGTACTTGACTTGGAAAATGTGTTTTTGGTAGCCATTACCTCTGCCAGGCGATCAGTGAATTGCAAGCCCTGTCAGTGGAGCCTGATTTCATCTCTTTCCATAGAGATAAAGTGGTCCTAGAACTAACAGGAAGTTTTTGCCTAAGGTGGTTTCAGATTTCCACCTTAATCAGTCTGTCTCCCTGTTTCTTCACTGACCATTCCTCCTCTGGAAGAAGAGGCTGTACAGCTTGGATGTTAAAGGGCCCTCAGCTACTACATAGAGTGCACCAAGGGTCACAAGTTTGAGTTCTCCAGTTGTTCCTCACATATGGAGAGGTCGGTAAGGGCAAACCTGCCACTAAAAGATCTGTTGCCAGGTGGATTGTCTCTTGAATACAATTCTGCTATGAAAAACTGGGTAGAACACCACCCTCAGGCCTGAGGGCTCACTCTACTAGAGGTACAGCTGCTTCCCTGGCTGCTGCCAGGGATATTCCTATCTTAGAAATTTGTCAAGCAGCCACCTGGAAAACAGTCCATACATTCACCAAGTATTACTCTCTGGATATCCAGGCTAGGAGTGATGCTCGGTTTGGCACAGCAGTACTTCAGAGCTTATTCCCAAAGTAGGTTCTGTCCCTGCTCCATGGATGTACTGCTTGGTAGTCTGCAGTAATCAGAATACAGCAAGACTTCATGTTGTTTGAAGAAAAAATTACTCACCTTAGTAATGTTGTTTCTTCTAATGGAGTCTTGCTGTATTCTGTCCTCCCCCCGCCTCCCCTCTCAGTACCTGTTTTTTGGGATGTGGGTGGGTAGGAGCAGTGTTGGCACCCTAGAGGTGCCCTTTTTCATGCTCCTTTATTTTGGGTGTGTGTTGTTTTTTGTTTTTTTGGGTTTCCTGACTTGAGTCTTTGCTTTGAAACCAAAAAAATCTTTTTTTTTTTTTTTAATAAATTTAGTTGCCAGTTGGCTAGTGTGAGTCTTACAGTTTCCACACAGAACTTCTAGTGAGTATTGCTCATAAAGATCTGACAGTTGGAGTTTAAACAACAGCAGACAGAGGCTTCAACCGAGCTCGCGCTGAGCGTTCCATGCTGGCCATGGAAAGTCTACTCTTTGTTCTCCGGGGCAGTTGAAAGGCAGGACCTAACTGCAATAGTCAGAATACAGCAAGACTCCATTAGAAGAAACAACATTACTAAGGTGAGTAATTTTTTCATCCTTCCCAGCCTGCTATTGGTACAGATGGATGGATGGATAACATGTCTGTGGTATACTATCTCAACAAACAGGCGGGCACCCATTCCTACCCCCTTTGTCGGGAGGCCATGAGAGTCTGGTACTGGTCCATCGAGCATTGAAGCAGTGTCAGTGGCTCAGTAGGTAGCACACTCGCCTCTGAGGCCGGGAGATCAGAGGGCTGTGGTTCAGTTCCCACATCTGGCACTTGGGTTATATCCAGTATTGACACTGTAGTGCAGCATGAGAGGGTGCTGCACTTCTGAGGTGCCGCTCTTCGATGAGACGCTAAACCGAGGTCCCATCTGCCTGGATTGGAGGTAGTTCAGGTGGATGTTAAAGATCCCATGGCACTTATTGAAAAGAGTAGGGGAATTTCCCCGGTGTCCTGGCCAAATTTCCCTCATTCACTAAAAATACCACCAACAGCTTAATCTGGTTCAAGGTCAGTTGGCATTCATCTGTATCCCCCTCCCCCGGGTCGTGCCTGAAAATAGGCAGGATTTGTCTAGTGCACTTACCTGGTCAAAAAAACAACCTGGAACTATCTTCCATCCATGTTCCAGGCATCCAGAATGCCCTGGCCAGAAGTCTCAGCCAGTCCAGGTCAAGGATACACGAGTGGCCACCCCTGACCTTGGTGGTCGAAGACCTCTTTGACAGGTGGGGCTGTTCAGAGTTGGACCTTTTTTCATCCCCACTCAATGCAAAACTGCCACTTTTCTGCTCGCTTAATCCAGGGCTTGGAGTTTTCTGGTGCGGCGCGTTGTCCCTCTCCTGGAAAGGGAGGTTTCTGTATGCTTTCCCTCCCTTCCTGCTCCTGCAGAGGGTTCTCCTCAAGCTTCAGTCAGAGGGGGCAGAGATGATTCTCATCACTCCCTCCTGGCTGCATCAGATTTGGTTCCCTCTGCTGCAGCAGTTGGCAGTGGAATCTCCAGTAACCTTGTCCCTGTGGACTGGCATGCACACCCAGGAGCAGGGCACCGTGGTCCATCCGGACCTCAGGTTTCTGCATCTCCATGCGTGGCACCTGCAGACTTGGCTGTCGTCCACTGTGGAGTTTCTCCCAGGGTTGCTGATGTCCTGGTGGCAGCCAGGAAACCTTCCACCAGAGCCACCTATGTCATGAAGTGGAAGCACTTCTCCCTATGGACTGCTGCTCACCACCTGAATCGCTTCACCTGCTTGATTAATCTAATTCTGTAGCACCTCTTCTCTCTTTTGGACTCCGGCCTGGGGTACTCTTCTCTTAAGGTGCACCTTTCCGCTACCTCTGTGTACCATACACCTATTGAGAGCAAAGCTGTTGCCCAGCTGGAGTTATCCCGCACATTCTTGTGGGGTATCTTGCATATGAAACTTCCCATTCGGCACCCTGTCCCTCCGTGGGACCTTCTTTTTATGTTGGAAAATCTCACTCTGCCTCCCTTTGAGTCAGCCACGAGTTGCGAGCTATACTTTCTATCATGGAAAGCATTGTTTTTGGTTGATGTTCGTCTGCTCAGAGGATTTCCACATCAGAGCCTTGCTTGTTCCCCCCCCCCACAAAGACAGGGTGTCTTTGCATACTAATCCTAAGTTTTTGCCTAAGGTGGTGTCTGAGTTAACACTAAATCAATCCATCCACCTATCAG
Source organism: Neoceratodus forsteri (assembly GCA_016271365.2). Taxonomy (NCBI): domain Eukaryota; kingdom Metazoa; phylum Chordata; order Ceratodontiformes; family Ceratodontidae; genus Neoceratodus; species Neoceratodus forsteri. The sequence goes on along the minus strand of CM028135.1, from coordinate 335,791,650 downwards.
TTTATTTCCCTGAATATTCTAATCAGGGGGAGGCCTTACTATATACTTTGGACATTCATAGGGTGCTTCATTATTACATGAATCACACCCAACTGGTTAGAAAGACTAATCAGTTGTTTATTTGCTCCCAAAAGAGAAGGGGGCACCTGTTTCAAAACTGTGTTTGTTGAAATGGTTTGCAAATTGCATTGCTTACTGTACAAGCCCTTGCCTGGGCCGGTCAAGGGTCACTCCACGAGAGGTATGGCCACCTCTACCACCTGTTTCAGGAATGTGTCTGCTGCGGACATCTGTGCAGCTGCTACTTGGAGATTGGCTCTCACCTCTGTCTGTCATTACAGTCTAGATATTGTTTCCAGATGCAGGGCCAGTTTCGGACTAGCTTTCCTTCAGGGCCTTCTTTCTTGAGCAGTCTGCTGTTGCATTCTGCCTCCTCCCAGCTGACTTAGTCAGTTCTGGTACTGCTTGGGACTCTGTCCTGCCAGTGTTGCCTGCTGCGAGCCCCCTTGAAGTAAGATACTACAGTTAGGTAAGAACTTACCGTGACAATAGATTTTTGAGAGGAGCTCTTGCAGCAAGCGCTGCTTTCCCACTCTCCTTATCCCTCATAGCTGCTTGTCCTTCATTTTTACTATACTTTTCCTCGGCACTGAGGAACTGCCTCGGTTCTCCATTTTTCGCTTTATATGCCAGGGTCTCTGGTGGGAGAACTGAAGTAAGTCTGGGGAACCACCATCTTTATAGGATAGGCAGACATCAGTGTGTTGGTGTCAGCAGGGGCAGTCCCCCGTAATGGACTGTTAGCTAGAAGTTTTCCATGTGGTCCTGGTGCCTGGCGGCTTCAGTCCTACTGGTGTTGCCTGCTGCAAGAGCTCCTCTCGAAGATCTACTGTTACGTTAAGTTCTTATATACTTTCCTGGCATACTAATAAAGGTGTAAACTTGCAGCTTTCTTAATTGCCAAATCAATGATATGCTCATTGATGAGGTTAATTATAATAACCTTAGTACAGTAATGATTGAATTTAATTTACAGATCTTCATTGAGAGGCCACACCTTTGGAACTATAAGCCATCAGCATCATGACCACTTGGAAACATTTTGCTAGCTGGGGGCCACCCATAATGAAGTGTAATGTCAATGCTTACATAATGTGGGGGCAGCCTCATCACTCCTCATATTTTTCTCACACCATCAATCATCCTCATTGGAACTGTTGAAGGAACACAGTCAGTCAAGTCCCAAGTTGTTGCCATTTATTATTTCACTCTTGATTACTGCTATCATCTTTGTATGCTGCCAAAGTTGAAAGATCCTTTTTTTTTTCAGTATTGTAAGTGTGGATTTAAGATTTACAAGGAAGACGCATGTGGTTTATGCTTGCTGACTGGGCCTGTCTCGCAATGTGAAAACTTAAGAGATTTGCCAGAACTTAAACTAGGCTACAAGGCAGTGCTGTTGGAAAGCTCTACAAAATGTCCTTGTATTGACTGCCATGGAGCAGGAAAAGGGCTCAAAATCTTCTTCTTCCTCACCATCAGCTGAGAAGCCGTTGTTGAAGTCTAAGGATAAGGACAAGTAACTATCTTTGTCTTGAGCCTCGTCATTGTCCAGCCATAAGCACTAACACAGAGATCAGGACAAGTCTGCTTTGTTGGCAAGGTCCCGGTTGCCATTGAGAAAAGCTATGTTGCTGTTGGATACGGTTTCCACTCCTTCAGCATCTGGCAGTGGAGCTGCTGTACTTCTGCCTCTGTATTGGGGTCTGTTGTCACAAGGCAAGGGATCCCTGGTCCATCCAAACCTGAAGTCCCTGCTTCTGCATGCATGGCTCCTGAAAACATAGCCGTGGCACATTTTGGGATATCCTGAAAGGTTGCTGATGTCCTGTTTGTGGCTAGGAAGCTTTCTACCAGACATACTTATTTCCTGAAATGGAAGCCCTTCACTTTCAGGTCTACTTCCCCAAATATGGACACTTTTACATGTCCTGTGAATGCTGTGTCGGAATACTTGCCTTCACTGTCTGACTCTGGCCTGCATATTCCTCTGTTAAGGTGCACTTAGCCGCTGTATCAGCTTTCCATAAGCCAATTGATGGTCGTACGGTTGCCCAAATAGAGGTGTCCCGTAAATTTCTAAGAGATCTTCTTCATATGAAACCTCCTATCCATAATCCAGTCCCACCTCGGGAGTTGAATTTTGTTCTTGAGAAAATTATGTTGGTTCTTTTTGAGTCTGCTGCCAGTTGTGGCTTACATTTCCTGCATGGAAAATTGTATTTTTAGTTGCGATGACCTCTGCTTGGAGGATTTCCGAGCTTCAGGCTTTAATGTGTGAGCCTCCTTATTTGATTTTTCACAAAGACAGTATCTCTTTGCGTATGAAACCTAAGTTTCTACTGAAGGTGGTATCAGAATTTACACTGAATCGAACTATGCACCTTTCTGTTATCCCAGGCATGCCAACCAGGCTGAGATCCTGCTCCATACTTTAGATGTACATAGAGTACTGAGATACTGTATTCATCACGCCAAGGACTGAAGAAAGTCCTCTCAGCTTTTTGTTTCGTTCACCCCTGGGAAAGAGGGTGCTCCTGTGTTTAAACAATGTTTGTCCAAATGGCTGGCACATTGTATTACATTCTGTTATAAAAAGTACAATAAGGAGCTTCCTGGTATTGTTTGTGGTCCACTCCACAAGGAGTGTGGCTGCTTCAGTTGCTTATTTCAAAAATGTCCCTGCTGACATATGTGCTGCAGCCACATGGAGCACTGTTTACACTTCCACTAAACGTTAGTCAGGACATCATCTTTTGTAGACATGCTGGTTTTGGCCTTGCTGTGCTGCAAGGTCTTCTGTCTGTTTTTGTAAAGTTAGTATTCTTTTATCTCCTACTAGCTGGCCCCCATTGGTCCATCTCCACTTGTCCAACTTCGTCAGCTGCCTTCTCCAGGACTCATCGTCTCCCTCTTACACTCCTAGCTTACTCCCTGGGTCAGGGTGACTGAGAGGGACCTCCTTTCCTTCTGATGGAGACTGGGTAGGTGCTCGAAGGAGAGCAGCATAGTTGGCGGTGTGGAGCTTGCAGCAAGGGGTGGCCATCGTCCTGCAACAGCTGGTGCTCCTTTTCTCTGTTTTTCTCCCTGTGGATGCCAAGAAGGGCTCCTGGTGTGCATGCACGCATGCGCATGCGTTGCATGTCAGAGTGCATAGACATCCGTCCCGATTCTGCAGCTCCACTTGCACTGCCACTTGTGGTCATTCAGGTTGAGCGTGTCTTCTGGGATGCTCGGGTCACTTCCTGCAGCCGGCCCTGACAGTCCAGGCTCATTCCCCGGCCAGGGTAATTGCTGTGCGGTAGTACTACCCCGGTGCACCAGCACGCTGGCAAGTCCTTCTGTCCTGATTACATATTGGACTGTACCATCCTGCTTGCTAGTTTGTACTACTTGGAAGTCATTCCAAAGGTGTTGCCCAGTGTTGAGATATCCTCGATGAAGACAGAACAGTTAAATAAGAATTTACCATAACAGTATATCTTCAAGAGAATCTCCTCCATTAGGCTTGGCCATACCTTCCCTCCTTCCCCCTTTTGATTTCAGTGAGGGTTTTATCAAATGCTGTATCTAAAACTTTAACTCCATGCATCCTTCCTCCATCCCCATGCCTCTCCTCGTATGTCTGGTGCTGCTCTAATCTCCTGACTCCTCATGGTTGGAGGCCCTCTGAGACGGATGTCCAGAGGGGAACTAATGAGTGATGGGACCACTCACGTTATATATGCATTGACACTACACATCATTGTGAGCAGCCGCCGGCTAGCAGAAAGCTTCTGATTGGTCCTGACTCTGACAACTTATGGTTCCAAAGGTGTGGCTTAATGGAGGAGGTGTCCTCGGTGAAGACAGAACAGTTAAATAAGAATTTACCATAACAGTAGATCTTCAAGAGAATCTCTTCTATTAGGCCTGGCCATACCCTCCTTCCCCTTTTTGAGTTCAGCAAAGGTTATTTCAGCATGTATGTAAAACCTTAACTCCATGCATCCTTCATCCAGCCCCATGCCTCTCCTTGTATGTCTGGTGTTGGTTTAATCTCCTGGGTCCTAATGGCTGGAGGCCTTCCAAGACTAATGTCCGATAGGGGAACTGATGAGTGATGGGCCTTCCACGTTATATACGCATCGACACTGCACATCATTGTCGGTGGCCCCCTGCTAGCAGAAAGCTTCAGAGTAGTCCTGACTGTGACAACTTACAGTTCCAAAGGTGTGGCTTAATGGAGGAGATACCTTATGAAATTGTTCTCTTACGTTAAGTTCTTATGTAACTGTTCTTTCTCTGATCTTATCTCTTTGTTCTCAGGTTGTATGTCACTGGATGAGGCTATGCCTTCGCCCCATGGCCCCACTCCCCCTTCTGCCTTAAAACTGTTACAGTAGGTGAGGTTGCTAGGCATTTGCTACACTCTTCCCCCATACCAGCTCTGGTCATGACAGCATGGAGCCAAAGCTCATCTGCCTAGGTGCCCCTTTTCTGGCATTTCTTACGTCACATATCTTTAGTGCATCTCTGTTTACTGATATAGTGCCTGATATTTGGAAGGTAGCTAGAGAAGTCCCAGTCTTAAGCAAGATGACCCAAAATGCACTGAAAACTTATCGCCCCATAACCATCTTGTCCGCCATAGAAAATTGTCACTTCTGAACTAACTGAATACCATCACAGGCATGACCTGTTGTCCCCAGCACAGCATGGGTTCCAGAAGAAGCAGAGCACCTCTACTGACCTTGCTAAGGTGACGTCTGATATCCGGGGGGCTATGGATCAGAGTAATTTAACTGTCAGTAACTTTCTCTGTACCAAGTTACACTCCTTTGGGTTGTCCATACATTAACTTGGTTTGCTAACTATCTGTATGGTAGACAAAAATGGACAAATAGAATGCTCTCTGAATTGACTCCTGTCTTAGTTGGTGTCCCATAGGGATCAATCCTACTTTCTTTGTTTACTAATGACCTCCACTGGGTGCTTGGGAACTGTTCAAAAAGCTGGGTGTCACCAAAAAAGGACAACCACTTCCAGCACTTGGACAAGATAAAACATTTACAGTCCATTTTGGATGTATGCACACGGTCAGGAATGTGATAGATGTGCATACATCCGAAAAGGCACACATCCGAAATTGCATGTCAGGCTGAATGTGGCCGATCAGTACCGCGTCCATAAACCAGTGGCACTCTCTGTTAACAATATTATTATTAAAACAATATACTGTATGTACTGTGTCAAAACCAGCATTTGTTTGCGAAAAGTATTTTATTTGCAGCTGCAGTACTCTACCATTAAAAACATTTGAAGCAGTAAACATATTTAAAAATTTCAGTAACGAGATCTTAAAGAATGCAGTTCTAGTTTGGCGTGTATGCACAGCTGTAAGAGACTCTAATTGACACTCAAAACTGTAGAACCAAGTGTAGTCTCTTGTTTCTTTTGTCTCTACAAAGCGTCTCATTTTTTTTCACATAAGTCTGCAGCTCACCAGTCGATGGCGGAGGTTCTTCTTTGTCCTCCTCATCTTCATCACTGGCATTGTCTACAACCCCCAAAACACTGCTGCATGTCTCAGCATCTGTTAGTTTGCCAGAGGAGGGCTCCTCCTGCTCAGTAGCCAGGTGGGCAGCGAAATCATCATCAAGCATACCAGGAGGTGGGGCAATGGAATCTTACTCCTCAGTGATAGTCAGTGACCGTTCTAAGCAGGCTTTTCTGAAACAGTTCTTGACTGTGTCCATTGTAACATCATGCCACGATTTTGCGTTAAAATGAATGGCACCCAGCAAGCTTATAGACTTTGTTTTGGCTGTCTCACTATCAATATTTCTGAGGATCTTGGTTACAATACAGTGACGGCAGTGCTGTTTTAAACTTAACCCCTGGTCCATTGGCTGTATCGGTGAGGTTCAGTTTGGAGGTAAGAAAAACAGTTTACTATTTCAAAGATCAATTGCTTTGTGAGCTGGGCAGTTACTAATAATCATGGCAATTTCTCTTCTCTGCCTTCTTATTTTTTTATCAAGAGCTTTCAGCCATTCTTGAAACAAATCTGCCATCATCGATGCATTGCTACTGGCAGCATATTCAACTGGCAGTGCATCAACATTTATGCCCTTGAAGCATCTCGGCTTTTTGGACTTGCCCACCAAATGCAGTTTTAAGTTTTTCCAAACCATCACAATTGGAACAAACAGGAATTGACACGCATTCTGTCGCTTTCTTGTGTCCAGATAGAGCTTCAGTTCAAAATGACAGGGTGCCATCAGGAGTCGCTGGAAAAAAACATGCAGTTTCATCTGTGTTGAAAATGCTTCTTGCCTTGTATTCTGCCAGTAAAGTAGGCAAAACAGTTCATATCCAGTCATCAGCAGCACCCTGGTCTGACTTCCCTTTTTTTTCCATGTACTCGTCGATATCCAATACAGTGCCTTTCTTTCCAGCGGAAGAGCCAGACGGACATTGGTTCAAAGCCCTCAGTCCCCATAGTAGATGCCAGATTTGTAGCTTTCTCCATCAGCATATTGCTGGACACTGGGACACCATGATCACGGGAAACAGAAAACCAATGGAGCGAGACTACTTCGATGCGGGCATCTTTCCCATTTTGTTTTTGTGTGCATTTTTCCGGACTGCCTGCACCCCAGTCACTTAGGATTGCCTCTCTCTGCCTTATTATCCGGCCAGCACGGGACATGTCAACACCATACTGGACTGCCAGTTCTTTTCAGGAGACAAAGGCTGATTTTTGTATAACCTGGACCTTTTGTTCGAATGACACTGTCCGCTTTGTCTTATCCATGACGCCCAGGTAGGATGTGGATTAGCTTACCTGATGAGGCTAATGTTTAAATAACCTGATAGCAAGCACCAGCAGAAGCTAATCGCAGCAATTGACATCGATTAAGATCTCACTTGGACACAGTGGGCTACAGATATAGGCACTGATTAGGACAGCTTAGCACACAGGAGCTGTCTTGAGTAGTGAAATAAAAAGGCATACAACTGAAAAACCATGGGCATGTAAATGGAAATGTTATAATGGGGAGATAAGCAATAAATTGGGATCGGCCGCTCAAGTGCATACAAGTGAAATGGACTGTATTAATAACACAATTTGCAACAGAGGCACCACCGTTGTGCCTCTGTTGCAGTGTGTCTTATTAATAAATGTTTTATCTTGCCCAAATACTGAAAGTGGTTGTCCCTTTTTGGTGAAGTCCAGCTTTTTGAACTGTTTTTTTCAACAACTGAGCACCAGCCAGTCACCTACGTTAATTAACATCCCAGCACTTCACCCATAAGGCTTCATCAGGGGCCACATTTTGTCCTCTCAGCAGCCCGCCTCACACACAATTGTGAGCTCTGTGGCAAACTTGGATAGCTGTTCCCTGCAGATAGGTGTGCTTTTGTCATGGGTGTTTTGCTGACAAAAGTGCTCAGGACTGCTACCCCTCCTGTCCTAGCTGAGCAGCTAAGAGTTGTCAACTTGGGTTGTCCCCTTAGATCCAATGACATGTTTCTGCTTGCTGTACCAAGAACTCGTACTGCTGTGGGATATCAGACCTTTGCCGTGAGTGCACTCAGTCCTTGGAACTCCTTTCCACTATCTGTGCATAGTGCCTCCTCGCGTTACCTTTTTAGAAGGTCTTTGTGGAATTACATGAAAGATGAGTCAGCCTGCACTTGCATGTAGTGACTGTTTTTTTTTTTTAATACTGTTTGTGGGCCTTAGTAGTTTCCTGGTTTGCTTCATGGAACTGGCTGTGCTCCTTGTGCAGTCTGCAACTACTTTGTATATTGTACTGTTGTTTTGCTGTTACTGTATCAGATCATATTGGTTGTTACCTCTCTATGCTTCAACTGTACAGTTTTGTATTGTACTTTGTCTCTTTTTTTTACATTTTACTTTGATTGTACCACTTTTGTATCCAGTTATGCTCCTGTTGTCATCTTCTGTACTGTATAGAAACAGAAACTTAGAAAGTGATGGCAGAAGGAGACCTTTTGGTCCATCTAGCCTGCCCTGCAGTAGTCGTGCCTAACTTACCCCAGCCCCCTACTGCCTATTTTGTGTGAGGGCTCCCTGGCTGAGCCTGTCCCATGCATTTTTGAATGCACCCACTGTCTTGGTCCCCACCACCTCTGGGGGCAAACTATTCTACGCGTCCACCACTCTCTCTGTGAAGAAGAATAGAATTTCCTGATGTTGGTGGTGAACATGCCCCCTTTTAGCCTTAGATGATGCCCCCTAGTTCTGCTCTCTTCTTTGAGGTTAAAATGTTTGTGTGCGTGCACCCTATTTACTCCTTTGATGCATTTGAAGGTTTCTATCGTGTCCCCCCTTACCCTTCTCTGTTCCAGTGAATACATGTTTAATTCCCTCAGTCTTTCCTCATAGGACATGTCATGCAATTCCTGCACCATTTTAGTTGTCCTTCTCTGTACTGTCTCCAAACTTTTGATGTCCTTCTTGAGGTGTGGCCTCCAAAATTGGACGATCTACTCCAAGTGTGGCCTGACCAGTGCTCTGTAAAGTGGGAGAACCGCCTCCCTTTTCCTACTTGTGATTCCCCTCCCAATGCATCCTAGCATTCCATTGGCCCCAAGTGCTGCCTTTTCACACTGTTTTCCTACTTTTAAGTCATCTGAGATCATGATGCCCATATCATGCTCCTGGTTCAAGGCAGCTAGCTTTTCCCCTCCCAGGAAATGTCATCCTTAGATTGCCTCTACCCATGTGCATTACTTTGCACTTTTTTGGCATTGAATCTCAGCTGCCACGCTGTAGACCACTCCTCGAATTTTCATTAGGTCTGATTCCATCTTTCCTACTCCATCTGTGGAGTCCACCCTGTTACATACCTTAGTGTTGTTTGCAAATAAACACACCTTCCATTCTAGCCCCTCTGCGATGTCAGTTATGAAGATGTTGAAGAGTAGTGGACCCAGCACTGAGCCCTGGGGCACTCCGCTGGTCACTCTTTGTTCTGGTGACACTGCTCTATTTACCTGAACTCTCTGAGTTCTACCCTGCAACCAGTTTTTGACCCAGTTAACCACTGCTTGTTCTACCCCAACGTGGTCCAACTTCTTAACCAGCCTTCTGGTGCAGAACTGAGTCAAAGGCCTTGCTAAAGTTCAGGTAGACCATGTCTTCTGCCCCCCGTCCACCTCCCTGGTAACCCAGTCAAAGAATTCGACCAGATTGGTTTGACACGACCTGCTAGTTGTTTTGCAAGTATTCACTTGTTTGTATTGCCGTCATTGTAACCTCCCAGGTTGTACCTGAAAATAGGCATTCAGTTGTCTAGTATGCTTGCCTGGTCAATAGCAACTAAAAAATTAACGGTTGTGTGTAGGCTCCATCCATAGGCATACAGGATCACTCTGTTTCTTAGTACTGTGTGCGCTTTTCTCCCTCTAATATATATGGTTATATGTGTAGTTCTTTAGGGGAAGGGCTAGTTTGTACCTTCTGTCCTGTATTGGATTATAGGCCCCTTAGAAATAGGGGGTTTTAGTTGGTGTGGTAGGCTTATAGGCTACAGGGGTGTTCAAATCAAAACTTTTATTACTTGCCCAGCCATGACTGTAGCTGTATTTTCACTTGCCCCTATTAATTACAATGAAATTAGCTCTCTTTGTAATTATCTTTCAGTGAAATTTACTTGCCCTGGATGGGGGCAATGGGATTTGCACACTCCTGATTTATAGGGCTAGAGTACGTATGTCCGTTTTTTTTTTATCCGTTGTTTAACTACAGCCTTTGACAGAGGTGTTGATGAAAGGAGTCTTGGTAAGGGCTTGTCCTAAGACTTCTTTCTTTAGGAATGTTCCAGTCTGACCCAGCTAGTAGGGGAGGACAGCCCATACCAACTACCTGCCTATGGATGGAGCCTTCTCACAGCCAGAATTGCACATAAGGAAAATCATAATTCCTCTTTATTTGGTGCCATATGCAGAAGCTGCCATCATCCGCTGGTTGAAGAAGTGTGTGGAAGTGCAGTCTTAACTTAATTTTTTTTTTTCATTTAGCTGGTATGGTACTTTGCAGCGAAGTTTCTAGTGTTGAACTCAGAAGTCACTCTTCCTGCCAGTTGATCACAGGGAGGCATTGGCTTTGAAGACAGCTACTCACTGGCTCTCTTGGCTGGGGGAAGGGGAGAAGTCAGGGACAGGGAAAGTAAAAATATAATATAAAGAATAACACATGGGGAAGTGTGTGTAATCAGAATTTAAAAAATGGGCTTTTTATCTGAAGGCATCTGATTGGCTAGTACCCATTCCACAGTGGTACATTAACTTTTAATAGATTCCCACCAGATAAAAAGTCCCAGACCAAACCTGCCTCCTGCCCAGGAACGTATCCTTGTGCCCAGCCTGCTTCCTCATTGGCTGAAGCACTGGGCACACAATTTCAAACTGCCACCATATTTTTTTTTAAATCGCTTAGTGAGACTTGTCATGTGAGCCACACGCAAAACACCAACACATTTATTTGGCATCTCCCCCCCCCAACAAAAAGCTCATATATTTAGTTTCCTATTTTCAACTCCCTTATGGAGCAAGTGACAGACACTGCGAGATCGACTCCATGACAGCTATGCGCTTCCCCAACCCACTTGCTCCACACAGTAACATACGTAACCCCCGTGAACTCTGTAGAAAATATACAAACTGTGGCCTGTCAGCCAACGATAAATAGTTCTCAGAGAAAGTGAATGAGTTTTTGTCAGTCTTTTCCCGTATAACACCAGAAAGAAAAAAAAAAAGGTTTTCTATCCAAAACTAGTAGCGCTAAGACATTGCATGCTCAGCACTTCTGCCACACAGCCCAGCTCATGCTCATTGCACTCCCGTTGTCCCAAAAGACAAAAACATAATACTTCCTTTTTTAAAATAAGGATCACTCACCTGAATTGTAGAGTGCATTACAGTCCATCTCACACAGCCATTTATCCACTGCAGACTGCTCCACTGCCCACAACGCAGAGAGATGCCCTGCCCGATTCTGATAAGTCAGTCGCTGTTAGGAGGAATGGCATACAAGCACATGGAATTTGTTAAGCTACAAAAGTAAACCGAATTAGGATAGGGGAACAGACATTCCTGTAAATGAAAAAAGGAGGGAGGAGGACAAAAACTCAACAGAAGTATCCACAGAAGACAAAAAAAAAAAAAAAAACCTGTCAAAACGCTGCAGTCACAGAAATTCCTGAGTGCCTTCTACAGCAGCGCCCTCTACTGGCAACTGTGCCAAGCTGAGAAGGCAACTGTTACAGGCATGGACAGGTATTACTTCACCATAATTTTTTTTTTTTTTTGTATTTTAAGATTTTTTGTTCTGTACCTTTTTTTTTTTTTTTTTATCTACTAAAAAAAAAAGTAACTTGCTCTCGTTTCTAAGCACAACAATACCCTTCAGGGTGGTCGGTATGGACAATACTGGACCTTCCAGGGGTTATAAGGCCTTCCACCTGCGGCGTCTGGCCTCATTACGCCCCTGGGCAGTCCGGTATTGCCCAATACTGCCCACCTTGTGGGGTATTATTGCTTGCTTATTCACACTTGCGGTGTATGATGCTACATAAACCCCAAGAGCGAAGCTTGATGGGTTAATAAAAGCATCAGACACCAAGAGTGTTATACAGTTCTGGATTACACCCACCCATGTTTTCATGTTTTATTTATTTTTTTCATAATTGCTGGTCCCACTGACTGAATTAAGCGGTCATCTGTTACTTGGGGATGGGGGGGGAAGGGGTCTGTGTCCAGTCAGAGAGGCTCACATCAGTTGGGAGGAGGACAGCACCCAGCAGTATGAAGAGGGACATGGGGGGGTCTGCTTCTGCCTGCCAGCCCAATGAGAGCAAGTGATTGGGAGAGAGATAGCATTGGCCTTTCTTGCCTCCTGTTGAGTTTGTGCCACTCACTTTTAGAGCCATGCCTTTGATTGACAGCTGTCTGTTACACATGGATGGTTGCAGTGGATAATTACAACAATATTTATGTATGTGTTAAAAGTGATGCTCAACGATTCTAATAATAATAAAGTCACTGCATTGAAAAAACATACCTGTTATAGTTATCGCAAGTTTTGCCTAAGCAGTATTTGTTGGATGTTAACTGTGTTTTTTTTTTTTTGTGTTTTTTTAAATCACAGAAATATGAAATGATAAAGACTGAAGATATTCCCAATTTGGAACACTCTAAATTCTCTACTAAAGTTGTAAAGGACATTGCACAAAATATTTTATCTTTCCTTAAATCCAATTGCACTAAAGAGGGGCATACTTACTGGCTTTTTAAAGGTAAGTGGAAGAGAGCTGTTATGTTTGCAAGGACTTTCTGATGCAAGTCGGTTGTCTAATGGAAGTTTCATCTTCCAGCAAGTGGCAGCGATGTAGTGAAGCTGTATGATCTCACCACTCTTTGTGAAGAAGCAACAGAAGACAAGTACCAAAACTCTTTCACACTGCCAGTGGCAGTCCTTCTGTATAAGTAAGTTTCATTGTTGTTTGTTGTTGTTTTTGACCCAAGTAAACGTACTGAACTAGAGAAAGGCACATGGCGAATACTAGAGACATTTTGAGAATTTTTCAGAAGCCTGTTCTTTTCAAGTAGCTGAAATCGTGTCCACTGAAAAACACATCTGAGTTTTCTTGCTTGTGTCTACAAATGTCAAGATAAGGAGGCAGAATGGTCTGCTGGTTAGAGGACTGGCTTGGGAACCAGGAGATCGCAGGTTCAAACCTCAGCAGTCAGATACTCACTGAGTGGCCTTCTGCAAGTCACTTATGCTGTCAGTCTGTAGTCCTTCCTGCTACAGAAGTGGGTAGAAGCAGGACCCTTCTGGTAGTGAAATGTGATCTCTCATCTGGGCAGTCCTGGGTACATAGTTCGGAGAGAAAAAAATTAACACATCTGCATTAATCACGCATACTAGTTTCTGTTCACAGAAAAAAATGTAGAAAATGCAGCTGTTTTCACAGCTGTAGAATAGGAATAGGGTGCTATGGCAGTGAAAAAATCGGCAGTAAAGTCAGATATAGCAAGGAAGAAGCATAGAAATTGAATATATATGAGGAGATTGAAGAGTTTTCATCATTTAAAGGTACTCCAGTACTGTTTCATGTCATCCATTCTGTTGTGTAAACACCTGACAAAATGTCAAACTTGGCGCTAAATATTGAAAAGTAGTGCTGCAATGTTTCAGAATATACTGCACAGATTTTTTTAAACAGCGCAGACAACATATGATATTCACAAGTAAAATGTCTAGAAAATTTGTGAACTTCAGTGAAACTTTTTAGTTTCGAAAGTAAAGATGTTCATTGTTAAAACTGAAACTTTTGTGTCATTCTGCCATATTTAATGTAAGACAGAACAGCAGGGAAATCTGTTGGTTTTCCCATAGGTACAGAAGTACTGCAGGAGTTAAAATGCAGTGGTTCGAAATGCCGTATCTAGTTATAATTAAGCAGTGGGTTGCAATCAAATCAGATTCCCATTTTTGCTTCAAGTAGCCTTTCTTTTTTTTTTTTTTTTCCATATTATTTTATCCCCGCCTACCGGGCATGTTCCGTCCACTCCTTCAGGCAGCCAGTCCTGCTGTTGCCTCTACCACTGACCCGCCATCCTGCTACTCCAATGCTCTGCTGACCCGGCGTATCCCTTTGCCGAGGGGGCCCCACTGTCCCGGAGAGGGCGACAGGGAGGGGAGTATAGAGTACCTGAGCACTCTCTTGCTTCTGGGCGGAGCGTGGATACTGCAGCCCTGGATGCTTCACAGCGGGGAGGTGAGGCTGCCGTCATCCGGTCGGAGACATGCCATCTTTCACGTTTTTCTGGAGAGCCCTCATTGCGACGCTCCTTATAGTGCCTCCGGTCTCCAACGGGGGCCACTACAGAGTGGTGAACTTTCCCCAACCCACCCCAGGAGAGGAGAGCAGTCCTCAGGATGCTCCAATCCTCTCCTCTCCTGCCAACCCCAGTGACCCGATCGTTTCAAACCGGGTCGCCAGGCGTGGTTCGAGGTATGGCGTCCAGCGCCTCAACCCTCTGCGCCACCGGGCCGGCTAAGTAGTCTTTCTATGGATGGGTTCACAACACTTTGGAATTCTCTACCTCGTCGGTTACGGGAGTACGTGACTGTGGAGGGCTTTAAATCAGCCCTAAAGACTTTTCTGTGGTACCAGGCCTATGGTGAATGATTGGTTTGTGTAATGGTATTTATGATGTTTGTTTGATTTTGACTGTTTTATTCTAATTTGTTTCTGATTTTAATCTGTACGGTGCCTTGGCATTTGAAAGGCGCCTTAAAAATAAAAATATTATTATTATAGGTAGTCCACCCCCTCAAGTGTCCTAATTAGATCACAGAATGTAACGTCTGTGTGTCATTTGTTTTTTTAAATGAAAATTAAGCAGATTTGAGGGCATCTCCTGCATGCTTTTGTTACTGAGAGGATGTGCATAGCCTGTGTATTTACAGTGTTGTAATCGCACTCTGGTCACACATGCATGGCCCAAATGGTCATCTAGTAGTCAAACAGATGCCTGCCAAGGCTGGTATTTCCTCTTCATTTGTATATGTGATGAGATACCAGTTTCCCTGCTTATTACCTTTGGCTAGCAAATCGCAGAATTAGTCAGTTCTCGTGCTTTTTATTTTAGTAACCTTTTTATTTTAGTAAGAGCAGACAAACATTTGGAGTCCATCCAGTCAGACCTGGAAACCCTAGCTGGAGTTACTCTCTGATGGCTCATCCCCTGATTGATAATCCCTTTGTTGACATCCCAGTTGTTTAAACGCAGCAATGGTTTTTGTATTGACTACTGTTCTGGGTAAGTAGGTAGGGGTGGAGTTTTCTATTTATTTATGTATTTTAATTTTGGCAACCAGGGGAGCCCGCTGAGGCATTACAGGCCCTTTTTCAGGGGCGACCCAGAAAGTGCAGAACATAAACAATTACATGGCAGTAGCAGTGGATGCGTTTACATCATTCACTGATTTACCAACATTTTATTTATTTTATTTATTTAGCTTTTGTTGACCGGGTAAGTGCACTAGATAAATCCTGCCTATTTTCAGGCACGACCCGGGGGAGGGGGATACAGATGAATGCCCTTGAACCAGATTAAGCTGTTGGTGGTATTTTTAGTGAATGAGGGAAATTTGGCCAGGACACCGGGGAAATTCTCCTACTCTTTTCGATAAGTGCCATGGGATCTTTAACATCCACCTGAACTACCACCAATCCAGGCAGATGGGACCTCGGTTTAACGTCTCATCCACATTCATCATGTACAGAAACATTCACAGATTAAACATTTACAGATTACAGACACTACAGTTACAGTGGTTATATTTACATCCTGTTTTCTATTAAGCATGTTTCCAACACTCAAGGCACTGTACATGAAGCATTCAATACTGTAAAAGGGTTTATTTAGCTGTGGTTTGATTTTTGCTGTATTTGCTGATCCACCATGATCTGCAGAAATTACAGTGCAGCAGCTATATACAGTATGTGTGAAGCATGTGATACTGTAAATATTGCTTCAGACTCAGAACGCTCAGTAGGGACTTCAATAAAAAATACTGCACTCAGTAGTAGTGTGTGTTTAAGTATTTCATATTTTATTTGTTTTACTAAAGTTTAAAAATGGGTAAATGAAGGTAAAAAATATATATATATATATATATATATTTTTTTTTTTTTTTCAGAAAAAATATTTTGTTCATTTCAGCGTTCTTGGCGTGATATTCAGTATTGGGCTTTCGAGTTCAGTCTGTCACTCTGTTTCTGAAACAGAGTGAGAGAGAGACTGGTGTGAGGCTTAGCTGTCTTAAAAGTACAGTGCAGTAACTTTCAAAATTTGCAAAGAATGACTACATACTGTCTTATAGTCACGGTCATTCACCAGTCTTTTGTCCCCTCCCCAGCTCGGCATTTCACAGCCATGTGGTCGCATTCGCATTCTTGCCATCACCCTGTAATCGAGAGTAGGAGATGCAGCGAGGTATAGGAGTTAGGGTACAACTTAAATAAAAACAAAATGAAACGACATACAATTAATGTTACAGTCGTTTTAACTCCGCATTAATGATCAACACACATCTGGTGTGACATTGCTGTGCCTACCTCTACAAATCCCCTGATAAAATCATTACATTTTGTTGCTTGCCTTTCAAAGGTGGACACTAGCCACTGAGCATGCTTATTTTTCAACACAGACATCCGAAGGTTAACCTTGATTTTGCTTGTCATAGTTCCATTTTCTTGCTGTTGGTCTATTGAATCTGCATACCAGCTGGTAAAATTATTCCTCAAACTTCTTTAATACAGCATCAGTGTTCTGAGCTTGGAATAAATCTAAAATTAAGAATGTTGTTCCTTTTGGAAGATTGAGGTTTTTTACTGAGGTGATGTATGGCACGATAATGCTGTCCACGTATTCTGTCATGTTTCCATGTTCACCCAGTAGTTATCAGAATGGGTAATGTGCCATTCTGATGGACAAGTAAAAACTGATTGGCACTGGTTGGTTTTACCTTGATAAATTACTTGGGGCGGTAGGAAATTGCCTGACAGTATGCATGCCACTACTAGGATACCTGCCTTTTGTCCCCAAAACCTGTCACCCCCACTTGTTCTACCGCCCAACTGCTCCATTATCCATTGAGAACATGGGACCAAGTTCAAACCTATTTCATCCATATTTATTGTTAACTCTGGTGGGATTAGCTCCTGCTGCACTGTTTTCTGTATACGTTGTTGGAATGATGTTTTTTGCTCAGTAAAATCTTTGGAGGTATTCCTGTCAGCCTTCGCCCCCTTGCTTTTAGTGAATCCCGTTCTTTTTAAAAAAGCAACCGTGCCCAGTGTCTAGTGAAATTTAAATGTCCACCAAATTCTTATAGTAGTTTATGATTATAAGACTTGACTACACTCAGGCCAGTGGCTGTGATCACGCTGGCATTTACCACTGCACCCTCAATGAGAAGTGTCCTAATGATTTTCTGCGCTTGGTCTTGACCTTCTCAAACAGCAGTAGTGGTCACCAGTGGGGTTTTATTGGCAGTTCTTGTGGAACACCTGAATCGGGACAGTCTTTCAGTTGTCTGGGGGACAGCAGTTATGTATATAATAATTACTGATTAGGTGGTAAGTGCTGACAGCTGGCTGGTCCCGTACCATACTTTGTAGTGGAGCACTGGAGTGTGGTTATTTCAGTGCGCTGTCCAATTGACAGTCCCCGGCAGCGTGAAATTTTTCAGCCACTAAATAAACCTGTTTTATAGTAAATAGCAAAAGAAAATGTATACAACAGTAAAACGGCATTAAACGGCATCTGAAAAGGCAGTTTCCAAAAGCAAAGGTGGGGGAGACGGATCTTGACTAGCAGGGAATTCCAAAGGCTGGGGCTGGTACTGCGAATGCCCTATCCCCAGTTGATTTTCACCCCATAGGAGGTGCTACTAGAAGACCCTGCCCAGTAGACCTGGTGGCTCTGTTGGGCATGTGGGGGTAAGGAGATTGCAAATATACTGAGGGCCCAACTCATTCAGAGCTTTATAAGTCCTCAAGAGAGCCCTGTACTCTATCTGCTGACTCACAGGCAGCCAGCCCAAGAACCTGTGACATCTGCTAATGTGGCTAAGTCAATAGATTCAAGAAAGGGATGGAGCCTGGTAATTTTGTTTTTCAGCTGGTAAAAATAACTGCTGACACCCCAAGGTTCAAATATCAAGTGATCATCGAGAACCACTTCTAAGTTACGGACTTCCTCACAGCCTTTAGAGGTACCCCCTCCAAACACAGTAGTTGGAGGTTACGTGTATCTGAACATTTTCACACTTGACAGGAAAGGAAAAGGGGATATGACTAGGACATACAAATATCGCCACAGTTTAAGTAAAGTGGATGGCAGGGAGTTGTTCAGACTGAGGGGGAACAGAAGTACTCGTGGCAGCTGTAAGAAACTGGTGGGGACAAGTTTGAGAGAGATACCAGAGAGTACTTTTTTCATGGCAAGGATGGTAGAAGGATGGAATAGGCTGCCAGAGATCTGTGTGAAATCCATGGTGGGGATTCGTAAGAGTGGGGACCAGATACAAGGGCTTGATGAAGACCACACTAGAAAGGGAGGAGAGGAAGAAGAGAGCCTGTATTGTTCACTCATTCAGCATTAGGTAGGAATGGGCAGACCTTATGGGCCAGTAGGCCTTTTATTTTATTTTTTTCTACTAACAGTTTATATGATTCTATGACAGAATGGAGCCCTGTGTGACCCTGCAGCCTACTGTAGGCCATCTGTCTTGAAGTGTTGAGACCCGGCCTCAATTGGCTAAACTCTCATCTGTCAGGAATTAAATGAACATGATCCCTGTCAGTCCTGTGTACTCCTTAAGCCTAATTTTCAAGGCCCCATGATTGACTTTACTGAATGCCGAGGACAGGTCAAGAAAATTCAAAATGAAAACCTCTTTGCAGACCCTCGTTGAATGAAGAGCACTACACACTGACTAGTGCAGCTCTTCTTCGAGGATATCTTTTTCATCAGGCCACACCTATGGAACTATAAGCCTCTAGGTGCAAGAACCACTTGAAAACTTTCTGTAATCAGTCCACCTGGTGCTGCCCATGACGATGTCTGACATTGGCTTTCCCATATAAACCTGGGTGGCCCCTTCCTTCCTCAGTTCTTTTCTCACTGTTGACCATTCTTGTCGGACCGTGCATGATAATGACACTGTTACAGTTGCCGCATTTTGTAAATATTTTTCACCGTAGTCACGCTATCACTTTCTCAGTGATCTTAGACGATGTGTATGTCGACTAAACAGCCATTGAAACAGTTCTGCTATTGCAAATGTGTCGAGAAAATATATTCTGGAGACTCGCACGACGTCTGTGTGTGCTGTCTAGACATGGACCACAACATCTGGGCATGCCAGATCTGCAGTGGATTCGATACAGCCACCTGGCGACACAGAAAAGTCACTTTAGAAAAGTTCCTATTAAAGCAGAAGGTAGCCTGAGTGGAGAAGGAGCTCCAGCAACAGAGCTACACTGCATCAGTGTGCGCATTCCTTGGGATCTGAATCCTCGAAATCCCAGGTCACATGAGCATATGCTCTAGGAGAAGGAGAGAGAGAGGGAGAGAGAAAAACAAAGCCTCCCTGGTTCGCTCTTGGCTGCCCGACCATGTGGTGCTGACCGCCCCACCATCAGTGTCAACGTTGTCAGCTGCCCAGACTGGTGACATAACTTCAAGGTCAGGACAGGCTATAGGCACCAGCAGGCCTAGTACGGCTAGTGCATCAGGGGACCCATGCCCCCCCCCGGCCATCCAACCTCTGGTGCTCCCATCAAATACATGGGTGTCAGTGTACATGCTGTCTTGTTGTCAGTTACGGACATCCTTAAACAGCTTTTGCCTCCCTGTCCTGCAACAGGAGGTCCATTGATGGGGTCCATCATTCAACCCCCATGACAGCGCCTACCAGGGTTATACCCTCTCAAGCACTGATGGCTTCACCAGCATGCTCCTGCTATCCTGTCAGTCAGACAGGCAATGACATGGAATGCAGTCCTGAACTCGTGGTATAGGATGATGATAAGGAGGCCAAAGATAATGTGGAAAGACCCTATGAGAGGACTAGTTTCACTTTCCATCTGCAGTGAGGACTCTGTGGTTTACACCCCTAGGTCCCCTCCTGAGGACCCCCTCCTTTATAATCATGATGCAGCAACTTCAAGCTGGCGTGGGATTTGATATGGAAGAACAGGACACAACCAAGAAGAACCTGATGGACTTCTTGGAGCAACCTGACACTCCCCCACCCCGGTAATTCCCCCCCCCCTCTCTGCCCTGGAAGATGCAACCTTCATTGCCTGGCATAAACCTAGTGTAATTCTTGCCATATCCAGAAGGGCAGATAAAATGTATATGGCCCCCTCAGATAGGCCTTTCTTCTTTTTTTTTTTTTATATAAATTTATTTATTGATTTTGTAAGGAAAACTTACAAAGTACATTACACAGGAAGATAACACCGACTACAGACGATAAAATCTTACATAGGATCAGTGCACGACACCCCCTCTTAAGGTACAACATAGGGAGGATCCCCCATCTTTAAAGACTAACGTTATGGATAATTTATCTAAACGCATGCAGCCTGGAAGGCTAACGGGGACTCTAAACAGAAGATAATTATAGACATTCCCTTTTACCAATAAAACATTATTATCAAATGAGACCCCTACTGCAAGTCCTGTAAACACATTCAATTCCCAGTGCTCCTAGAGATAATGATACCAAATGTTGCAGCAAACATGTTTAATATAAGGCTAATTATATATGGTAACCCCAAACGCCACTGGAATAGGTTAATAGGAACCATTTTACTTTAAACAAACGTCCCCTGAGCGGCAGTAACCTAGAAAAAAATTTAGCAAAGTCATTTGTACGAGTCCCAGACCAAACGGAGCTCATCGGCAACAATGTTGAAAGTTATTAAAAAATTAAGAAAATGGTCATTACTTATTGTAAAGTACTGCCGGACCAAAACCAGCAAGTGAGACTGTCCCAATCTCAAAGTATGTCCACCTCTCTATAAGGCATTACATTTACAGACCCAATATGTCCCGAAAGTCTGTCTTCCTCCGAAAGGTCCACTTCTCCTTCTCCCGCAGAGGTCTCGAGTTCAACTCGCTGGATAAGCTTACTGGCATCCCCCGGCTCGTTAAACAAATATTGCTGGCCGCCCCACATCACCCGGAGCTTAGCTGGTAGGAGTAGCTGGTGCTGCACTTTGAGCTGACCCAGCCGGCCCTGTAGGCCATCAAAGGCCTTGCGACGTTGTCGGGTGCTGAAGGACAGGTCCGGGAAGATCAAAATCTGGTCCTCGCTATATTTTAAGACCAGACGGCATCTAGCGGTTGCAAGCACATGGTCCCTGTCTCCAACCCCAGTGCAATCAAGAAGGTATGTGGAGTCGAGGCATCCTTAGCTGCTCGTCGAGGGGAAATCCTGTACGCCTTCTCCAGGGAGATGACAAGATTGGCTTCATTCAAGTTTAGCAAGGTAGGCAAAAACATTTTGGCGAAGTTTAAACCATCCTCTCCCTCAGCATTTTCAGGCAGTCCAGTGATTCGGAGGTTCCTTTCTCTTGCCTGATTTTCAACGGTCTCCAGCCTTTGATGGAGATGTACATTTTCTTTAAGGATTTTGTGGGTTGTGTCCGTCGATTTAAGGATGGAGGTATCATTTCTTTGAACTATGGACTTGCAATGATCCATTCTGGATTCCAAGGCCGACACTTTTGGGGTGAGGATATCAAACTTTTTGTCCAGGTCTTGGACTGATTTTTACCAGTTGGGCGTAGCAAGGATGGTTGAAAGCGAGGCCTCCTCAGATTGAGTGTTGGTAGCCTCCCCGGTACTACCATGCTGTGTAGGCCTTTCTTCTCTGGACTTCTTCAGAGCAAAAAAATTGCCGGTGGTGCACCAGCCCCCTTAGGTTTGCCCATCGTGGCACTTCAGGATCCAATACGCTTCTGGGACTAAAAAATAATGTTTATATTGCTGTAAATCAAAGTTTTAAATATGTTTTTTTAATAGTTTCTCCAGGAGCTCCAGTGAAATGATGCTTCCTCTTGGCTGCTCAGCAGCGCCCCCTCTCAGGTAGGCCTTTCTTTGCATGCCAGCCTGAAGCTGACTCTGGTCATCAGTGCTGCCAACGACAGATCAAAGGCACCAAAACATTTTGAGTCTCTCCCTTCCTCCTGATAAGGAATCCTGGAAACTAGATTTGATGGGCAAAAGGACCTGTGCATGTGCCTCTTTAGGCCTGAGAATTGCAAACTACAGACCCATATGGTAAAATAACAAAACACACTCTGCATGAAAGCTAAAGCAACTGCCCAAGCTCTTCCAGAAGGTGCACCAAAGCAAGAGCTCCTTGTGCCTTAACAGCTGGGGCTGATGTAGGCAAATACCTCTTACGTACGGCCTATGATGTTTCAGATAATTAAGCTAGGGCAGCAGCCTCAAGAATATGTTTGAAAAGGTATTCCTGGCAAAGGGTGGCGGGCTTTGCAAATGCCGTCTAGCAGTCCATTCTAAATTCCCCCTTCACAGAGTCTAAATTATTTGGCAAGGCATGTTAATTTATATGGCGCCCTATCCCGGAGACTCTGGGTGCCTTACATAAAAACAGGTAGGGTTAGTATTTATTTATTTATTTATTTAAAGGAATCAGATACACATTTGAGCCAGGGGCTCTTTTACAAAGGTTCCACGTCAGGTTACTTGAAACATTAGGACAGGCAGTGGTATTGTGCAAAAGAGAAACATAGCAGCCAGAGGGCTTTGTCAATTACCAAAACATCATAATTGTGCAAATCACTTCTGTAACAATTTAAACAATATAGCTTCGTATAGGTAGCCATCCGACAGAGGGAGGCGAGGCCAGAGGCTGGTGTAAAGAGGGGGAAAGAGAGGGAGTGGGGAGTGGGTCAGGGTCAGCGAGGAGGTGTGTGGTGGGAGTAGGGGAGGGAAGGGTGGGGGGATAAACCATTTAGGTGTAGCAGTTGCAGGAGGCACAGGAGATGAGGTATTGACGCAGGCTGAGCTTAATGGCACCCAGGGTTGCTTTGCTGTTAACTTCTACTGGCAGGGTGTTGAACCAGGAGGAGGCTTTGAAAAGGAAGGATCGTTGGCCTCTGGTAGTCCTGCAAAGGGAAACAGTGAAGGAGAGGTTGTTTGAATTCCTGGTTTGTCATGGGCCGCTATATGGTCTCAGCAGTGCCTGTGATCCAGGGGGTAGTAGGTCCAGTGTTTGCTTTTTTGCTAGGATGCAGGTTTGATATTTAATTCTGCCAGATAGTTGGAGCCAGTTTGCATGTTCATAGATCTTGCTGGTGCGTGTAAGGTGGTTTGCAGATGTTTGGAGACGACATTCCTTGTTTAGTGCTGTGGCGATGCGTCGGAGAGTTGTGTCAGTGGCAGACACGTAGATCACAAGCCCATAATCTATTATAGAGATTACTGAACTGTGAATGGTAGTGCTTAGGGCTTCATCCATGCGGCAGTTCTTAAGTCTGTAGAGCAGGCCTATGCGGGTTGTTCAGTTTTTGCTACGTAGTTGATATATTCAGAGTATTCAAGTGTTGGGTCAAGAATCCCCCCAAGATATTTAAATATATGTGTTTGTTCAAGGGTGGCCCCTTTGCTGTTTGAGATAGAGAGGTCTCTGTTTTTATGTTTGCTGTGGGTACCATGGAACAGCATTGATTTGGTTTTGCTGTAGGTAAGAATAAGCTTGAGGGATTTAAACCATGCCTCTAGTATGAGATTAAAATACAAACAGCAACCACGTGTAACATATAATACAACATAAAAACAGTAAATATGGTCTTCAAAATATATTATCTTAAAATTAGACTAGCCCTGGTTAGTCAAATTCATCTGGGAAGGAAAGCAGAATATTACACTCCTCTTAAACATCTCAACCGTTGGGGCCTCCCTGACAAAGATGGGAAAAGAGTTCTATAGGGCCAGTCCAGGGACATCAAAAGCTCAGTCAGTGGAAGTTTAGTCTGGCCCTTGGAACCAAAAGGGGCCCCTGGTTGAAGAGCGAAGGGAGTGGACAGAGGTGTCAGGAGATCAGCCACATAGCCCGGGTCCAGTCCATATAGTGCCTTATAAGTGAGCAAGCCCACCTTGAAGATGATCCTCCACCTGACAGGCAGCCACTGCAGAGCTTGCAAGACCGGGGTCACTTCACTGGACCTAGACAGGCCTCTCAGTAACCTGGCTGCTGCTTTCTGCACCAGCTGCAGCCGGTGAGGGGTCCCTCCAGCGACTCCTGAAGTATAGAGCATTACAGTAATCAAACCTGGACGTAACAAAGGCATGTACCAGTGACGGCATGTCCTCGGGTAGAACTAGGGGTTTAATCCTAGCGATATTCCTTAAGTGGTAAAACCCAGTTTGGACCACAGATGACACTCTAGCTTCAAGCATCCATCTGTCACCCAGAATAATGCCAAGATCTTGCACCCTAGGGGAAGCCATCAATGGAGCAGACCCCAGGAACAATCCTGTAGCCATTCTGATCATGCCTGTGTCCCGGCTTAATCACTAGGATCTCTGTCTTGTCAGGGTTCATTCACAACCTATTGGAGGAAATTCAGTCATTGATCTCAGCCAGGCAGTTGTTAAGCACTTCCACGGCGTCATGCGTTCTGGGGCAAAGGACATGCACAGTTGGGTATCATCTGCATAGCAGTGAAAACCCAAACTGTAACGCCTAATGAGCTCACCCAGGGGCAGCATGTACACCGCGAGTAGCATTGGCAACAAGATCGAACCCTGAAGCATGCCACATGGCAGGAGCTTCAGGGAGGAGGAAAAATTCCCCATCACCACACGTTGCTTCCTGCTAGAGAGATGGGACTCAAACCAGCTGATGACAGTATTGGTGAGTCCACAATATTCTCTAAGGCGATCTATAAGCACAGCGTGATCCATGGTGTCAGATACTGATGAGAGATCTAGGAGCACAAGAATTGACCTGTCTTCTCTATCGCTTGCCCTGAGAAGGTCAGTTTGCACCCTAATCAGTGCCGTTTCAGTGCTATGCCTAGCCCTGAAACCCGACTGGATTGGCTCGTAGATATCAAAGGTTATGAGGTGCTCCCCAAGCTGCTGCACCACTATTTTCGCAACAGCCTTTCCTAAAAATGGAAGGTTTGAGATCAGACAATAACTCGCCAGGACATCAGGGTCAAGAAATTATTTCTTCAAGAGGGGCCTCACCAGTGCCTCTTTCAAGGCATCCAGAAAGACTCCCTCCGACAGTGAATACCGGATAATCTCAGTGAACACCGGACCAACAGTACTGACACATCTCATCAAGAAATGGGTCAGGGCTGGGTCCAGTTCACAGTAAGTGTGTCTGAGCTTCGAGATAACCTCAGTGACCTCTGGCACCTCCAGTGGTCTGCACTCCCCCCTGACAATTGGAGTGCCTCTACTCCTACCAGGTTGGCCACTGCAAGGCAAAACTTGCCTCACTGATGAGATTCCTGACCGGATGGAGGACACCCTGTCAGAGAAGAACTGAGCAAACTCATCGCATAGTGCGGTTGAAAAACCTTTTTTCATCTGTAGACTGGATGAAGAAGTCTGTTCAAAAGAGCTGAGATGGCCTGTTTCTCCCTGTGGCAATCTCCCTGGATAGAAACTCTACCGTCTTACTTTGAGGGGGCTCTTGCAGTAGGTAACATCGTTGGAACTAAGCCACCAGGTGCCAGGACCACATGGAAAACTTCTAGCTAGCAGTGTGCAATGGGGGATCGCCCCCAATGTCAGCACTGAGACATCCCCCAGTGGTATAAGAGGGGCCACCTCAGTTCTTTTCCCATCAACCTGCACTTGTCGGACATCGGAACGTTGCTTAAGTCGACCACCATTTATGATTATATCCTTGAAATTTTTGTTTGTACTTCGTAGTTTTATTAGTTGGTCCCATGTCTTCGCTGACCTCTTCTGTGGATTCCCACAAATCTAAATGTGCCTGCATTAGGCAGATTCCAGCAAAGGATGGCTACTCATCCTGCATCATCTGCCTAGGCCCGGATTACGATACTGAAACCTGCAACAAGTTTAACCAGGTCACGCGGAAACGACGCCAGAAGGTTTTGGAGGCCCATCTCTTTTAGAAATTGGCTGCCATGGAGAGAAAGTTATAGGCCCAGAGTGCTTCCTCAGGGATCACTCCTGAGGCCACCACTTCTGCCAAGAAGAAGCACAAAAAACATAAGGGCTGCGAGTGGTCAGCTTTTGGGCTGCGGCCAATGCCGGGTCTCTCCCCCCCGCCATGGGGGGAGTCTAACTCGGAGGCCACACCAGCCCTCCTTTCCTCTGGCCGTGCCCCCACCCTGATCACTGTAGCGGGCAACACTTCTTTGGGTACGGGGGGGACTCTTTCTCGGTCCCGCCACCCTTGTCACTCAGGTCCTTTCACCCTCAGGGTCCTTAGCCAGGTGGCATGGCTGTATCTTTGGATGCCAGTGTTCCTACTGACGCCCGCCCGGTCCCAGCATCTTCGCTGGATCCCAGTTTGGGGTCCAGTGATGGTCCTTTGGATCGATGCCAGCTGTCCCCCACTTCTGCAAGGCCACAGCTTGTGACAGCCCACACCCCTCCCCCCGGTGCCTCAGCTGCCGCCGGTGGTCCCTACTCTGGGTCCCACACACCAGACGCCGGCAGGGCTGCTGTTTGCCAGCACTTTTCTCATGGGCCTGGCACAGACCACCCATAGCCAGGATCCGCTGGTCCTTCATCAGACCAGGCACCTCCGGATGGATTGCCTCTAGACCTTTCTTCAGTCCAGGCTCAGCCTAAGAACCTGGATCTTCTGGTGCCATTGCCCGACCAGCAGCCGCCATTGGATCCAACTTTGTGCAGTCCTTCAGGCCCCTCTTCGGGCATGGCTCTGGGCCTCCTGTCTGGTTCATCCAGACTGACATTGGATAATTTGTCTTCTCTCCCAATGCAATTCCTAGGATGTTCCTGTCTCCCGGCATTCTTTTAGCGAATGCCGGCTGACTACAATGACTCTTTCTTGGTGGGCGTCTGCTCAACACCTGGTACCAGCCCAGGCTAGGCCGACTTCAGTCCCTTCCCTGATGCGCGATCCTCTTTTGCTGGACAAGGAAGATTCTCCTTCATGGAGCACCTGCCAGACACCGGGAGTGGTGCTGGCTGTGGCCTGTCACCACCCCAGTGCCCCGCCTCGGATTCCAAATGCTCAGTTCATGTGACTTTAGACTCTTTGGAGCCTCTGGGTTCCCCTCCTCCCTCGCCCCTGGAGGAGGTAAGGGTTCGGGACACCCCTAAATCCCCTTCAGAGAATCCTTCCTTTTTGGAGGTGATAAGGCTTATCCAGACCTCTCAAGGTTGGAGTACAGAGGAGCAGGACCCCCAACATCGCTGTCTGGCAGAACATTTAAGACTCCCAGAGGTTGTGTCTATGGTCATTCCACCTTCAGTGGTCGCCCACGATGATATTGCCGCTACCGTGTGGCAGCAACCGGCGTCTGTCCCTCCTATGCCCAAGGAGGCAGACCAGTTATACTACGCCCCCTATGGTCAGTCTCATTTCGATGCTCACCCTAAGGTCGACGCCTCCATCTTATCGGATGCCCACGAAGCACTCATGGAGTCTATTCACTGGGGTAACGTTCCTCTGGATAGGGAGTCCAGATATCTGGACATCCAAGGGAGAAGGGTCTGTGCTTCTTCCACCCTGGCTTTGCGTACCCAGAATTATCTCACTCACGTGATGGTGCACCAGCAGTCTCTTTGAGGCAGGGGTCATAGTGCAATCTTTACCAGACTCCCCTGCTAAGACTCCGTTGTAGCAGCTACTTGGCTCAACCTCCAGTGTGGGTTTTCACACCCTCCATGCCTCTTATGACACGGTGGATGCCTCTGCTCTGTGCACTGCAGCAGCCGTATGCCTCCAGCGTCATGCCTGGCTATGTCTGTCTGATTTTACCCTGGGTGTTCAGGCCTTCATTGTGTATGCCCCGTTCTGGGGCCCCTCTTTGCTGAAGGAAGATGTCCAGGCATTACTCTGCTCCCTACAAGACTCTGGCAGCAGCCTCCATACCAGGTCTCATAGCCAGCTCAGCAGGGCAAACCATCCTGCCCTTAGTCATGCTAAGCAGCGATCCCATCACCAGCTGTCTTCCAGGCCTCAGATCAAGCGCTGG
Source organism: Neoceratodus forsteri (assembly GCA_016271365.2). Classification (NCBI taxonomy): domain Eukaryota; kingdom Metazoa; phylum Chordata; order Ceratodontiformes; family Ceratodontidae; genus Neoceratodus; species Neoceratodus forsteri. The sequence continues at coordinate 335,763,793 of CM028135.1, read as the reverse complement.
GCCTCTTACATGCCAGCTGCTCCAGCCTACGAAGCCCATAGGGCTGAGGCATCTGTACCTCCCACACCTACCACCTTTTCTTGATTTTTGCGGCAGCCTCTCTCTCGAGTGGGATTGTGAGAATTGGGGCATTTCCTGTTCACTCTAGATGTTAGTTTCTGTTCTTTCAATCGAATATGACAGGATCGCCTTGAACATTCCTTTGGGGGCCTACCGCCTTTTTTTTTTTTCCCCATGTCGCTATGGATGCCAACAGTCACAAGAGGCCCAGGTGACCCTGAACTCACGCCTCCTGCTTTGGTGCTCGGGACGGAAGCATGGCCCTTCTCTGACCAAGGGGCTTCTGCTTAGCTTTCTTTCCAGAGATCTGGATATGCTCCCTCCCTTCGCAGGATGGTTACCTGTATCTAGAGCTCCCTTTTCTCACCACCTCGTCCACTTTTCCCCAGAGCTCCTCCAGACCATGTAACGTATGATCCGGATGGTTACCGGGTCGCCAGTGTCCCTACTGGTGCCTTCCTGGGCCCATCTCCCTTGCTGACTTTCTTTCCAGACCTGGCCGACAGTCCTGTGGCCTGGTATCATCGAGGTCCACTTCATGGGCTCCTGGGCTTCTTTAGCTGGGCATCCTCCTAAAATCATTACTCTCACTGACCCTCCTTTGGGGTCTGACAATTGACCCTGTGATCCAGTATCACCGGAGCATGCTTCTCTGGCTTCCAGACTGCTATAATGGGGCATGTCAGGGCTCTTATGTGGCCCAGACTAGAACTAGCTCTTAGATAAGACACAGTTCCATTGGGAAGCAGGCTCCAGGCTTCCTCCCTGTCGCCAGATTGTGGCCTAGTTTCTCTCTGCCGTTGTTCTCCACCCTTCCCCTCTTTTCTTGTCTGGGGTGGTTTCCATGGTAGGCCTGCCAGGGCTCTTCAGTACCTTCTCCATGCATGGACCTGTGTGGTCCAGAGGACCCAGAGTCTCGCTGGCCTCAGTCTTCTGGTCCAGTTCTTGCTCCGGAGGTGAAGACCCTTCCCTTGGAGACACTAGTCCCGGAAGGAGCTCCGCCGGGCCATTTGGGTGTCCTCGTTGCCGGTGACATTCGTTTTGTCTTCCTGCCCGGCTCTCTAGCTCATCTCCCTCTGACATTATCACTACCTGGTGTTGGGTAGCCATACATTTCAGAGTTCCTTCCCATTGGACGAGGCCTCCCCCCCACCTGATGTCTCCTTTCCCCAGAGACCAGGCAGTTGGGGTGGAGAGCCCATAGGCTACTACCTTAGTCAGTCAGCCTTGCAGGCGCCCATAGCTACTGGTAGCCTGGCTGGCATTCTTGGTCGTGCATAGGCTTGGTGTTATTGACAAGTTTCACTGTGCCATCAGCATAACTCCAGTGCCTCATTAAGAGGGGGAATACCATTTTCATGTCGCCCCACACACACCCTTTCAGCGCACTTCCTTCTGACCTTTGTCCTCTTCTTCTCAGAGTTGGATCTGGGCTTAAGAAAAGGGGAAAAAGAGGGAGGAGACGTATGGGTGCCTGCTTCAGGGGATCTCCCCTTCTCTAGCAGACAGTGGAAGCAGGATGACCCCTAGGGGAGCATTGGGTATCGCACCAGCAGTAGATGTCCTACCCCTCTGGCTTTCCATCCATGGGGAGTCTTTTGGCTCTTTAGCCTCAGCCCTTCCCACTGTTGCTTCTGGCTACCTCTTCGGGTGGCTTTCTCTCATTTCGGAACCTCCTCTTCACATCGGATGGCGGGTCTGGCAGAGACCAGCTATTGTTAACCAGAACTCACCCCCCCATTTCTTTTTGGGGGACCATTGATCGTTCTGGGACACTTCCAAAGGCTAGTACCTCTGCTCACCTCCTACTTCTAGGTTTCAGGGCCCTTTTGCTCCTGTCAGTATCAGGAGTTTTACCCCTCCCGGGATTCTGCCCTTCACTTTCTGGTTGTGAGAGAGACTGGGATCTGTCAGGTCTCCCACTTCTCTCCAGTGGACACCCCTTTACAAGGGCCCTCCTGCCACCGGCTGTGGCCTTTCCAGTTCTGAGGGATTCCCAAGCCTTTAGGCAGGGCCCCATTTAGGGTAGGAGTGATTCTGCGGTAATTTTGCGATGGATTTTGCATTCTCTGGCAACTCAGTTGGGCCCCAAAATAAAATCTAGTTGCCCAGAAAGAATGCTCAGGAAAAGGTAGCCTAGGGCAGTTTGACAGATGTACAGACAATGCAGTGCAAAGCAATTCTGGCATTATGAGTTGGAATTGGATGCAGGGCATGGGAGAATTGAAGGCTTATTTTGTTACTGCTGTCTGTTTTATTGTCCCATGGCTCCCTCCCACCTGCCCAGTGCTGCTTTACCTCAGCGATGCTCCTGAGAATTTCTCCCTCTGCCTGCCCAGTTGCTTGAAGACCAGTATTGCCTGGTTGCAAAACAGTGCTGCTCCAGTAGCTACCTCCATCTACTTGCTTGAAGCCTGGTGGTGGTGGTGGTGGTGGTTTGTGCTGTAACACTGCTCTAGTTGCTTCCTCCTGCTTGCACAGTTCAACACCGGTGGTATCATTTTGTGTCAATGCCACTTGGCTTCCATATCTTCTCTCCAACTCTGTAAGGATTTACTATGAGTCTAGAGAGTAGCTGGGCCATCTTACATTAAACAAAGATCCAGAAAGCCTCACATTTTTTTGTCTGCAATAATTGTTAATACTTTTTCATTCTGCAGTTCTAAAGTTGGCAAATAGAACCACCATTCTTTCTCATGAAATAGACGTCCTTACGTTCCCTCAGTGTTTGCAAAAGGCCATAATGGTCATAAGCTTCAGGACTAAGTGCCAGTGGATTGGAAAGGGGTGACTCCACTGACTACTGCAACCCGGGGGGATGGATGTATAATGGAGCTGCCAACAACTCACATGAATGCCATTTTAAGCTTACTCACAATCATTATAGCCATCTAGTTGGAGTTTTCAGTGGTGACGGCCATTTTTACTGCACTAAAAAATGCTGATCCTGTGGCAGAAGATTGTTTCTATGGCAGCAATTGCAACCGCAGAATCGCAGAAAACATGGGGCCCTGCCTTTAGGCTCCGAGGTTCTCGGAGTACTGATTTCTTTCACAAGGTCTTGCTAACTTTGTGTTCTTCCCTTACCCTCTATCAGGTGTGGGTCTGTCCTGTCCCATATTCAGGTAAGGGTCTGTCCTGTCCCATATTCTGGCTAGAATCTGTCCTGTCCCATATTCAGGTTAGGATCTGTCCTGTCCCGTATTCAGGTTAGGCTTATATGGGCAGTCTCTTAAGAATGTCATTCTTAGGGGATGCACCTTTATACTTCTTTCAAGACAGATGCACTCTTGGGCTTGCATACCTATAGGGCTATGACATTCGACAGTCCACTAGTCTCTCCTTTTCCCTCATTCCCTGATGAAGGATACTAAGGTTGCCTCTTTGGACTAGGCACAGGGTTCTGTACCCTGTTCCTCATTCAGCCCTCCTTCCCTCTTCTGCCCCGCCTCGGGGTTGCTTCAGACGCTTCTTTGGAGAGCTTAGCCACATCCTCTGCAAGCTTAAAGGTCAGGTCTTTTGTGACCTTACACTCTTTAGCCTCCTAGGCATTGCCCTCCCTTGATTTAGGCAGGGCAGTCAGGAGCCACCTTTCCCGCTGAGGACTAACATCGGACTTGGGGCCCTCTTGGGGCATCTGTATTTTCTCTTATCCTCCTACTGAGGGTTTTCTCTCCTTCATTTCTGTACTGCTTGGGACTCAGTCCTAATGATGTTGCCTACTGCAAGAAGCCCCTTGAAGTAAGATAGTAGTTGGGTAAGAACTTACCATAACAGTAGATCTTAGAGAGGAGCTCTTGCCATAGGCAGGATTTTGCCTCCTTCCATCCCCCTGCTCTCTGTCTCCATCTTTGCCTTTCTGTGGCTCTTGAGTCCTATCTCGGTCTTCTGTCAAACCTTCTCACAGATGTCCAGCAGGGGGAACTGAGGTGGGTGTGGGGGACCGCCCCTCTTATACTATTGGCGGACATCGGCGTGCCAGCATCAGGGAGCGGTCCCCCATCGTAGACTGCTAGCTAGAAGTTTTCTGTGTGGTCCTGGTGCCTGGCAGGTTAGTCCTAACTGTGTTGCCTACTGCAAGAGTTCCTCTCAGAAGATCTACTGTTATAAGTTCTTAGGTAACTGTACTTTCTTATGGTTGGTTGCCCCTTGGTACTTATGGTAATGAGCACGCAAGGCCAGTTTGTCCTCCTCTGAACGGGTCATCTGCCAGCAACGCTCCAACTTCCAACTCCTGATCTTCATCACCTTGAGATCCCCATCAAACTAAGGGGATCTCAAATGAGAAGATCTGGGTCATATATGGACTGGTGCAATGGCATCAAGTGCCTCGAATACCACCTTACAGGCGGCCACCATGTTGCCCATACCAACTGCACATGCAGCATTTACGCTAGTTAAATCAGCTGCCGCCAGCAGTCCCTTTGGGGACAGTCCCTTAAAGGGTGATGGCTAATCATCTCAACAGGAAAGGGACTGTCGGGGGGGGGGGGCAAACAAGAAGTTCACCGTGCAATGATCAGACCAAACAACCCGATTAGTCTTGATTCATAACCTCAAGCCCCAGTGAGAAAACCAAGTCCAACGTGTGGCCATGGTGATGGGTCGCAGAAGTAACTACTTGTGTCAGACCCAGAGATGTCATCAGCTGGAGGAGGTCATAACCAAATTGTGAGGATTTGTCATCGATCTAGGCGTTGAAGTCCCCCAGAATCAACCATCTGGGGGACTCCAACACCTTGTCAATGTTGAAGTTCACGACCTCCTGCAGGAAGTCTCCTCCCAACCCAGGAGTGTGGTAAATGAGGAGAATCCTGCAGCCTGCACCTGAACCCTCCCATGCACCACCATACACTCAAAGGTCCTGGTTGAACCCACTGGGTGCACGGTGAAGCCCACGCTGGATCTAAAACAGATGGCAACATCCCTGCCCCTGCGTTTCCTCCTCGGGCACTGCACCACAGAGTACCCAGAGGGAATGGCCACGTCTTGTTTCTCAATCTGGCATTGCACAGCCCGAAGGGGCTAGTGGATGCTGCAGGCCCCCCGGCTACCTGCCCACTTGGTCTGGTGGGTACCCTGGGAATGGAGACCTAACACGTCTGACCTCTCTCTTGGTTCTGTCTGGCCCCATGGCGTCTCTGCTCCTGACCACCCCAATACCCTTCACCTCATCCAAGCCCACTGCACCCTGCTGCCGCCAATCTACACTCTCCCTAGTAATACCGAAGTTTTGGTGCTGTTTGGTGTAGATGTGCAAGATATCCTCTCCAGTTTTCAGGCCTCAGGCAGAATTCCTTAAAATCAGTACAGAAACATTGAAATATAGAAATTGTCAGCAGATAAGGACCGCTAGGCCCATCCAGTCTGCCCATAGGCCCTGTACATGTATGCATCCACTCACCCCAAGTGATCAATGGCTTTTCATCACTCCCTTCCCGCCCAAGGTTTCCCTGTGCTTGTCTCAGGTATGTTTAAACCCCTCCACTGTGCTTGCCTCTAACACCCCTTGTGGCAGACTATTCCAAAAATTCACCACCCTCTCCATGTAGAAAAACCTCCTCACGTTACCTCTTAATCTCCCCCCCTTTAATTTCATATTGTGTCCCCTTGTTCTGGTATCTTTTCTACATTGGAAAAGATCTCCCACCTGTACCTTGTTTATGCCCTTGAGGTACTTAAAAGTTTCTGCCATGTCGACCCTTTCTATCCTCTCCTCCAGTGAGTACATATTGAGGTCTCTTCGTCTCTCCTCATATGTTTTGTGGTGTAAACCATGTACCATATTTGTCGCTCTTCTCTGGACAGCCTCCACCAGGTTTATGTTCTTACGCATGTGTGGTCTCCAGTACTGCACACAGTACTCCAGGTGAGGCCTTACTAGTGTTTTATACAATGGCATCACCACTTCCTGCCTCCTACTAGTAATACCTCTGCCTATGCACCCCAACATGCCACTGGCCCTCCCTGCAGCCTTTGCACACTGCTTTGATACCTTCAAGTCATCAGATGTGATAATCCCTAGGTCCCTCTCCTCTTTGGTGATGGTCAGCACCTCCCAAATCCTGTAGGTCTCCCAGGGTCTCCCATCCAGGTGCATTATCTTGCACTTTTTTGCATTGAACCTCAGTTGCCACACCTCTGACCATCTTTCAAGCTTCTCCAGGTCCCTCTTCATTATCTGCACCCCTATTGGAGTATCCAGCCTGTTACAGATCTTGGTGTCATCTGCAAATAGGCAGACCTTTCCTTTCAGACCCTCTACAATGTCACTAATGAAGACACTGAACAGGACTGGTCCCAGTACTGATCCTTGTGGCACATTCCCTGTATCGCACCCCAGCCTTGGAGTAGACAGAGGGTGCCATTTTATCCAGCTGGTGCGAGACATAGAAACATAGAATTTGACGGCAGATATGGACCGCTTGGCCCACCCAGTCTGCCCATTTCCCTACCTAATGGATAAGCTGCAGATCCTAGTTAACTAGCAGCCTACTTCTTCCTACCCCCACCCCCTAGAATTGCCTTATGACTGTCCCATGCATGCTTGAATTCCACCACTGTTTTTGACTCCACAACCTTCCTCCGGAAGGCTGCTCCATGACTACCCCAGGTCCTTTCCATTTTTGTTGTTGTTAGTATCTCAACCCCCATTGTGTACTCTTCCCTAGGTTTTTGTTTCCCAGGTGCATTACCTTGCACTTCTTAGCATTGAATCTAAGCTGCCATACATTTGACCATTCTTCTAACCTTGCCAAGTCCCTTCTCATCCTTTCCACCCCACCTTGTGCTTCAACTCTGTTGCAGATCTTTGTGTCATCTGCAAAGAGACATACTTTTCTTCCAGTCCCTCTGCAATGTCGCTTATAAAGACATTGAAGAGGACCGGTCCTAATACTGAACCTTGCGGTACCCCACTAGTAACCCCCCTTTCTTCGGAGTGGACCCCATTTACTATTACTCTCTGTGTCCTATTCTCCAGCCACTTCTTTACCCAGGCTGTCATCTTGGGACCCACAGTGTGCCACCACCAGACAATCGAGTAAGAGTAAAGGAACAGGAGCCCTGCCTACTCCAGCAGCTACTCCAGGTGCCCATTCAAAAGCCCCTAGAGGCGACACTTTGGCAGGAGCTGCAACTCGCCTACCTGAACTCCTTTTACACACCCCAGCCACTATTGCCTCCAAGGCTGGTTGTTGAGGGTTGTCTCTCTTTTCACCTGGACCAATGGAAGGAGCTGACCTCAGATGCCTGGGTCCTGGAAATAATAGCACAAGGATATGCTCTGGAGTTACCTGCAGCCCATCCACCAGTGCCTACACATTATCCTTAACAGCACATTCCTCTGCTTCTGGAGGAAATTCACACCTTGTTCCAGAAAAGAGCAATAGAACCTGTATCCGTGGAGCAGAGAAACACAGGGTTCTGTTCTTGGTACGTCCTAATTCCAAAATGGACACGGGATCTGAGGCCTGTTTTTGATCTCAGCACCTGAACTGTTTCATAGAAAACAAAAAGATCTTACTTTGAGTGGGAGCTCTTGCAGCAGGCTGTTACTATCAGGACTATACAGCAGGCACTAGGACCCATCGGAAAACCTAGCTAACAGTCCCCTGATATACCACTGACTGGCGTCGGGGGCGGTCCCCAGCTCCACCCACCTCAGTTCCTTTCCCGCAGCAGACCCATTTACCTCGGCCCTTCGATTGCCTTTTAGAACTTTTATAGTAGTTTCCAGCGAAATTATTACAAAAATCTTTTCTTATTTTGTCGAAGTCTGCTTTTCGCTTGTTTCTGCTTCACTGCAAGTCAATCTCACCGTCTTCGGTCTCCTCCACCGAAAAGAAGAGGACGAAGTGTGCCTGTGGCCGCCAGATAACCAGCGAAGGAAAAGCACAAGGCCTGTGTCTTCTGCCTAGGGCCCAACCACAGCACAAGGCCTGCTCTATTTGCAGTGGCTTTACTGTCCAGACTAGGATTCAATGCTTCAAGGCACTCAAAGCTCATATTTTGGAGCAGCAGGTGGCTGTAATGCAAAGCTCACTGGTGGAGAATTCTTCCATCTCTTCTCGATCCTCTGAACGTAAAAATAAGAAAAGGGACTTGGGCCAACTTAAGTCCCATGACAAGGACTAGGGCCGTGCAAGGGGCATTCACGCTCCCGGTCACCGCACAGAAAGAAATCCTCCTCAGGATCCAACTCGGGAGGTTCTGACCACTCCTTCCACCACTCGCAACACACTACAGGGCGGCAGAACTCCTCCACCAACCTCAGGCACCGGCAAACAGGCCTGGTTTCCACACCGGCCTCATCTACCTTGAAGGTGAAGGCAGCACCCTTGCGGGCACTCTCTGCCTCGGGGTTGGGACCTATTTCTCTCATGGGACCCTGGCCTGCCCATTGTGTCTCTGACGCTGGTCTGTCCTGGGGCTCCAGGTCAGACCTCCGAGTATAAGGAACGGGAGTTAGCCTCGAAGCCAGCCTCTGCTCACTGTCCCTCGATGGCTCAGTCTTCAAAGTCCAAACAGACGACTGTTTCCAAGCCGGATGGCTCTAAACTGTCGATGGTACCGGATAAAGGGCGAACTTCTGCTAAAACCTCTGCATTTCCCGAATGTTTGCTGGTCCGTAGGGCCTCTATGCCTGATGACCAGGGAGATAGATCCACTCCCTCTCCTAGGAACCCACCGGACCTCTCCTCCTCGCCTGTAGCTACAGCGATACCAGATGAACCTCGCCACCCGGCAGGACCAGCAGCTCCGCAGTTTTCAAAAGAGGAGCTGACAGGACTCTCCAGTTCTGGTGGGGCCAGATCAAAAAAGACGTTCTTCCACCGCAGCCGGATACAACTCTGACCCTGGAGGAAGAGAAGGACAAATGTCTGGGAGAAAAGCCTTCCTCTCCTGCGCCTGAACCATCCTCACCTAAGCCCAAACGAAAGTCACGCTCACACACTCGTGCTGACACACATGGTGGGACTTTGTATAAAGAATGGCTGCACTGATGTCGCTCCCATTCGCCTAATACTACCTGCCATCACTGCCCTAGCAGAAGGTGGTCAGTCAGCCGACGCCGGTCAGAAAGCCATCTTCTGTGCTCTACCAGCCATCGCTGGTCCTATAGCTGTTGCCGGTCTACTAGCGGGCGGCATTCCCCTGAGAAGAGCAGATCTTTTTCACATTCCAGATCAGCCTCCCCCTCTTCTGAAGGCCACGATTCAGATCCGAGTACTTCTGAATCCGACCATTATCCCTCAAGAGGAAGGCCAGTGTTCCCAAGTGAAAAGGACACTCCTAGATCCCCTCCTGATGATCCTACCTTTATGGACATCATAAGGCACATCCAGTCCTCCAACGGATAGGAGAGGGAGGATCTGGATCCGGAGCACTGGAGGTTGGCAAAGTACCTGAGGCAGAAGGAGCCAAAGCCTTTGGTCATTTCTCCTCTTGTGGATACACTCCAGGATCTCACTCAGATCACTTGGAAGTATCCCTTCATCACTCTGGTGGTCTCCAAAAAATCACACAGGCTGCACCGAGCCCTGAGGGAGGAGCGTTTCTTGGCGGAACACCCTCAGGCAGACTCCATGGTGATTACGGCTGCTCATGATAAATCTAAGAAGCCAAAGCACCTTAGTTCATAGCCTCCTGACGTAGAGTCCAGATTTTTAGATCAGGTGGGCAAGAAGATGTATTCTGCCTCCACCTGCTCTATTTGATCCCTAAACTTCCTCATGCATATAGTCCAGTACCAGAATGTCATGTGGGAGAAGGGCTTAGAAGTGGCTCGGGCCTTGCCAGACTCTGCACAAAAGACTGAGCTTCTGGACATGCTGAAGTTGGGTTCAGACATAGGCACTCGTGTCGTGAGGGCCTCGTACAACACTGCAGACACCGCCTCTAGGGCAACGGTATCCGGTGTTTGCCTTAGGCGCTACACCTGGCTTAGAGTCTCAGAATTCTCCCAGGATCTGCAGTCCAGGATCCTGGACCTTACCTTCCAGGGTTCCGTCATTTTTGGGGAGGAGCCAAACTGGTCTCTCGCCTCCAAGATTCTGGGACGTCTATCTGGTCCATCCAAAAGATGTATAAGGGGCACCAGAAACCCTTCCGCAAATGGGCTTTTCATAAGTTCTCAGGGCAGAATACCTGTGGCCAGTTTCAGCAGAGAGGTGGCTTCAAGAGAAAGGTACCAACCCAAATTCATGGGAGCTCCTCCTAGCCCTCTCTGCCTGTTCCCAGAACTACCCAGTGACTACCTGCCCCCCCCCCCCAATGGAGGTGATGGGGAGGCAGTGTGGGGGGGGTCACTTTTCCCTCTACCTAAAGGGATGGAGCAGCGTCACTACAGACCTCTGGGTGCTAGACTTGATAAGGAGAGGACATACTCTCCAGTTCATTCGGATCCCTCTGGAAAAGCCACCAGGGTCTTCCTATTATCCTCCTTCACACATTCCTCTGATAGGAGAGATTGAGGACCTTTTACAGAAATAGGCGATAGAGCCGATCCTCCCAGATCAGCAGGGGCGAGGCTACTATTATCATTTTTCCCTGGTACCAAAAAAAACTGGAGACCTTCGTCCCATTCTGGACCTCAGCACTCTAAATCTCTTTACAGAGTACAAGCAGTTCAGAATGGTCACTCTGCCAGGCCTCATTCCTCTCTTGCACCAAGGGGACTGGCTTTGCTCTCTAGATATGCACGACGCCTACCTGCACATAAGGGTCTTTTCCTCCCCATCGGAAGTTCCTGAGGTTCCACTGCCTGGGGAGATATTATCAGTTCCGAGCCTTACCATTCGGCCTCTCCTCCGCTCCTCTAGTCTTCTCCAAGTGTCTAGCGGTGGTGGCTGTGGCTGTCAGATGCCAGGGCCACTACGTCTTCCCGTAGCTAGACGACTGGCTCTTGGCAGCCCCCTCCAGGGCTTGGCTGCTTCGCAGTCTCAGTAACACCTTTACTTTCTTCCGAGAGCAGGGGATCACCCTGAATCTTCCAAAGCCATCCCCATGGCCCAGCCAGTGACTTATATTTATCAGAGTGGTCCTCGACACAGTTCAGGGCATGACCTTCCTCCCTCAGGATGGGGGATCGTCTAAGGGGCGTAGCCCAGTTGATATCCATGGCTCCACAGGTCCCAGCCAGGACCTTCCTCAGATTTGTAGGGCATATAGCAGTGGCCATCCCCACAGTTCCTTTGGCTCTTCTCCAACATGAGAGTCCTACAGTGGATGCTCAGGGTGCAGTGGGACCAAGGGTCAGATGACCTGGACCAGCCGGTCAGGGTCTCCAACCCAGTATGAAGGACTGTTTCTTGGTGGCTAGACCCCTCCAACCTGGCATGAGGGGTCCCCTTCTGGCAGGAGCCCCTGAGACAGATTCTAACAATAGACACATCCTGACTCGGTTGGGGCGCTCATCTGGGCGACAGACAGACCTTGGGGACGTGGTCTCCAGACAAGCAACTGGTCCATATCAATATCCTCGAGATTTGAGCGGTCCTGAACGCCTTACGAGCATTTCAGACTGACCTTTCGCCGGGTGCTCTTCTCATCCAGATGGACAACACGTTGGTAGTGTTTTACGTCAACAAGCAAGGGGGCACACATTCTTTACCTCTTATGTTGGGAGGCGATGAGAGCCTGGTATTGGGCACTGGAATACTGCCTAGACCTCACCGCTGTTCGTGTTCCAGGCATCCAAAAGAGCTTGGTTGACAGCATAAGCCGGTCTCGGTCCAAGGCTCATGAGTGGGAGCTCTTCCAGTCGGTAGCAGATCAGCTCTTCGACAGGTGGAGCCACCCAGAGTTGGACCTCTTTATGTCTCCACTCAACACCAAACTGTCCAGTTTCTGCTCACGAGAGCCCACACCTAGTGTTTTCTGGACAGATGCTTTGTTCCTCTGTTGGACAGGGAGGTTTCTGTAAGCTTTCCCTCTCTCATTCTTCAGAGGGTTCTTCTGAAGCTATAGGTCGAGGGAGCAGAGCTGATCCTCATCACTCCGTTTTGGCCTCAGCAGATTTGGTTCCCACTGACTTGGCAGTGGAGCCTCTAATATAGCTGCTGCTGAGCTCCACTTGCTGCCGCAGGATCAGGGAACACTGGTCCATCTGGACCTCAAATCCCTGCATCTTCATGCGTGGTTTGGGGTCTCCCAGGATTTGGCAGACTTTCTCGTAGCAGCACAAAAGCCCTCAACTAGATCCACTTATGCCATAAAGTGGAAAAGACTTTGTCTGTGGGTTTCACCCCATCACTTGGACCCTTTCAACTGTCCAGTGAACTCAATCTTAAGAGTATCTTCTCTCCTTATTGAATCAAGGCTTGAGCTACTTCTTCATAAAGGTACATCTGTCCGCAATCTCTGCTTACTACGTGCCTATGGAGGAAAAAACACTCGCCCAACTGGACGTGTCCCGTACGTTTTTGCAGGGCATACTGCATATTAAGCCTCCCATCAGTGATCCAGTACCGCCCTGGGATCTCCTTTTTATGCTAGAAAAGCTCTCTCTTCCCCTGTTCGAGCCTGCTTCGGAATGTGAGCTTCGCTTCCTTTCCTGGAAAGTGTTTTTAGTTGCTGTTACTTCTGTCCAGAGAGTTTTGGAGCTTCATGCCCTGATATGTAAGGAGCCTTACTTAATTTTTCACAGGGACAGGGTGTCCTTGCAAACCAGTCCTAAGTTTTTGCCAAAAGTGGTGTCCAACCTTACGATAAATCAGGACATTAACCTCCAGTATAATATCCTGATCACTCGAACAGAGGGGAAGTGCTCCTGCATATTTTGGATGGCCACAGGGTACTACAATTCTACCTTAAACGCATCGCTCCATACTGTAAGATGGAGCAGTTGTTCGTGACTTTTACGCTTCCCTGCCAAGGTGCTCCAGAGTCTAAGCAGACATAGAGGTTGCTGGTAAATTGTATCATCTTCTGTAACAACAAGTACAACAAACCCCTACCGGGCATGGTTACGGGTCATTCTACCAGGGGAGTGGCTACTTCCTTTGCATCCTTCTGTAATGTCTCCTTTGGAGATAACTGTGCAGTGGCTACCTGGAGCTCAGTGCATACTTTCATTAAGCACTACAGCCTGGACATTGTTTCTAGGAGAAGGGCAGGCTTTGGCCTAGCGGTCCTTCAAGGCCTCCTATCTTAATGTGCCTTTCTAGCACTGTTGCTTTACAGTCACCTCCCAGTTTCTTGTTTCTTTTTTGTGGGACTGCTTGGGATTCAGTCCTAATGGTAATAGCCTGCTGCAAGAGCTCAACCTCTAGGTAAGATAGTACAGCTACGTAAGAACTTATCATAACAGTAGATCTTCGAGAGGAGCTCTTGCAGCAGGTGCTGCTTTCCCTCCCTCCCCCTGGTGAGCTGTTCTGCATTTTTATTCATGGCAAGCTTCCACCTGGTCCGCCTGCCGGCCTCATCAATGGGTCTCCGGTGGGTGAACTAAGGTGGGGCCTGGGACCACCCCGATATACCATTGGCCGGCGTCTGTCCCCGCTGGAGACTGCTAGCTAGAAGGTTTTCTGATGTGTCCTAGTGCCTGTGGCATAGTCCTAATGGTAATAACCTGCTGCAAGAGCTTTTCTTGAAGATCTACTGTTACAGTAAGTTCTTGCGTAACTGTACTTTCAGGAGGGTGACTCTGCAGGGCTTGTTACAACTAAGCTGGTAGGAACTTGGTTCTGTTCCTTCGACATGAATGATGCCTACCTTCATATTAGAATCCAAAAACCTCACAAGAAATATGTTCCCGTTTCAAGGGGAACACTTCCAGTTCAGAGTATTGCCCTTTGGCTTGTCATCTGCGTCACAGGTCTTTAGTAAATGCTCGGCTGTGGTGGCAGCAGCCCTTTGCAGGGAAGGCCTTTATGTATTCCGTTTCAAACCCCAGGACTCCCTCACCATGTTAAACATATGTAGTTAGCCTGGAAGGTTGAGCTGTCCCAGAGAGAGTGGAATTTATGTAAATGACGGAACTTGGAACTCCATTCAGATGGCCGCCTCACAGTGGCTCTGTGTCCTGCTGGCTAGCACCAGATTTATTTCTCCATCTGAGACAGCAAGTTGCCCCAAAGAGTGCTCTTCAGCATCAACCCAGTTTTCAATGTTCTTTTCTGGAATTATATCATTTGCTTTTATTTTATTCCATCTGCAGCTCCTAAGTTTAGTTATATTTTTTTGGAGTTTTTCCAATTTTTCTCTAGCTCAGTTGCAGTCCAGGAACTGGAGAAGTACCTGAATGTTTTATTTAGTGGTTCATTTTTTAACAGCATTTTGCGTATATTTTCATTCTAACTCCCTTCTTTTTCTTCAGTTGCTGCAAATTCCTTTACTAGCGCTTCAAGCCACTTGTAGTTTTACGATCTATTCCTGAATTTAAAAAAAAAGCAATTCTGAGTTTATGCAGTTAGAGCCTCAGTCCCCATTGTCTCGTGAACTTAGCTGCCCTCTGCTTTATTTTTATCTGGAGGGAAGTTTTTTTCTTGTGGAAAGTTTACTGTAATAAAAAATCGGGGCGGGTGGAACGATTTGAGTTCTTGATTTAGCAGTTCGCTCCTCTTGGGAACTGGACCGCAAGTCGATTCTTTCCGTCTGGGAACCGCTTCCTTGTATTGGGTCTGTCATTTTGGCATGTCAGAAAGACTGAAAAAGAAAACTTAACAATTGTGAAAATTGTTGCAGCCTGCTGACAAGGCAGACTGCCACAAGTTGTGCTTAGAAGCCATTTGCCTTGTTGTGAGTTTTACAAAAAGTTTGACCTAAACTGTAAAAAGAGGGTAAAAAAATAAAAATGTAGATAATTACAGGCTCTTAATCTGCTTCTATGTCACCTAAGCACTCTGAAGAGGACCCAACCTCTTATGACAGCAGATGGAAAGGTCCTCTAAAGACTCATCTGATTCTGTAGATTTCGTTCGAGGGTATCTGTCATCAGGTCATACTGTAGGAACTTCATCAACGGTGAAGCAGGATCCACATGGAAGATTTTCAGTAGTACTGTGTTGTTGAGGCACAGGTCAGGAAGCATGGGAAAAACCAGGAGCAGTTATAGAATTCGCAAAATGTGTTTATTAGTGCTGGCAGTAACATAAAAAAATATTGTTCAGAATACTGTTTACAAAGACAGAATAAACAGAGAAGATCCATCTGAGTTTTCCTTCAATCTCTGTCTCTCTTGTTTGCAAAACATTGCAGCTCCTTTTTTATAAGTCCGTCCAGGATCTTGTTAAATAGCATGATTCTCACAGAATGTTCTTGTAAATTTATAATGTTCTTGTCAGTTTCATGCAAGTGCAGCATAACAGTACATTGCGATCCAGAACTAAGCTCTTGTTTACATCTTTTGCAAAAGACTTAAAAATTACATCTCAGGTTAACCCTTTGAGTTCCAAATAGCTTTTCAGTCATTTCAGTAGTATAACTATATACAGTTTTAGCTTTGCAGTCATTTCAACAGTATAACTGTATACAGTTTTAAACAAAGGGATCACATTTTCAATTATACTTCCACAAAATGATTCACATATTTCTATACCTGCAGATATGCAAGGGAGGAAAATACAGAAACAGCAAGGGAAGACTGAGAGACAGTGAGAGGCAGAGAATTGTAAGATTGTCGGGGTGATCAAGTCCTAGGTCTCACAGGAAAATGTGGTTGTGCAACCAGACAGACGAGACAGGAAAGAAAAGAATAGAACAGATCCCTGCATTCGTACTCTTCATAACAAGTGAGACAGGGTCCTATTCAACCCTGTCACATATCACTGGGGTTGCCCACGCTGGCTTCACCAACCCTATAAAGGCGTGAGCAGCCTGTCTCCCTCCTCAGTTCTTCCCCGCTGTCGACTCTGTTTGCATGAGTCTCCGTGGAAGCTCCAATGCAGTTTCACACCATTTTGCCTAGGATTTTTCTTTGCTTTAGTATTTTGAATCTCTTTTAAATAAGAAATTCCCTTACCTTGTTCGTGTTGAGAGTTACTCCTTCCACTTCTGTTTTCTGTCACTGCCGCTGCAGAAAGAAGATTGCCTCTTCAGACAACCATAACCTCTGTATCTGCTGTCTTGGATCTGACCACAACGCCTCCGACTGTGAGCTCTGCCCGAAATTCAATCAGACAACCCTTAAGTGATGCAAAAAGGCTTTGAAGAAATTGCTCATGGAACAAAAGTAGCCAGTTCTAGGGACATGGATATGTTGTTCATCCACACTGTCTGGCAGGTTCCTTGCCGCTTTGAGGCAGTATAGCGCAGTGGTCTAAGGCTCTGAGCTGCAAATCTGGTGACATCCAGCAGACCAGACCTGGGTTTGAATCCCACAGCTTCCACTTGCATACTGTGTGACTCTTAGCAAGTCACTTAACCTCCTTATGCTCCCAGGTCGCTCCTGTAAAAAAGCTTTCAGCTTAGTGTGCTATACCTGGTTAAACAACTAAATAAAAAAAAAATCTTGCTGGAAGGTCTTCAAGCTGGCTCCTCCCACCCACCCAGGTGGTAAAACTCTCGGCTCCACCCCATGATGCCAGCTCTTCCTTACTGCTTGGAAGCTCAGGTTCCCTTCTTAACGCTCTGCGTGTTAGACTGGATCCTAATTCTTCGGTTCGCCCGAAACTCATTTTAAAATGTTCAAGACTTCGGTCTTCCCTTTCCCTCGTGGCTGCGATGGACAGATCGACTCCCAGTTTTCGGCGGTGCCCTTGTGGGCAGATGATGTCCAGGACGGACCCGCACTCCACGTGCATCTACTGCCTCGGCCTAGAACACGACCCATAGGCCTGCGAGTCATGCTGTTCGTTCTCAGCCAATGTCCTGGAGGACCGCACTGCCCGGTTAAAGCTAGGGCGCCCCGAGAAGCGCCATCCGCCGTAAAGTCGAAGAGGCCCATTGCGGTTATCGCGGCAGCTGGCTTGGCTGAGCAGCTCGAGCAGATGATCGCCCTCGAGGAGGAGGCGGCCCAGGCTGCATCTTCCTCCTCCTCGGTCGCGGCATTTATCCCGCTCTCTTTGGGTAACTCGTATTCTGCTTTGTTCAAGGAGTTTTGCCAGTCTCTTTCCACGAAGGGAGAGGGGCCATCGGGACATTCCTCTCGGTCCAAAAAGAAGGATTCTAAGGGTCAGTCCCATCGTTGTCGTTCGTGGGAGTGGGAGAGGTCCCCTTGCCCGGACAGCCGACTGTCGACTTTGGTTGAGGTTGCGGCTAAGGCCACTGGCTTCGTGGTGTCCTCGTCAGGCCAGCCGGCCGAGACACCCGTCGACGTGGTCGAGAATTTTCTCGACCCGTCGGACGGGCTGTCGACTGGTGAGGCCGACAACCCTTCTTCACCGGTTCCACCAGTGGAGACCGAGGATCTGCCTGCGCCTCCGGTGCAGCAGTCCCCAGTTAAGGTGTCCGAGTCGAGGGAAGAGAGGGTGTCCTCAGCTCCTTCCCAGGCCCGTCCTCGGAAACACTGAGGATCTCGGTCTCGGACTTCTTCTCGATCCCGCCGACATCGGCAGTCTCGGCACCGAGGTAAGCGGCGCCACCGCTCGTCCTCGTCTTCCTCCTCAGATGAGGAGAGGCTTCGGCGCAAATTGTGTCAACACTACGAGGACCTGATGTGGCAGCAGTTACTTTTATCCAGGAGCAAGCCGACGCCTTCCCCGGCCATCAAGTGGCTGTCACCCAAACGGCCGAAACAACCCCTCGCTGTAGCCGAGGTGCCCAAGCCTGGGCCAGTTGTTCGGCCGAAACCAGCTGCCCCACCGATTGTGGTGGAACCTCCACCTCCACAACTGAAATCGGGGGCACCGACCAAGGACTCTCAGTCGGCTCAAGGCCTGCCCCACAGGTTGTCGGTCACCCTCACTCCCAACCGTCCTCGGCAGGTGGAGGGTGGCTCAGGCCCTAGGCAGCTCTTTGCGGACTTCTCTGAGTCCGACGACTCCTCCTCCCTGTTCTCCAGGCCAGTTGACTTGGAGTCTTCTGGGGGCCAGTCACTGGACGAAAGCCCATCGTCCTTCATGGGTCTGCTTCGGCTCATCTTGGAGTCCACCAGTATGCAGCTCGAGCCCGTATCCAAACAGGCCAAGTATCCCCTGACGGAGATACTGGACTGAGGGGATTTACCCACAGAGGCCTTTCCGGTGGCTGAGGCCATTGTTGGCCCAGCCTTGGAGCTTTGGCAGCGGCCTGCTTCCTGCCCTGCGCCCTCGGCCAGGATGGCCAGGAAGTATGTGGTCTCTATCGCCTCTTGTCTGGAGTTGGAACACCCTCTGCCGAGGGGTTGGTCACGGACAGCATTTTCCGCATTCCGGGAACGCTAGGACGTGGACAACCCCTGACAAGGAGTCCAAAAGCTGGACTACGCTGGCGCAGCAGTGTACGCTTTGCGCCCCCCTTGGCTTTTGCCAGCCTCGGCCGTGCTGATGGCACACTCCTCCCACGCCCCCATGGGCTCCTGGATGAGGTGATCCTCATTCCCAGCCGACCTGCAGACCACGGTCCGGCAGGTTCGGGACCAGGGTAGGGCGGTGGCGGCAGCAGCGCTCCAAACAGCTCTGGACATGGGAAACTCCTGTGCTAGATCGGTTATGGCCGCTGTGGCTATGCGCGCCGCAGAGCATGGCTGAGGATATCCACCTTCACGGCGGATACCCAGCACAAATTGGCGGATGTCCCTTCTTGGGACTGACCTCTTCGGCCCTGGAGTGGAAGGTCACCTCCAACGGATCGAGAAGTCCAATGCCACTCTGGACTCGGTCACCTCCGAAGAACAAAGGCTGCCGTCAGCAGCAGCACAAGTCCTTTCATTCTTCTGCGCCTGCGGCACGTTTGGCCCAACAGAACCAAGGCCAGCAGGCTCACGCTTGGCATCCCAAACCCAAGCCTGTGGCTTCCTCTAGTAGGAAGTAGGGAGGTAAAGGCCCAGGAGGTCCCTCGGCCGGTCCCTCCTCCAAGCCTGCCCATTGACGGGTCGAGGGATGTCGCACCAGCCTCGTCACTCCCCCCTGGATTCCCCCCGTGGGGGGAAGGCTCTGCCACTTTCTTTCCGCCTGGTCCGCTGTCACCACGGACCGCTGGGTGTTGGAGGTGTTAGGAAAGGGCCTGCCTCTGCAGTTCGAGCAGGCTCCACCCTTTCGAGCCATCGCCCCTCGGGGGGCCACGGGGTCCGCAGCCTCGCTGTCGGCCCACCAAGCCAATATTGCCCTGCTCCTCGAAAAAGAGGTGATCAGGAAGGTGGCGGAGCCCCCTCCAGACCCGGGGTTTGTGTCCAGGTATTTCCTGGTCCCAAAATGGACGGGGGGCTGGCGTCCCATTCTCGACCTGCATGACCTGAACAGGTTCCTAAGGTCTCGGACCTTCAGGATGGTCACTCTGGCACAGATAATCCCATCCTTGGAACGAGGCATGTGGTTCTGTTCCCTGGACCTCCAGGATGCGTTCTTTCATGTCCCTATCCGTCTGTCCCATCAGAGATTCCTCCACTTCAGAGCAGAGGGATCCCTTTACGAGTTCCGGGCCATGCCCTTTGGCCTCTCTCTAGCTCCCAGGGTCTTCACCAAATGCATGGCAGTGGCGACAGCATTCCTGCGGCGCCAAAGGGTCCGGGTGTACCCCTACCTGGATGACTGGCTGATTGCAGCCCCCTCCAGAGCGGAGGTGGAGCGGTCCAGAGATCTGGCCCTCCAGGTTTGCTCTCAGATTGGCCTCCTCATCAATGAAGCCAAGTCGGAACTGTGCCAAAGCAGGGATACATTTCATCGGGCAGAGCTCAACTCCCGTGGACAGGGCCGAGGTTCTTTCCTCCTTTGCCCAATCATTTCAGGTTGGGCAATCGTGCCCTGCCCGGGACTTCTGCGCCTCTGGGCCTCATGGCGGCCTGCACCGACGGGTCCGCTGGGCTGCTGGTACATGCGCCCCCTTCAATGGGGACTGGCCAGCCAGTGGTCACAGCACTTTGATCCGCTGGATCAGCTAGTGACAGTGACCTAGGGGATGTGGAATGCTCTCCAGTGGTGGACCATTCCAGCACATCTGCAGGAGGGCATCCCATTTGTCCGCTTCGAGCCGACGGTCTCTCTATCGACCGATGCCTCTCTGATGGGTTGGGGTGCCCATCTGGGGGAGCACAGAGCGGACGGCCTCTGGTCCCCTCGGGAGTCCCGATGTCACATCAACCTGCTGGAGCTTCGAGCGGTTCATCTAGCCCTCACCACCTTCGCTCCGTTTCTACGGGGTCAAGTGGTTCAGGTCCAGACGGACAATACCACGACCATGTACTACCTAAACCGCCAGGGCAGGACGCGCTCCATGCCTCTGTGCAGGGAAGCTCTCCACATTTGGTCTCTCGTGCGCAGCCTGGAGGTGGATCTCCTCGCCATTCACGTGGCAGGAGCCTCCAACACCCTGACTGATGCCCTAAGCAGGATAGGGGCTGCGTCTCACGAGTGGTCTCTCCTGCCGGAGGTAGTACAAGATCTTTTCTCCCACTGGGGCACGCCTCAGGCGGACCTGTTTGCCTCCAGGGAGAATGTGAAGCTGAGACTGTTCCATGCCCGCTCCTCTCAGCAGGGTTCGCTGCAGGGATGCCTCTCGAGGCCGTGGACCCCGGCCTCTCACGGCTTCCCGCTTCCTTGATCCACAAGGTGCTTCTCAAGGTGAGGAGGGACAAGGCGAGGTGATTCTGGTAGCCCCAGACTGGCCTCGCCAGTTCTGGTATCCAGATCTCCTCAGTCTCAGCTCCAGGCTCTGAGGTGGCTTCCAGCCCGCCTGGACCTGATCTCAGTCAATCAGGGAAGGTATTCCATCTGGACCTTCAATCCCACACCTGACGGCCTGGTTCCGAGCGGCTAGAGTTTCAGGCCTTGGGTCTTTCCGACGAGGTCCTCAACGTCGTTGAGGCGTCCCGTAAGGAGTCGACCAGAAAATGCTACGCCTTCAAATGGAAGAGATTCTCCATTTGGTGTCAGGGCAAGGGCCTGGACCCTTCCTCCTGTTCCTTGGCAAGCATTCTGGACTACCTGTGGTCCCTTTCTCAGCTAGGGCTTCGGTCGACGACCCTTACGGTGCACCTGGCAGCCATCTCTGCTTACCGGGCGCGGGCCGGGAAGCAGTCGGTGGCGCAGGAGAAGGTGGTCGGGCGCTTTTTCAAAGGCCTTGATCACATATCCCCTCCGGTGCGAGAACCTACACCTCCATGGGATCTACTGCTGGTATTGGCTAAGCTCATGGGCAGGCCATTTGAACCGATGCACAGGTGTGACATCTCTCACCTGTCGTGGAAGACCGCCTTCTTGGTTGCTATCACGTCAGCCAGAAGGATGGGAGAGCTCCAGGCGCTTTCCATCGAGTCTCCTTATCTGGTCTTCCACAGGGACAAGGTTGTCCTGCGCCCCACCCGAAATTCCTTCCGAAGGTGGTGTCGGAGTTTCAACTTAACCAGGTGTTGACTCTGCCGGGTGTTCTACCCCAATCACACTGGAGGCCGAATATATAGTCCATACTTTGACTCCTGAAGAGCTTCTTATTATAAGGAGCGGACGGCTCAGTTCGAGAGAGGTTCGCCAGCTGTTTGTCACCTACGCTGAAGCCGCACCTGGCAGACCTGCAGCCAAGCGGACGATAGGCAGGTAGGTCACCTCCTGCATCGATCTCTGCTATAGGTTGGCGGGCATGGAGCCTCCCAGAGGGATAAGAGCTCATTCTACCTGCCGTACCGCTGCATCGGTGGCTGCTTCCAGGGACGTCCCTATCCAGGAAATCTGCAGGGCTGCTACCTGGAAGTCAGCACACACCTTCATCACCCATTACCACATCGACCTTGAGTCACGCCGGGATGCTGGTTTTGGGGCCTCGTGTCCTCCAGTCTTTATTCTAAGTAGGGATGTCGCCTTGCCTCCCTTCTCCCGAAGACATGCTAGGAGTCTGCCAGACAGTGTGGATGAACAACATATCCATGTCTAGAAATACAGGTTACTCACCTGTAACAGGAGTTCTAGGAATGGTATATGTTGTTCATCCACATCACCCACCTGACCTCCCCGGCTTCGACGCACAACCTGGCTTCCAGCGGGATAGATATGACGTCATGGGGCAGAGCCGAGAGTTTTACCACCCGGGTGGGTGGGAGGAGCTAGCTTGAAGACCTTCCGGCAAGATTTAAAGTGGCAAGGAACCTGCCAGACAGTGTGGATGAACAACATATACCATTCCTAGAACTCCTGTTACAGGTGAGTAACCTGTATTTCTGGGCAGGGGTCCTCCGAGGTCCCTCCTTCCCATTCTCCAGAGGATTCATCGAGCTCCCAGGCTTCAAAGGCCTGAGACAAGTACTCGAGGAAAAGTCACAAAAAGGACCAGGAAAGAGACTTCTCCCCCCAGCGACGCTCCAGCTCCCTGACAGCTGCTTCTTCATCTTCCGGGGGTACCCTGTCAGTTGCAGCCACATCGACAGCTTGTGCTGCCCAGGCCTCTGCTTCTATCAGGCCCATAATGGTAGCACTGCCTCATGCTACTCAGGGAGTCCAGATGTGGACCCTTGGGTTGTCGGCCTCCAGTCTGTCAACCCTCGGGTTGTCTGACTGCACCTCCATCAGTGCCTGATGCTTTCCCAGGCCCACGAACGTCAGGCTACTCAGGCTGTCAAGCTCTGACAGACGGTTTGCGCACGCGTCGATGACCCCTCCACTGTTGACCTCAATTATATTTTGTCCAGGATCACTAAAGCCCTTGTGCACCAGTTGGGCTCATACAGATCTGGGTCCCAAGTGCCATCGACTGCCCCGTCGTGGTGACACCTCTTGGCCTCCTTGCTCTACACCCTGTAGTGTGCCGTCGGTGCCTTGCTCGTTGGACCTAGGTTTGGAACAGGTTGACGTCGAGGAGCAATACCATCCACACCTGATTCTACCTGGGGAAGAGGACGAGCTTCTTTCCTCAAACAGTTCCACTACATCGTCTGTTAGTGAGGACTCTGTCAAGCGTATTCCTAGGTGCCCTTCTGAAGATACTACTTTCTCTAATATGATGAAGCAGCTGTTCTCAGCCATGGGCTTTCACACAGAGGAGGAAGATGCCACCAGATGGGACCTGGTGGACTTCTTGGAGATCCTAGAATCTCCTCCCAAGGTCATTCCTCCCATCCTTCTGGCCTTAATGAATGCCACTACTGCGGCCTGGCATAGGCCAGACATAGTGCCTGCTGTGCCCCGCCAGGCGGACAGGCTTTATCGTACCTCCAGAGCCTTCCTTACTATGCTGCCCAGCCAGAGAACGATTCTGTGGTCATTAAAGCAGCACACAACGGGTCCAAGGTGCCCAGGCACCTTAGTTCCCTCCCCCTGACAGGGAATCCAGACGGATTGACCTTTGGTGTAAGAGGTCTATGCCTCCTCCACCCTGGGGCTTCAGATTGCCAACTGTCTTCGTGACGTAGTCGGGCACCAGAACACTATCTGGAAGAAGGGCAAGGCCACTGTACAAGCCCTCTGCGATTCTTCCCAAAGGCAGGAGGTTCTCAAAGCATACAGACTGTGGAGGATATTAGTAAGCATCTCCTTAGGGCCTTATATGACATTTCGGACAGTGGTGTCAGGGCTGCTGCCACAGGCATTTGCCTTCGTAGGCACTCCTGGATGAGTGTCTCGGGGTTTGCAGTGGATGTCCAGCAGAATGTGCTAATTGTCCCCTTTAATGGCTTCAAGTTGTTTAGGCCAGATTTCCAGGACATCATCAGTGAACTGCAGGCATCTGGTAAGGCTATCAAGTCTGTCCATTCGCTCTATCATACACAGCCTAGGAGCAGAAAGCACCCGCACTTTTGTAAGGTGTTGCACAAGTCTGGAGCAGACTTCCACCCTCAGGGCAAGAGAGAGGTCTTCTCTGCCCTGCCCACCCCTTCCTCCTGCATTGCTGCAAAGCGACCCAGAGCCGATGGACCGGTCCCAGCAGACTGATCTGCCTCTGCTTGAGTCCTTGGCAGACCTCCCTCTTCTGGTCTCCGACCAAGAGGTATTGGTCGGAGGTCAGTTCTCCTTCCATCTCAATCAGTGGAGAACCATCACTTTAGATACCTGGATTCTTCAGATTATAGAGAGGGGTCACACTCTGGAATAACTCTTAGATATGCCTCCAGAGACTCCTCTAGTGCCCTCCACCTACCCCACAGCCCACCTAGAGGTTCTGCGGGAGGAGGTATAGTCCCTTCTGCGGAAAAGGGCCATAGAGTCTGTGCCCGGATGCCAAAGGAAGTGGGGATTTCAGTCTAGTTTTTTCTGGTTCTGAAAAGGTCCGGAGATCTGAGGCCTATTTTGAAACTCAAAAGACCTCCATCTTTACATCTAGTACAAAAATTGTGCATGGTCACTCTGCCAGGTCTACTGCCCCTATTCAAGCAGGGTGACTGGCTATGCTCCCTATATATGCAAGATGCTTACTTGCATATCTCAGTGTTTCCTCTGCACAGGAGGTTCCTCCAGTTCTTTTTTCAGAGTGAGCATTACCAATTCAAAGTATTGCTCTTTGGCTTGTCTTATGTGCCACAGGTCTTCACAAAATGCTTAGCGGTGGTAGCTGCGGCTCTCTGGAGGGAAGGACTGTATGTTTTCCCCCACCTGGACAACAGGCTCCACAAGGCTGCATCCAGAAATCTACTCTTCCGGACCCTGGAGAGGACTCTCCAGCTGTTACACTTCTTGGGCATCATGGTCAGTCTGCCCAAGTCCATCTTGATTCCGTCCCAGAGGCTGCAGTATATAGGGGTGGTTTTGGACTCTGCGCAGGGCAGAGCCTTCCCACCCCTCATTGCCCAGGGTTGGGAGGTCACCCAGCGCTATTGCATTCCTGCGAGGGTGTACCTGAGGCTGTTAGGTCTTACAGCTACAATCATTGCCACGGACCTCTTGGCCAGACTGCACATGTAGGTGCTCCAGTGGACATTCAGGGTGCAATAGGATCAACGCATAAGTGACCCAGAACAACTAGTGCTGGTCTCCTCTCATAGCTTCTCCCCAACAAATCGTCACCATGGATGCCTCCGGTTTGGGCTGAGGTCTGCTCCTGGGTCCCTTTCAGACTCAAGGGACATGGTTTAAGACCGAGGTGTCTGCACATCAACGTTCGGGAGATGCGGGTGATCTTGTATGCCATGCAGGCCTTTCAGAACCACCTCCTTCCAGGCCACCTGTTAATCCAGTCAGACAATCTCAATGTTGTCTATCACATCAACAGGCAAGGGGAATGCATTTGTACCCCCTGTGCAGGGAGACATGAGAGTTTGGTACTGGCTAGTGGACCACAGCCTGGTTCTCTCAGCAGTCAGCGTTCCAGGTGTGCAGAACATCCTGGCAGGACAGCCTTATTCGGACTGAGTCCAACATGCATGAATGGGAACTTCTGTCATCCATCGGAGAAGATCTGTTCGCTAGATGGGGTCGGCCAGTGTTGGACCTTTTGTGCGTCCCCACACAACACAAAACTGCCCAGTTTCTGCTCGCTAGATCCAGGGCCTGCAGTTTTCTGGTAAGATGCGTTGTCCCTCTCCTGGAGCGGGAGGTTCCTTTTATGCCTTCCCTCTGATATGGAGGGGGCCAGCACGATCCTGGTCGCGCCATTGTGGCCACAGCAGATATGGTTTTCATTGCTGCAACAGTTAGTGGAGCTTCCGGTTCCTCTGCTGAGATTTACTGACACAGGCTCAGGGGACCTTGGTCCATCCCAGTCTCAGGTCCCTTCCTCTGCTGCTTGGTGCCTGAGAACATAGCCATTGCCTGGTTTGGAGTATCGCAGTGGTTAATGGGTGTCCTCGTAGCAACTAGAAAGCCCTCCACAAGGGTCACTTATGCCATGAAGTGTAAGAGGTTTGCCATCTGGGCTGCCAAACATCTAGACCCCTTTACCTGTCAGGTGAGCCAGATTCTGGACTACCTGATCGTCCTGTTGGACTTGGGCCTCCAGTACTCCTCCGTTAAGGTGCATCTGTCAGCTATTTCTGCCTTTCACGAGCCCGTTGATGGCTGTATTGTGGCTTAGTTAGAAGTGTTGTGTACTTTTCTTAGGAGCATCCTACATCTGAAACCCCCAGTCAGTTCTCCTGTCCCGGCTTGGGTTTTAAATTTTGTTTGGGGGAAATAAATTCTGTTTCTGTTTGAGCCAGCCGCGACTTGCAATCTACGTTCTCGCTTGGAAAGCATTATTTTTAGTTGCTATTACTTCTGCTTGACAGATTTCCGAGCTGCAGGCCCTCTAGTGTGAGGAACCTTATTTGATTTTTCACAAAGACAAAGGTGTCTTTTTGCACGAATCCGAAGTTTCTCCCTAAGGTAGTATCTGAGTTTATTCATACCCAATCTGTCCATCTCCCAGTTTATTTTTTGGAGTGTGCCAATCCTGGGGAAGCATTGTTCCATACTTTACATGTGCGCAGAATTTTGAGATATTATCTGCTGCAAACTAAATATTGCAGGAAGTCAAAGCAACTTTTTGTTTCTTTTCCCAAAGAAGAGAGGGTGCTAAGGTTTCTAAACAGTGCTTGTCAAAATGGCTCGCCAATTGCATTTTGTTCTGCTGCAAGTATGGCAAAGAGTTGCCAGGGGCGGTGAAAGCTCACTCTACAGGAGGCATGGCTATCTCTGTGGTGTTTCAAGGGGTCTCAACTGCTGACATTTGCGCTGCTGCCACCTAGAGTACCGTCCATACTTTCACCAAGCACTATTGTCTGGACATTGCTTCTGGAGCCTGAGCAGGCTTCGGCAGGGCTGTCTTGCAGAGCCTCCTGTCATAGGCTTTGGTTGGCCTTCCTCCCAGCCTGTCTTGCTGCACCTGTAACTGCTTGGGACCTGTTCCTGTGGTGTGACCTGATGACTGAGATGCCCCTGAAGAAGACAGAACAGTTATGAACTTAACGTAACAGTAGATCTTCAAGGGGATCTGTCATCAGGTCTGATTTCCCTACCTCTCACCTCAGAACTGGCTAACTGCTGTATTAAGCCTTTTATTTTTGGCCTGGGGCACTTCTGTCTCTCCTTGGTTCCCCCTTGCTCCATTAGTCTGGGGGGGGGGAGAGAACTGAGGAGGGAGCGGGGCCGCTCATGCCTTTATAGGGTTAGTGACGTCGGCATGGGTGGCCCCAGTGGTACTGCTGAAAATTTTCTGCAAGAATCCTGCTTCACCAACTGTGAAGTTCCTATGGTGTGACCTGATGACTGAGATCCCCTCTAAGATCTACTGTTATGGTGAGGGTCTTGTGTAACTGTTCTGTATAGTAGGTTTCAGCCATATCTGCAAGGTTAACCTGTCTGCAGGGTTTACAATGGTAGAACGTTTGCAACTATGTAACCTGGTTTTGTGCCCTGCTCTGGCTACAAAGACAGATTCTCTGCCTGTTGTTGTTCACAAAAGGAATTTTGTCATCCAGTTTGGTAGCAAAATAATTCCTGTAATTTTGCTTGATGTGACATGGTTTAACAAAAAAAAAGGGAGGGGGGGTTGACTTATGTGAGGTCAACTTACAGGCGAGTAAATATGGTAGGCGTTTGATGTGGAAAAAGCTTTCAACATGACTATTTTTCAGGGTTGCATACAATATGATGACGAAGAAAAACCAAAACAGGAAACACTATGGAACCATACGAACCTTGCTACTGAATTGCATTAAAATTCTAGATAAGGAGAGACATCCTCAGGTAAGAACTACATTTTTCCACCAGTTTGTGTCCCATTTTGCCCTGCAACAATTTACTATTAAACATTAATGCACATTTTAAAATGTGTTGTAACTTTTGGCTGCAATTGAGAATCACAGGGACAGTTTAATGCACCTAATGTGTGTACTGTTGTATTGGATGGGGAGGTTTTGTGGGCACATGGCCTTAAGTTACTGATCAGTTGCTCCCATCTCTTGACTGTGTGCAGACCATGCCCCCTTTCACATCTGCTTCTCCCATAGGATGCCAGTGTGTGTTGAAAGGGTATTTTTTTTTATCATTTAAGACGAACAGACAAGCAAGTACTTAGCGTGCAGCAGATAGAATAAGAAGGATATTGGGAAATATACACTAAAAATTTAAAAAAAAAAAAAAGCTTGCACTTTGTGTGTGTGTGTCCCCCAATAATGAACTGCCAAGTAAAAGATGGTTTGCTTACTTTTTCCATTATAGAGTATTCTGAAAGTAATCTCATGGTCAACTACTGTGTCGTCATCGTCATAAACACACACACGAAGAGTGGGAGGGGGTGAAGACCCATTAATCCATTGAGTTCCTCCCACCTACCAGCTCAGCAGGGATGCCTTGTCACTTCTTGTTCTTTAAGGTACTTTGTCGAGTCGGATCTTAAAGATCATTATAAAGCTGGCCTGGTGGCGCTGAGAGTTGAGATGCTGGGCGCCACTCCTCGCTGTGCTGGCGACCCGGGTTTAGGAGCAGAGCCAGGGTTGTCAGGGGTCAGCGGGGGGGGGGGGTTGAGGAGTAGGATTGAGCTGCTGTGAGGTGGCTCTTCTCTCCCAGGGAGAGATGAAGGGTTTCTCTGGCCCTTGGCTGCCACTTGGTAGAGGACGGATGGCAGTTTGGGCTAGTGGGGCACCCAGCAATAGCCAGGGGTGGTGCGGAAGGTGCCGATCCGGTACCCGGAGTGTATCTGTGCACCTCCATGTGCATGCACTGCCATGTCTGTGGGGGTCCCCGGACTCTTGTGGGGCATAAAAAGTGCATATAGAAAAAAGATCATTACAGTATCCTGTGATACTGCATGCTTGTGGCAGGCTATTACAGCAGTTCACCACTCAGTTTATAAAGTAGTTCACCTTGATGTTTGTCTTAAATCTTTCTCCCATCAGTGGCATTGAGTGTCCCCTTTTCCTTTTATCCTTGCACATCTTGAAGAGCTATACTTGGCAGGGGTAGAAATTAAGAAAAAAAATATGTGGTGCGGAAGACAGAATACCAAAGCCTCAGATTTGGTGATCTTATTTCGAGAGGGCTCTTGCAGTAGGTAATAACCTTGAGGACTGCGCCCCCTAGCGTCAGGACCACAGAGAAACGTTAGCTAGCAGTGTCTATTGGGGGACCACCCACCTGACGTCATGTGACTGTTCTTTCCCAGCGTCGACCTGTGCACGTCGGACCTCTCGGATTCCTTGTTTCAGTTTGACCGCCATTTCTCAGATGAGTATCCGTTTCTTTTTTTCTTTATTTTGCAAAAACTTAATCTTTGTGCATGTCTTCTCCGTCTTTGTCGAGTCAAGAAGGTTTTCTACAGATTAAACTGTAGAGTGGCAGCATGGAGAAGTGGTATTCCATTCAGAATACCAGTGTGATAAAAACGGTATTCCGCTTTGAAAACTGATCTGTAAAACAGAGCAGAATACATTAATTTCTAGCCCTGCTTGGTATGATGGTGTTAATTCTTGTAAATACTTGAGTACTTTAAACATGTCTCCCCCGGGTCTTCTCTACCTTGTAGAACAGTTAAGTTTCTTCCAGTCAGTCCTTATAACCCATATTTTGCAAGCCTGCCACTATCTTTAGTTGCGCTGTTCTGTAATTTTTGCATTGTGTCAGTATCTTTCCTCGGATATGGAGATGAGAAATGTGTTCTGTACTCAAGATCTGACCTGACGACTATAAACTTATAAGGACTGGAAATCAACTTCTGGTAAAACGCCATAATAACTCAACAGTGGGTTATTACGGCTTTTTCTGCATCATGCTTTCATTTCACACAAAGCGTGAAAGAAAGCACACTGTATTTGTTTGACTACGGTGGCTGCTCAGAGACAAGTTCGCTTACACAAATACAGCTTACAGAGCCAGCCCACTGGCAAAGCGATAGAGGTACTGTTTGTGACAGCAGTGACCAGGGTTCGGGAACGAGTCTTGGTCATTAGAGGGATGGCTAGGGGAAGGAGGATTGAGCGTCAGAGGGAGGGAGGGTTACCGAACCTGCTGCAGTACTGATACTTAGGTGACCATGGGTACTTTAGTGCAGTTGGGTTTCATATGGGAGGAAAGGCGTTAATAGGGGTCCAGTGCCGCAGCACATCTCTGTGTGACGTCTCCTCTTACTCCATTGCATGTCGCCGTCCTTGGAGCTGGGGAAACATGGGGAAAGCAACCTCCCCCCATGCCTCGGGACCTCCTGGCTCAGTCTTTGGCCTCGAGCATAGTCTGTGCAGGGGTACCCTGGTGACCTTCGCCCCCTAGGACAGCCCCCCGGGGAGGGGTAAGTCACAGGGTCAGAAATCCCGCGGAAGGAGTGTGTGCCGATGGCGGGGTGGGCCGAGGAAAATGATGTCTGTTCAAGGTTTGTGTTTATAAGGATTTTTCATGCACTCTTGGTGTGTAATAGTCTCATAAACCCCTCAAACTTTGCTCTCAGGGTGTATGGATTATCACACACCTTGGGTGTTTGAAAAATCCTAACACACATCTGCGCAGGCATTGTTCTCTATATAAATCACTCGAGCTAAACACCGAGTGAATTATAACGTTAATAGGGCCTCAGAGAAGTGTTTATGGTATAAGCGACTCCTTTTGGGAAGTTTGGGTGAACAGAACCTCTCGAATTTGTTGTCCTCTTGCCCAAACCACGCTGTTGGGGTCTCTTGTACCATAAGAGACACCCCTTGGAGGCTCTGTTATATTATCTCTCGAGTCTTGACCAACTTGCTAAGTCTCTGTTAATGCATGCTGTGATTATTTATCTACCTTTCCAGCTGTTACCCACACTGTTCCCATATAAAGCTGCTGTTTATCAGTACTGCCAATCTTTTTGCTGTTCAGTTTCAGCAGTCTCTGTCTTTTAGGTTGTACTTCACTTATTTTCTAGATACGTCACCTTACATTTCTCATTATTGAAGTTTTTCTGACATTTTGTCATCCATTTGCCATGCATTTCATTTCTTACTTGTTGTGATGCTATTTATTTTCCTGTTTTTATGTCCTCTGCAAATTTGGTGTTCCAGCTGGTGGTGCTGTACCTATATCCTGGTCATAGCTGTGTATTAAACAGTCTAAGTCCTAGAACTGATCCTTGTGAAACCTCACTGTTACTTGTCTCCATATTGCTTGGTTACCATTTATCATAATTCTGTCTCCCACTCTCCAACAAGTTTAGAACCCATTCTGTCGCAGTGGGTTCTCCAGTTTATGAACATCCACTTGTGTAGTACAGTATCAGATGCTCCTTTGAAAGTCCAGATATACAACATCTACAGGATTTTCCACATCTCTACTTCCTTGGTGACGGTTTCAAAGAATTCAGTGAAGTTGGTTTGGCATGGGTTCCCCTTACATAATCCGTACTGGGCAACCAAGTCCAAGTTCTTGTCCTTTTTGTGAGCTGTCAGTAGTTTTTGTTTTATAAGACTGTGAATACTGAGACAGAATGTGCATTGAGGCACACAGACGTGCATCCATCATACATTGTATTACTTTTTTCCTGATCCTTTATTGGAACGGTAGTTCTAGGAGCGTGGCTATGTTGTTCATCCACACTCTTTGGCATGTCCCTTTCCCCTTTAAATCTGGCCAGAAGTGTTCAAGCTGGCTCCTCCCACCCACCCAGGTGGTAAATACCTCGGCTTCGCCCCATGACGCCAGATCTTCCTTTCTGCTGGAAGATTCAGGTTCCCTCGTGCTACTTCTGCAGTATCGTAGGCCCTGGATACTAATCGACAGTTTTCAACGCAATCGCTTTCTTTGACACTTGTACGAGTTTGCAGTTCCGATCCGAGCACATTGGATATGGAGGACAAGTCTTCCCCTGGGTTTTGCCGGTGTTCCTGCGGACAGAAAATGTCACACACCGATCCCCACCTCTCGTGTGTCTACTTTTTGGGTGTCGTGCATGACACCTCTTCATGCACCATCTGCTTGGCCTTCCATCCCAACATTCTGGACGACCGCAAGGCACGCCTTAGCTGGGAGACCGAGCCAGAATCACGGTGAAATCGAACGAGGGCAAGGTGGGGCGGTTTCTATTGCCATGGATCCACCGAGCATCTCAACCAGATGGTGGCATTTGAAGAAGAAGAAGATGCCCAAGCTTCGGCCAGCCGAGGCTTTTTTGTGCTGCTAAACCTTGGCTCTACCTTCACAGGATCCTTTCAGGAGCTGTGCCAGTCTCTCCTCACCAGGGATGATGCGCCCTCGGGCATGCACTCCTCCCACCCTAGAAAACAGGACAAGGACCCTAAGTCTTCTTATCAGAGAAGATGTTCCTGGGACCGAGAGAGGTCTGAATCCCAGGATCTTGCGGTCTCGGCCTCGGTCAAGATCGCTTCTTCGGCCGCCGGCTTCTCGGATCTTCTGTTGGGCCAAAGCACCGAGGCTGAGGAAACGTCCGAACCGGCCGAGATATCTCTCGACCCAATTGAGCCGTTGTCGCCAACCCCGGTCGACGACTCCTTGGAGAGGACACCTATCCTTTCCTTCCCTGATGAGGAGACCCAGCCCTTGGGTATCCCGATCGAGGGAGAGGAGCCAGAACCTCGGTTTTCACCGACTCCGGCCTCTCCCGATCGAACAAGCTGACCCTGTTGGTCTCGATCGAGGACCAGGACCCTTTTGGTCGAAAAACCGAAAAAAGGTCACAGACACCCTCGGAAGTGGCGTCGCCACTGATCCTCATCCTCCTTGGACGAGGAGAAACTTCGACAGAAGCTCCGTCAGTGATATGAGGACCTTATGTGGCAACAGCTGATTCTGACAGGTCATAAGCTGGCTCCGCCAGCTACACGGGCTATTACTTGGCCCCACCCTCTTAGGCTGACGCTGACATCTCTGGAACCAAAGACTCTGGTTCTTCCTCCGGTAGGACCGGCATGCATTCCTGTTCGGCCTATTCCAGTCTCCCGACCAATTTTGGTAGAGCCACTGCCTAAGCAGCCTCAGGGAGGGTCTCCCTCAAAAGAGGACCAGACAGATACGGGCCTGCCCTGTCGTCTGTCCATCACTGTTGTCCCCAGTCGCCCTTGGCATATTGAAGGGGACATAGGCGGGAGACCCTTATATCCCAACTCTTCAGACTCGGATACCACTGGTCTACACTCACACCCCGATGATGAGTTGTCAGTATCAGGCTAGGAGGAAGGTCCTTCCTCTTTCCAGGGCATCCTCCGCCTTATTTCAGAGTCAACCGGTATGCCCTTGGAGCCTATCCAAAAGAAGGCGGAATATCCTCTCACGGATATCCTTAAGAGTGGGGATATCCCAACTAAGGCCTTCCCAGTGGCTGAAGCTATTATTGGCCCGGCCCTTGAGCTGTGGCAGCGCCCTGCTTCTTGCTCAGCTCCGTCTGCTCGCATGGCTCGCAAGTACACTGTACCCATGGGATCCTTGGCGGGTTTCACAGAGCATCCCTCGGCCGAGAGCCTTGTGACTACCTCTGTGTTTAGATGCATGGGGAAGCTCAGCAGATACTAACCACCCTCCGGACAAGGAGTCCAAGAATATGGACCATTCTGCCCGGAAGGTGTATGCGGCCTCATCCTTGGGCCTTCGTCAGGCCAGCTCGGCAGTGATCATGGCACACTTCTCTCACGCCCTCTTGGGGTCGCTAGATGAAGTCCTCTCTCATCTCCCAGTGGACATGCAGACCACAGTTAAGCAGGTCCGTGACCAGGGCCATGCTGTTGCAAAACAGCAGCTCCAGACGGGCTTGGATATTGGAGATTCCTGTGCCCGCTCACTAGCAGCCGCAGTGGCCACTCACCGCAGGGCCTGGCTGAGGTTATCCTCTTTCCCGTTGGATACTCAGCTCAGGTTAGCTGACATGCCCTTCCTTGGCACCTATCTCTTCGGTCCGGGAGTGGCAGGTCTCCTTGAGCACATAGAGCAATCCAGTGCCACCTTGGATGCCACTTCTGCAAAGGGTTCTTCGGGCAAGAACCAGCAGAAGTGCAAGAAGAAGCCTTTTTGGCATTCTTCTCCTACAGTTAGACAGTCCTCCTTCTAGGGAGGTCAGCAGCAACAGCAGGCTCAAGCTTGGCACCCCAGGCCCAAGCAGGGTCCCCAGCAGCCCCGCAAAGGAGACAGAGGTGCCGGTCCAGGAGCCTCCTCCTCCTGTAAGCCTGCCCAGTGACGGGTCAGGGGTGGCCACCCCTACATCTGTCACGACAGATCTTACTTCAAGAGGGCTCTTGCAGTAGGCAATTACATATAGGACTGACGTCGGCAGGCGGCAGGACCCCACGGAAAAATTTCTAGCTAGCAGTCCCTGGTGAGGGACCACCCCACGATCAGGTGACGGTGTCAGGGAATCGTCGGTATAAAGGGTGGTCCTGGCCTCCGCCTTCAGTTCTTTCCACTGTTAGCTTGTGCAGTGCCTCGCGGAAAAGTTTGTTGCTTCGTCAGCCTCGCTTCGTCGTTTTTTTCGACAATCGTCAGGTCATCGTCTGTGTATGTTGTCCCCTACACCCTCCGAGCACAAAAGTAAGTGAGACTCGTGCAGTGCCCAACTCCCGCACAAGGATGGCCATTCCCTGTGCCTGTTCTGTCTAGGCAACGATCACCCAGTTGAGAGGTGCCAGCACTGCCTCAGTTTCAACGCGGCTACCCGGAAAAGGCGGCAGCAATCCCTGGAAGCCCACATCTTGAAGAAAAAGGTGAGTTCGATGGAGAAGGAGTTCAAAAAACTGAGGCAGGCGTTCACTTCCCCCGAAGGCCATCGGAAGAAGAGACAAGGAGAGGCACTGGGACAAGGGCTCCTCCACCGTGTCTCTCTCGGGAGTCGCCGGGACTCAGGTAACGTCCCCTCCGGGGGACTGCTCCTCGACGGCCGCCTCGGAGGTTTCAAAGGGGGCATCGGCCCGCCTGTCTGGCTCAGGCTCGGACCTTTCGGGCACCTCCGGGCAATTGGAGGCCTCTGCCCCCGGTTCGGCCGTAGCTTTGCGGCCTACCGGCGCGGGCTACTCCTGTAAGCTGGACATCTGCTCCTCCGATGTCCACACGGAGAAAGCGTGAAGAGGCGCGCAGCCATTAGGGCCCAGCTCGGCTCCTGTCCCTCTGGACCAGGCCGATCCTTCCTCTTGGTCTGCCTCAGTGAGAGGCTCCCCTAAGTCGGACGCCGGCTCCTCTGGTGCCCGCTGGGAGCTCGCTGTTAAACCGCACGTCAGTTCGTCCGATGTCTGGTCGGCGAAAGAACCGACAACGGACCTGCCCACGTCCGTCATCCCCGGTTCTCCACAGCCTTCACTTCCATCTGGGGACCCAGAGTCCTCCCAACCCGACCCCGGGGATTTTTCCCTCCATCCCCGGGCGACGCTGGGGTTCCTCCTCCGTCGGATCGTCCTGCTATAGGTGCGCCGGATCTGACGTCGGCTCCCCGGATGCCGGTTCCAACTCCGGGGCCTCAGACGCCGGTTTTACTGCTTCCGGATGTCACCCCGCTGCCGGGCCCTTCCAACCTGGATCCGCCTGTGAGGCCGCCGGCCGGCCGTCTGCTCCGGCAGCTCCTCCGGCTCCTGGATACCCTCCGTCCTATCCGACGCTGGTGTATTGGGGACCACAGTATCCGGCGCCACAGTACCCGACGCTGGTCTTTTTGACTCCGCAGTACCCGACTCCGGGTTACCCGCTGCCGGGTTTTGGATACTCTCCATATGGGTACAACCCATATCCTTATCCCCCTCTTCCTCCTCCTCCTCCTCCACCGCTCCCACAGCCGCCAGTGGATTTGCAAGAGACTCTGGCCTCCTGGTGGGCTGAGGCCAAGGCTCAGCTCACCAGGGAGGTGGAGAGCTGCCTACCGACGATGGTGCCGTCTCAGGTTCCTATACGTCCACGGCGGCACACTCCCTCACCACCTCCAGACTCCAGGGCTGCTCTCCCATCTGGGTCCAGAGAGGGGCAGAATACGCTTCCTCGGGTGCTTCCCAAAGGGTCCGTTCCTCCCCTGGGTCGGGAAAAGGAGTCTTTTTCCTCTTCCTCTTCACCCTCGGATTCCTCCGGTTGCTCCGAAAGGGCCGACGAGCCACGCTGTCCGTCGAAGCCCAGGCCAAGGACTCCTCTGAAGTCTCCTCCAGAAGATCCTTCTTTTACGGAGTTGCTAAGGAAAATCCAGGAGGTTCATCAGTGGCACTCTTTGGAACCAGACCCTCAGCGGTTGAAAACTCGCCGAGCATCTGGATCTGCCTGTAACAGCTCCTACTTTGGTGCCACCCTGGATAGAGCCTCACGCCGACCTTGTTACCACCATCTGGAAGCAGCCGTCGGCTCTAGCCCCACTTCTGCGGAAGTCGAACAGGCTATACCAGGCTCCCGAGGGTGTTGATTTTTTAGATTCTCACCCTCGTGCTGACTCGGTCATGATTAGCGCCGCTCACGGCCAGTCGGCTTACCCAAAACATCTCAGCTCCTCGCCACCTGACAAAGAATCCCGCCTACTGGACCAGTATGGAAAGAAGATCTTTGCTTCCTCCACGCTGGGGATTAGGGCCCTGAACTATGTCGGCCATATGGGGGGCTACCAGAAGGCCATTCTTACTCAGGTGGAAGCCTAACTGGACTCCCTGCCGGACTCTCAAGTCAAGCAGGAGTTGGCTGATCTTGTCCGCTCTCGACGTTCGGCCAGTCGACACGTGCTTTGCGCAACCTACGATGCAGTGGACACTGCTGGACGGAGCTCAGCTTTCGCTGTAGGCCTACGTCGTCATGCTTGGCTCCGTGTGTCAGGGTTGGTCCCGGAAGTGCAATCTGCTATCCAGGAAGCGCCCTTCCGGGGGTCGGTGCTTTTCGATGGCGATGTCAAGGACATCATCACCGATTTGCAGGAGGAGGGGATGGCGCTGAAGTCCGTTTACTCCATGTACCGCCCCCACCAGCGCAGCACTATCCCTTTTGCAGACGGGGAAACCCTGAGGGAAGGCGGGCCACAAATAGCCAGGTCCCCACAGCATGCTAGCCCCCGCTACAAAAAGCAGCGGCTGCTTCAGCTGCGGCACTGCTCCACACCACCTGACTCCTCCCCTCTCCCACAGCCTCCGGACTCCCCGGAAGAACCAGTAGGAGGGAGGTTTTCCCTCCACCTTCCGGGATGGGAGAGGATAACATCAGATTCTTGGGTGCTCCAGCTGATTGCAGAAAGACACTCGATAGAGTTTCTACAGAAACAACCTCGCCACCTCCCCCAACAAAGTCGTCATAGTCACAGGAACATCTTCTCTTGGTCCAGGAGGAGATTTCAGCTCTACTACTGAAAGAAGCAATAGAACCCGTCCCCCTTCATCTTCAAGGCACAGGTTACTATTCCCATTTCTTCCTGGTCCCAAAGAAGACAGGAGATCTCAGACCTATTCTAGATCTCAGTTCCCTGAATCTTTTTGTGGAATACAAAAGGTTCAGAATGCTCACGTTGCAGAGCCTTCTGCCCCTCCTCCGGTCGGGTCAATGGCTATGTTCCCTGGATGTGCAGGATGCATACCTGCACATTTCCATTCGCCCGTCTCATTGCATATATCTTCGTTTTGCGTTCCAGGGGGACCACTACCAGTTCAAGGCACTTCCGTTTGGCCTATCCTCTGCCCCAAGTATTTAGCAAATGCCTGGCAGTGGTGGCGGCCTACCTGCGTATCAGGGGGGTGCAGGTTTTCCCGTACCTGGACGATTGGCTCCTGGTGGCCTCGTCCAGGGAGGAACTCCTGCGCTGCCTCACCCTTACCCAGCAGGTTTTTGCCTGCCTGGGTATTACCATCAACCATTCCAAGTCTCACTTGATCCCATCTCAGAGACTACAGTTTATTGGGGCGATTCTAGACATGACCATTGGCAGGGCCTTCCTGCCACCGGACCGAGCGTCCACTCTCCAGACTCAAATAAGTCTGTCAGGCTGCAGGCAGGTCAGTGCAAGGTCGGTCCTTCGCCTTCTCAGGCTCATGGTGGCTGCTGTCCCGACAGTTCCTCGTACTCGACTTCACTTGAGAGTCTCTCAGTGGACTCTCCACTCCCAATTGGATCAGTTAGTGGACGACTTACATCACCCAGTTCTAGTCTCCTCGCTGATGCTCCGAGACTTGCAATGGTGGATGGTTCGAGAGAACCTGTTTTGGGGAGTTCCTTTCTTTCGTCCTCCCCTTCCCCCAGACTCTAACCACAGACGCCTCAGGCGAAGGTTGGGGAGCCCATCTAGGTCCCCATCAGACCCAGGGCTCTTGGTCCAAACTCGAACAGACACTCCCACATCGTGGTAGGAGCTTGAGGGCAGTGTTATACGCTCTCCAAGTCCTTCTACTCATACATCCTTCCCGGCCACCCTAGCCGTTCAGGCGGACAACATGTGCGTGGTTTGGTACATCAATAAACAGGGGGGACTCGGTCCTACCCTCTTTGCAGGGAAGCAATGATGGTTTGGAATTGGGCAACACAACATGACCTTCACCTCATGGCAATTCATGTTCCGGGAGTCAACAACGCCTTGGCAGACAAGCTGAGTCGCTCGTCTGCTCTGGCTCACGAGTGGGAACTGGACCAAGGGGTCCTAGACAGTATCTTCTGACTTTGGGGAACACTACAGGTCGACCTGTTTGCATCCCCTCTAAATGCAAAGCTTCCCGTCTTCTGCTCACTCGTTCCAGAGCGAGGAGCTTTCTGGAGAGATGCTCTGTCTCTAGACTGGAAGGACAGATTCATCTGTCGTCTTAAGAAGGCAAAAGATTGCCATCTTTCCTTACCTGGACGACTGGCTCATAGTAGGCCAGTCTCCAGACCAAGTCATACTACACCTTCAGGTAACTCAGCAACTGCTCACATCTCTAGGTTTCCTCCTCAATCTTCCAAAGTCAGTTCTAGAGCCTGTCCAGCTTCTCACCTTCATAGGTGCGGAACTGAACATGAAAGAGGCCAGAGCCTTCCTTCCTCTGGAAAAAGCAAGGACCCTGTTCTCTCTGGCCTCCTTTTCACCCTCCAGGTCTCTCGACCAGCAAGGCATTTTCTGCAGCTCCTGGGGCACATGGCTGCTTCTACAGCAGTAGTGCAGGAGCAAGATTTCAGATGAGGGACATCCAGTTCCATTTGAGAGCCTTTTGGTCTCAAAGGAGAGACCCTAACCAAATTGATCCCAGTGACTCGAACCCTGATCCAAGCCCTTCAGTGGTGGCAGGACCAGAGCAATCTGAGACAGGGGTCCCTTCACCCCTCAGTCTCCTCCTTAATCCTTACTACAGATGCATCCTCTTGGGTGGGGAGCTCACATGGGCAACCTCACTACCCAGGGATTGTGGTCCCCTCAGGAATCTCTGTTCCACATCAATCTGTTGGAACTCAGAGCAGTTTTTCTAGCACTTCAAGTTTTTTCCACATCTGTTCAGAACAAAGTTGTACAGGTCAGAACAGACAACATCACTACAATGTGGTACATTAACAAGCAAGGAGGCACTCGGTCTACGGCCTTGTGCACCGAAGCAATGAAGTTGTGGTCTCTGGCTTATTCCCTGAACGCCTCCCTTACGGCAGTTCACCTCCCAGGCAAGGATAATGTCCTGGCAGATGCTCTCAGCAGGATTTCCCAGGGCCATCACGAATGGTCACTGGATCCCCTAGTACTGGAGGTAGTATTTGCCAGATGGGGCACCCCACAGATAGATCTTTTTGCAGCCCCAGACAATCACCAACTTCCCCTTTTTTGCTGCAGGCCCCCAGTGTTGGGCTCAGTCCCTCTGGATGCCTTCCTTCTCAGTTGGGAAGGGAAGTTTCTCTGTCTTTTCCCCATTCCCTCTTCTGTTCAAGGTGCTAGTCAAAATCAGATCTCAACCCTGCAAGATGATCCTGATTGCTCCAGATTGGGCCAGACAGCCCTGGTACCCACTCTTATGTCCTTAGCAGTCCACCTTCCCCTGTGTCTTCCCAGGAATCACAACCTGTTAACCTGCGCTCAGGGAGGGTTTGCACGAACCTCAAATCTCTCAATCTCAAGACCTGGCTCTTGAGAGTTAGAGTTTGCTGATCTACACCTCTCCCAAGGTGTATTGATATCTTGAAGGCTTCTAGGAAGCCTTCCACCAGAGCTACTTATAATTCCAAATGGAAGAGATTTTCCATATGGTGTTCTGGCAAGCTATATTTCCCAGAATCTGCTGACTTACCCACAGTCCTGGATTATATGGTGCATTTGAATACTTTGGGGCTGAGACCAGCTACCCTAAAAGTGCACCTGGCAGCCGTGTCTGCTTTCTTATCAGCAGGTAAACCCCTTCTCTTTCGGCTCATCCTGTATTCTCCAAGTTTTTCAAGGGGTTGCTTCACACCAACCCTCCATTCAGGGACCCTGCCCCTGCCTGGGATCTTAATATTGCATTGCCCAGCTTATGCAACCCCCTTGTCTTCAGCAGAGCTGAAGTACTTGACTTGGAAAACTGTGTTTTTGGTAGCCATCACTTCTGCCAGGCGCATAAGTGAATTACAAGCATTGTCAGTGGAGCCTGATTTTATCTCCTTTCATAGAGATAAGGTGGTCCTCAGGACTAACAGAAAGTTCTTGCCTAAGGTGGTTTCAGACTTCCACCTTAATCAATCTATGTCTCTTTCTGTGTACTTCACTGACCATTCCTCCTCTGGCGAGAGGAGACTGCACAGTTTAGATGTCAAAAGAGCCCTTAGTTACTACATAGAGCATTACCAAGGGTCACAGGTTTGACTCCTCCAACTGTTCCTCACTTATGGTGAGGTTGGTAAGGAAACCTGCCACTAAAGATCCATTGCCAGGTGGATTGTCTCTTGTATCCAATTTTGCTATGAAAAACTGGGTAAGGTTCCTCCCTTCAGGCCTGAGGGCTACTCTACCAGAGGTACACAGCGCCCCTGGCTGCTGCCAGGGACATCCCTATCCTCAGATATGTCAAGCAGCTACCTGGAAAACAGTTCACACTCTTTACCAAGCATTACTCCCTGGACATCCAGGCTGGAGTGATGCTCGGTTTAACACAGCTAAATGTAGCCAGGCCTATTCCTAAGTAGGTTCTCCTCCTCCATGGAGGTACTGCTGTGTAGTTCAGACATGTCATAATATAGCAAGACTTCATGTTGTTTGAAGAAAAATTACTCACCTTAGTAATGTTGTTTTTTCTAATGGAGTCTTGCTATATTATGACCCCCGCCTGCCCCTCTCAGAACCTCTGTTTTGGGATGTGGGTGGGCAGTGCAGTGTTGGCACTTAGTAGATGCCCAACCTTGTTTTTCACCCTCCCTTTTTAGGGTGACTTGGTGTTGTGTTTTCATTTTTGGGTCTCCTGACTTGAGTCTTTGTTTTGGGACCAAAAATGTGTTCTTATATTTAGTAGCCAGTTGGCTAGTGTAGGTTTACATCTTCCACACAGAACCTTAGTGAGTTTTGCTCGTAAAGATCTGACAGTTTGAGTTTGAAGAACAACAGACAGAGTTTTCAACCGAGCTTGTGCTCAAAGTTCCATGCCTGGCATGGAAAGTTAACTCTTTCACCTCCGGAGCTGTTCGAAGGTTGGGACTCACTGCATATGTCATAATATAGCAAGACTCCATTAGAAGAAACAACATTACTAAGGTGAG
The DNA here is from genome assembly GCA_016271365.2 of Neoceratodus forsteri. Lineage (NCBI taxonomy): Eukaryota > Metazoa > Chordata > Ceratodontiformes > Ceratodontidae > Neoceratodus > Neoceratodus forsteri. Next base: position 335,722,241 of record CM028135.1, on the reverse strand, counting down.
TAATTTTTTCTTTCTAATCAGTTATTCCCCTCCCCATTGAAGCATTCACAAGGTTGTATCCACCGATAGATCACAGGAAGTGTACTTTAGCAGAGTCCCAAAACTGTTGCAAAATTACCAAAAAAAGGCAAAAAACCCCACATCCCACCAGTAGACTAACTATGCCCAAAAAGTTCTCTTGGGGTCGCCCAATATCCCAAGAATAGTGCTTTGTGCTCTGATGCTGCTGACCTGAGTTCAGGAGCGAGCAGAGGACACCGGTGATTGGCTGTGGTTAAGGAAAGAAGGACATAGAAACATAGAATTTGATGGCAGACATTTTGCACATCAGCACCCACACACAGCCTTGAACAGTTGTCTGAACTGGTTTTATGGGAAGGGGAATGTTGATTGACACACCGAGCAAGATCCCCTACTATTGCAAAAAGGCCCTTGGGTTTCTTTAATTCAACCTGACGCCCACTAGGACAGCACCAGACATGGGAAGGAGGGGCCTCAGTTTAACATCTGATCTAAAGGGTGGCACACCCCCGACCAGTACAGGATCCCCATAGTACTGCATTTCCAGTACAGGATCCCCATAGTACTGCATTTGGATGCCAATGTTTTATGGTGTGAGCTGGATCCCAGTGTGGGGCTAAAACCCTTGACCCTCTGGCCCAGAGGCAGATGTGCTACAAGGTGAGCCATGCTGACACCATATTGAGTACCATTGGCAGCAGCATGCCCTTAACTGAGGGAGACATGCACCATATTCCATGGCTGCAGTAACCCCTGTGGTGTGCCAGGAAGGTTCACCACCTCAGCAAACGAGGAAAGCTGCGACTGATCAGGCCTATTCCAGATATGGCATGATGCGGCATGGGTGGAGGCAATCACAAGAGAAAACCAGCAGGAAAAAAATGGTCTTGGTTATCTCAGTCACTGCTGTTGGGGGTTCTCTGGCTGTACAACACACAGTGATGCTGTGCAGTGGTGTTGGGGCTAGGAAGGCACCGATAGGCTCAAGGATGGTGATGACCAAGGGGACAGAAATATATAGTGTATTTAAAAAAAAAAAAAAGAAAGAAACTACTTCTCTCCACTTACTTAGGAACAGAGATTAAAATCCTAGAGATCATAACAAAGGAGGCGAGAATGTTAACTCAGGACATTCAATGTAGTAACTATGGCCATCTTTTAGATGAGGTGAATGGGAATTCCTGTAGATGTATTTTCAGTGGAGAAGGTGCAGAATATTCCTATTGGACTTAACCATTCATTACCCTATTCTAAAATGGCAAAGGTTCCCACGTCTGATCCAATACAACCGTCTTGTGGTTAGCACTCTCATCCTAATATGATTTCTAAGGTTTAAACATTAAATTGTCAAACAGGAGATTACAGTTTTAGATCAGACCACATTCTCAGACTTTGTGCTTCCTTGAACATATCAGATGCCCTTCTTGTTTTTCTGTGCTTCCACCTGTCGGTAGAACCTGGACTCCACTGCAGATTCTGCAGCTCCAGCAGGGTTGTACAAATTCTGATCTTCCCTAGATCAGTCTTCACCATTCATTACTGGTGGGTATCAGCCAGACCCCGCGGGAGCTTATAGCTTTTAACTTTTCGCTGGAGGGAGGGGCCAGTGTCGGAGACGGCACCGCCCTCGAGGCTGACATACTATGTGGCGCTCATGGGTTGGCCGGTAACCAACGCCGGCCCCCCCAGCATCCTCAGTAGTTCTTCTCCCGCTGTCGAGGTCGGATCTCCATGAGAGCTGAACCATGTATCCATCCAGATTTCAAACTGCATCAGTTCTGCCTCCACCATTATACTTGACGTCACATACCCTCCACTGACGCCGATCTTCATTGGAAGCTGGTAAAACCTCTCCTTTTTATTTTTGGTCTTGTTCTTTCATAAAGTGTGGTGTCGGGTACTGTTCTTTGTATTAATTTGTCCGCGCTGTCATGTCCAGTTTGGGGCCTCCTCCTTCGAAATCCAAGTTGGGATATGCCACTAAGCATCTGTTCCCCTGTGGCAAGCTGATCACTAACAGAATGCCAAGATTGCTGTCTTTTCTGCATGGGTCTGTCACACGATATGGATAACTGCGACACCTGCTTCTCCATGGACCACCAGATCCTCGAAGTACACGCCTTGAAGATGAGTCAAAAACCTCCCACCTTCGGAGGGCTGTGCTATTCTCGGGACACCAGAGCCTGGTCGTTGGGCCCTTCCCCCGGGTCTCCCTCTGGTACTATATGTGCTGAGGGGGAGCAGGCCTCTGCCAGTTCTAGTCTTGCTGGAATGGGAGGTCTGAACGATGGTGTCGGTGGGACAGTTGGCCTCCTCCCGGGGGGGCGGCTGAGAACCCCTTGCAGTCCATTGCCCCCTCGGGGCACAGATGCCTCCGGTGTGGTGGTTGCAGCTGTATGCTGCGCCAGAACCTGTGGAGCCCTTGGTGCCACCTCCTGGTGCCACTTAGACTCACAATATCCGCCTTCTGTGACAGTGAGCGAGGGGGTGCTGTCAGCACTGGGTCCCCTTCTGGCACCATTCGTAATGGTAGGAGAGGGAGGGCATTGGGGGTAGCCTCTCTGAAGATGTCCTTGATCTCCTTCTCTTTGGAAGGACAGGATCGGGATGATCCTGACTGGCTGCCTATGTCCCTGGAGCCCTGGAGCTCTTTTCCACTCATCCCTAGGGATTCTGGAACTATGGAGTCTACTGCCCTTCCTGGGGCCTCCTTTGGGCCAACTCCTCTGCATCCTCCGGTGCAGTGGCTGCTGCCAACACCATTTCTGGTGCCGGGGAGGAGGGTGGCACCGGGTTTGAGTCTGGTGCCGGGTTGGATTCTGGCACCGTTTCTGGTGCCGGGGCTGCTTCGGTACCCCCAGCTTCTGGTACTAGGGTCCCTCCGAGGAGCAAGTCCCTGTCTGGTGAGGTGGGGAGGTAGAGGTCGTCGTGGAGGCCCTTTTCCAGAGCAGTTGGTGGCTCTGGGAGGAGCAGAAGTGCTAACTCTTCCCTTCTCTCCTCCCCTCCCTGGAACTGATAGGGTCTGTAGTTGGTGGGGTCAGGGGCAGCCCGCAAGGGCCAGACCAGTTGTGATTGCCCCATCCGGGGGTTCTTTCCCAAGGGTACCGCCCTGTCCACCCGTTTGGTTGGGCGTCCTTCAGTGAGCGAGTTACACAGCCCTCTTCCCCGGGAGAGGTCCCCTGATTAATCTAGCAGCCCTATCAGAGGTCCAACTCTGGCCCGCCAGAGCTCTTCTCTTCCTCCTCCTCTCCCTGGCCTCTTAAGCCCTTTGGTGCTCATGACCTGGGAATGGTTCAGGGCATAGGCAGCTGCATTCCATCATTATCTCAGAGCCCTGATGAGGTCATTTTTTAGACCTGAACCACCAGCTGCGCCAGTCTCTGAACCGGCTTGTAAGCCTGTTTGTTTTCCGTCTCTGACGAAGAGGATCCCTCCATCTATCTGTCCTCTGATGCTGATCCTAACCAGCTATCAGCGGTTCCTGTCAGGGATGCTGGAGGAGCTCCATCTCACCCAGTTTGTGAGCTGCAGTCCTGCCCACGTGAAGCGTGCTTTCCTAGGAGAGTTCAGCGCAGACAACCTTGTCATCCGTCCATTGCCTTGACCATTCACGGAAGCATTGCTGAGGATCTGGTATCATCCCTCTGCTCCTTCTCCAGTCCCGAGAGACTGTCAGTGCAGGTATTGTGCACCCCTGGGGTCTCCAGGTGCTATGCCCCACCCTTCGGGAGTAGAACTCCTGGACACCCCCTCTGGGCATCGAGACCCAAGGCGCAACCGCTCCCACAGTCTGACTCTGCTGAGTTCGACTGCTGGGGTAAAAGAGTCTTCTTGCTGGAGCGCCTTCTTCTGTGCTTCTTGGTGCACCAGGCTGCCTACGCCAGGCACCTATGGACAATGCTGGGCCAACTCCAGGAATCTTTGCCTGATTCAGAGGTGACCGTGCAGGCCATTAGCCTTTCTGCCCATGGTCTAGAACTAGTGAGACACCAAGCAAGGGTGTCTTACGACACCAATGAGGTATCTTCCAGACTGGCAGGAACTATAGTCTGCATTAGGTGGACAGCGTGGCTTCGTCTTTCAAGGTTATCACCCTTGGCACGGCGTAGGGTGATTGCCTCCCCCTTCCAGGGTGCCCATTTCTTCTCCTGCAGGGTGAGGCGTGAGTTAGCTGGGCGCCTTCTGTCTCCCAGGAATCGGGAGTCTCTGCCTCACCCTGACCAGTCTCGGGGCTCGCCAGGCCCGTGAGGGCCCCATCCTGTGTTCTCTTCCAGGGGCTAAGGGAAACTTCTGCCCTCTGAGGTGCCAGCACCACTTTCGTGGTGCTTGGTATTTGTCCACCAGCAATGAATAGTGAAGATTGATCTAGGGAGGATATGAAAATTACATACTTACCGTAATTCTTGATCTTCCTAGATATCTTCTCCATTCATTACTGCTTCCCTCGTGCCATCCTCTCATGACCAGACCTCTGGGCCTGTGCCACCTCCCTGTTGGCCTTCTCCCTGTGGGAGATCACTTTCTGGTATGTCCTGGTTCTCCGAGCATTGCTGTGAGGGTGTCTGGGGAGAAGACGAGTTTGGATGCTCTCCCTTTGCACCTGGGGCTCTGAGCTGTCTTGAGCAGAGGACTCTTCCTCTTGGTATAGTGGCATGCACCCGTTTCTCCTCCCTCCCAATCTCTTAGATGGATAACTATCGGCTGTTTCTCACGCCAAAATCCCATGTGCCTCAGTTTGAGCAAATTCAGGGGTTGCCTCTCTGCGCCTTTGAGTCCCTGTCCATTGGCTTTGTGAGCCCTGGGGGCCATCGTGTCCTATTCTGTCCTCTAGTGGAGCCTTGTAGCTCTGTTCTTTCCCTTTTTGTAGTATCTCAGCTGCTGGGTTACCCAGTGGACAAGGTCCCCAAGACCCCTCCGGGATCCCTTGCTCCCTTCTCTTGGAGGGAATAAGTTTTCTCTTCCACCCCCCATCACTTTGCCTGTGGTGTTGGGTCTGAGGGGTTGTGCCTTCTAGCTCGGAGGCATACTGGATGACTGTAGCCAGGTGTGCCTCTTTGTCCATGGGGAACTTGCCCCGGAGTGTTTTTCCCACCTCTTTCCAGTGAGGGGATAAAGGGGAACTCTTTTAGAGACCCTTTCCTGTGTTGACCAATTTAAAAAACAAACCAAAAAAAAAGTGGCAGCTTGGAAAGTAGGGAGGGCAGGGATCGTCTGATCTAATTTCAAAAAGATTCCTGCAGTAGGTCATAACATGTAGGACTGCACCCTCTGGCGTCAGGACTGCATGGCAAACTTTAGCTAGCAATGTCTGGTGGGAGACCACCCACCCGACGTCACTTGACTGACATCAGCGTGATCCTGTAAGTGGGTGGTCCCCGCGCCGGTCTTCCAGTTCTTTCCGGCCGTCGACCTGCTCAAGGATCACGCGGTGAACGTTGCTCCAGTCGATCGCCATTTTGAAAAGTATTTCTTTATTTTCTTCTGATAATAGTTTGTTCTTCTTTGTTTTTATGTCTTTTCCATCTGATACTCCGAAGACCAAGAAGAAGTGTGAGAGGTGCACATGCAGATTCCTCACAAAGATGGCCATAAGCTCTGCCTCTTCTGCCTAGGCCCAGCCCATGACATCGAGGCCTGCCCGGATTGCAAGCCCTTCAATCAGGCTACACGCAAACGCAGATGGCTGGCCCTAGAAGCCCATCTTTTGAAGTCCAGGATGGCCACCTTAGAGCAAGAGATGCAGAAGCTGAGGTACTCCGCTTCTTCCCTTCTTTGGAGCACAAAAAGAAGGAGAAAGACAAAGAGAAGCACAGGGAGCGCCTGGAGGACTGAGAGCGGCCCTCTACCCGTAAGGCCACCGGGTTTGAGCTTGTGGACAAAACTGCTCCTCAGCCGCCTCCCCTGGTGACTGTCCAGGCCTCGTCGTCTGGTTCTTCCGGTACCTCTGCTTCTCTTAAGCCCATTAAGACCGGTTCCAGGCCAGGATCCTCAACTGATAAGTTGCTCGCGGGTACCTCCGGCGGACACCCGGTCACCACAGGTAAGCCGGACTCCAGTTCTCCCGGAGCACACCTGGTCGTCGATAAGTCGGGTACTTGCCCAGAGGGAACCTGCCCGACATCAGCCGATAAGCCGGTCAGGGGTTCCTTCCCCGCCTGACTCCTTCTCCACTGATTGATAAGTTGGATGCAGGGGACTCTGGCGTCTGCCCGATCGAAGCTCGCCCATCAGGTGCTGACGCTGACACACCCGACGTCCAGCTGAGCTCGCTGACCTCCCAAGGCCAGCCCTCCCATCAGGTTTCCCCTGACTGGGAGCGTTCCCCTCCACCATTGTTGGTGGAACCTCCTGTGCCCAACCCTTTACTTGGGACGGAGGAGGAGGAAGTGGATCCCCTGGATGTGGTGTTTTTCTCAGCCACTCCAGCATGGGTAACAACGCCCGAACCTGTGGATAACTCTCCCGGAACTCTTATTATTTATTTATTTATTTGCTTTTGGTAACCGGGTGGGTGCAGTAGGCATAAGAATGCCTATTTTCAGGCATGACCCGAGAGGATACAATAGGAAATACATGAGGATACATGTGACGCAGCACATGATATGTAACATAGTGAAGAGGAGGATCACATACAATCAACTCTAGGTTTGGAGAAACATTCTTCAGCATGATACAGTCAGTACAGTTCTGACAGTCCAGAGAAAAGCAAGACAATGCAAACAAAAATGTGAGAAAAACTTACATTTCAAAAGCATGTACAAATACAATAAGTGCCATTATGTGACCAATAGGCTTAGGGAGAGTAGAAACAGGGAGGAGAGGGAAGGGGAGAGTGGTGGGAAAGCGGAGGAAGAGGGTAAGGGATGATAGAAAGAATTTAAAGGATGGTTATGAGAGAGGAGGAGGAAGGTGTCAGAGGAGTGGTTGCCTGGGGGCACAGAGGGTAGGGAGAAGGATGGACTACGGTGGATGAAAGCAAGTACAGGGACTGGTAGCACACAGATGATCATGGTGAAGTTTCTTGAAGCTAGTATGGGTGGGAGCTTGACGAATAGTTTGGGGTATGGAGTTCCAGTACTTTGGAGCCTTGTATGAGAAAGCATGTGCACCCATATTGGTTTTGCATCTGGGGATAGGGAGAGGGGCTTGGTCAGTAGATTGAAACCCATAGGAGAGGGGTTGTGAGTGAAGCAGAGAGGCGAGAGATTGGGGAGGCCTGATCTAGCAATACCATCAATTAGAGAGCCATAAGACTGGAGTTGATGGGCAGAGGGGCGGGGCCAATTTAGGTCAGCATGGAGCTGGCAATGGTGCTTGTATCGTGGAGATGCAGAGGCATAGCGGCAGATAGAATTATAGGTAGTGTCCCACTTATGGAGGGAGGTCTTTGTGGCAGAGAGGTAGGTGGCTGAGCCATAGGCCAGGGCTGGGAGCAGAAAACCTTGTGCCACAGCTAGTCTAGCCGATGGGGTGAAGGCATAGGTAATGCGATAGGCACCTCCTATCTTAGCATGGACAGATTTACATGTGGTGGTGATGTGCAGATCAAAATCTAGAGATTCGTCAAGAAGAATGCCCAGATATTTAAAGGAGCTAGTGCCTAACCAGTGAGGAACTGTCAGCACATGATATTTTGAGGGAGCTTTGGTTTGCTTTAAGTCTGGCAGGTGAGCCAAAGAGCATGGACTGTGTCTTGCTTGTACTGAGAACGAGTTTGTTCTCTGTTAGCCGGGACTGAATACTTAAGAAATCCAAGGCAAGAGAGTGGTTTATTTCCGAGATATTTCTTGAACTGTGGTAAATGACAAGGTCGTCTGCATAGAGCAGAGATGAACAGGTTGGTGCAAGCAGCGGGAGGTCATTAATAAAGATTGAGAAAAGCAAGGGGCCAAGTATGGAGCCCTGAGGAACGCCAGCGTGTATAGACGAGAGGTCAGATATGGCTGAGTCGAAAACTACAGCCTGTTTCCTGTCAGACCGATAGCTATTAAACCAGGCCACTATATCAGCAGTCAAGCCTAGGGAACGTAGTTTCACAAGGAGAAGGGGATGGTTAACCAGATCGAACGCCTTAGTTAAATCGATGAAAACCGCACCTATGAGGAGGCCATAGTCCATAGAAGCATAGATGTCATTTGTGAGTTTTAGGATTGCAGTGGAAGTACTGTGGCCTTTGCGGAAACCATGCTGGGAGCCAGAGAGAAGATTGTGCATCTGAAGATAATCTATAGATTGAGTTGCCACTAATTTTTCCAAGATTTTCCTAAGCACAGAAAAGATAGCTATGGGTCGGTAATTAGTGATTTATTTAAGATCACCTTTTTTAGGAATGAGTATTATTTTAGCTATTTTCCAGATATTAGGAACTGTGCCATGGCATAGTGATAGGTTGAAGACTTTTGTTGGGGGGGGGGCTATGAGGGGTAGGTGCAGCAGCTTTCAGGAGCCTATGCTCCAAACCATCGGACCCCGAGCTGGTGCTGTCAGGGATGGAGAGTAGCAGCTTTAGAACTTCCACTCTTGTGATGATCTGGAACCTAAACAGAGGATGTGTGAGAAGAGGTTCAGTATCCCCAGAGGGGGAAGCAATGTGTCCTGAGGGGAAGGAGGCCTGGTAGGTAGGTAGGTCAGAGAAATAGTGGTTGAAGGAGTTGGTGATGGTAACAGAGTTATTGCACTGTATGCCATTTAGCAGCATATCACTAGTAGTGGCCATATGATTAGCTCTAAGGAAGGTTTTTGTGGTTGACCAGAATTTCTTGGGGTCACCGGTGGCTTTTGTTAGTAGGTCTTTGCAGAAGGAGCTTCTGCTAATCAAATGTTTCTTTTGCACTTATTTCTCAGTAGTCTGTAGCCATCGTAGTCGGACTGATGCCGTGAGACCTTGAAATGCTGCCATATTTTGTCCCTTGCCCTTATTTGGGTGACAAGGTCTTTAGTTAATCACCTTGTTTGGATTCCACGAATGCGACGTGTGACGCGGGGAGCATGGATGTCTTGGAGAAGACCAAACCGGGCCAGGAAGTATCTAGGGCTACCTGGGCATTAGCTGAGGTGTAGATGGGTGACCAGTCAGTCATGGAGAAAGCACGCATAAACTGTGTAAGGTTAAAGTTAGCCAGGTTACGGAAGGTGATGAGTTTTGGTGGAGGAGATGGTCTGCTAGCAGAGCACCAGATACAGTAGATTGGTGAGTGATCGCTTATTGCATCTGCAAGGGTACCTTATGTTGGAGTCTGTTCCCCCACCTTCTCCCAGGACCTTCCTATCCTGTCGGCCCCTCCTTCACCCCCAACGCCAGGCATCCCTCTGTCGGGCTCCGGGTCTCTGACTTCAGGTGTCCTGTCTGACTCCTTGGGCCACCTCCCATCAGAGCCTCCATCAGGTCCCCTGCACCTGACGCCAACCTTCCCAATGCCTGAAAACCCGATGCTGGCCCCAATGCCAGATATCCTGACGTCGGGACACCCGACACCGGATAATTTGCCAGGTCCATCTGCTCTGCCTCCTTCGAGGCCCTTGGACCATCATGGTGTCCCCCATGGTCCGCCTTTGTGCTACTCAAATTACCTGGGCCTGCCGATGCCAGTTACCCATCATCAGGCCCAGCGTCGGCTCCTTTTGTCCATGGTTTTTACCCTGGTTATCAGGTGCGGGGCTGTGGCCCCCCTTTTCAGGCCCCAGGTTACTCCCCCCCCCGTTATCCAGGGGCAGGTTACCAGTATTTCCAACCTCAGCCTCCACCTCAACCTCAACCTGATCTCCAGGCCATGTTCCAGACCTGGTGGCAGGAGGACAGATCCCAGTTGGTGGCGGATTTAGACAAGTGACTGCCGGCCCGGGTGGCGACCCCCACCCCACTCTCCTTGTCTCCTGTGGGCTCACATAGATCAGGCCTTTCCACCATGGTGCATATTTCTGGGGGAGCTACTCCAGGGGTCACTCTGTCTGAGCCTAAGACCTCTGACGGGAGAATCCTTGGACTCTGAGGCTGAATCCTCCAACTCGTCCTCTGGAAACCTTTCGGGAGTTACGGATTCTAAGGGTAAGGAGTCTCCCAAGTCTCATCCCGAAGACCCCCCTTCACTGAACTCCTCCACATTCTCCACCAAGCCTAATGGTTGGAATAAGGAGGAGCAAGACCCGAAACACAAGCTCCTAGCAGAGCACTTGGATTTAGTGGAGACATCACCCATTCCGATCCCCCCTTGGACGGAGCCCCATGAGGATCTCACTTCCACTATCTAGCAGATCCCTCATTCCATCCCAGCTGTCCCCAAGAAGGCAGACCGGACCTACCATTCTCCTGAGAATGCTCTTCATCTATGCTTTCAGCCAGAGACAGACTCCATCGTGAAAGCCGTGACTCATGACCATACTGCCAAACCTAAACATATGAGTACCTCCCCTCTTGACAAGAAGTCAAGGCAGTTGGATCAGTTCAGGCGTGAGATCTACTCCTCCTCTACACGTGCTTTGTGTTCCTTGAACTATGTAGCACATATGATTTAATACCAGAAAGCTACCATGGCTCAGGCCGAGGCTAGGCTGGAAATGGTGGAGGACTCTGACCTTAAGTCGGAGCTTACCAAGGCCCTGAGGCTGTCTTAACATGTCTTGTAGGCATGCATTGAGAGCTACCTACGACTCTGTAGATGCCGTGGCTCCCTCTTCAGCAACAGCAGTCTGCCTCAGGCGCCACGCTTGGCTCCGTATTTCTGGGCTCTCCCAGGATGTTCAGGCAGCCATACAGGACTCCCCTTCCGAGGCTCCGTCCTCTTCAGAGGTGATACCAAGGACATCATCATGGGTCTCCAGAACAGCGGGCAAGCCCTGAGATCAGTTAAGTCCATGTACAAGGCGGGCTTCTAGCCTAAGCAGCCCTTTCAGCACCAGCAAAAGTGCCAAGGCAAACAGCCTTTCAACAGGCATCAAACCAAAAGGAGAGCATTGGGACCTGCCATTACCTCTCCCCTGCCTCTAAAACCCAGCGAGCTGCAGGTGGTGCCTTCCCTGCCCATTTCTCCACCTCCTGACTCCTTCAGCCCCCCTCTGCCTCCACCTCCAAATAGCGTGGCGCCAGTGGGGGAAAGATTTGCCCTCCACCTAGCAGAGTGGCAGGGCATCACGTTGGATTCCTGGGTCATTCAACTCCTAGCAAGAGGGCACACCACTGAGTTTCTGGAGAAACCTCCAGACTCTCCTCCAAGACGATCTCATTATCCCTCAGACCACGTAACACTGGTGAGGGACGCGATCCAGACTGCACTCCAAAAATCCATGATAGAGCCAGTTCCCTGGTCACAGAGGGGGAAAAGGGTATTACTCTCATTTCTTCCTCGTTCCCAAAAAGACAGGCAATCTCAGGCCCATCTTGGACCTCAGCCAGCTAAACCTTTATGTAGAGTAAAAAAGGTTCCGCATGTTGACTCTGCAGGGACTCCAGATAGACCATTGGCTCTGTGCACTGGATATGCAGGATGCTTACCTGCACATTCTGGTTTTCCTTCCGAGGGGGAGCACTTCCAGTTTAAAACCTTCCTCTTTGGCCTTTCCCCGGCACCCAGAGTCTTCATCAAGTGCCTAGCGGTGGTGGTAGCGGCACTTCGTTGCCAGGGAATTTGTGTTCCCATGCCTGGACAATTGGCTCATAGTAGCCCTGTCCAGGAGCAGCTTGGAGGATTCCCTGTCCTCCAACCCAGACCTTTTTGCATGACTTGGTATTACTATCAGTTACTCCAAGTCATCTCTGGTCCCATCCCACTGCGTACAGTTCATTGGGGTGGTACTGGACACGGTCCAGGGCAAGGCCTTCCTCCTGTCAGACAGAGCGGATACTTTGCAGGAGCGGGCCAAGCTGGTAGCCTCCTCCAGTTGTGCCCCAGCCAGGCTGTTTTTAAGCCTTCTCGCTTGATGGCTGCGGGCCATTCCAACCGTACCTCTGGCCAGGCTGCATATGAGAGTCACCCAGTGGACCTTATGGATCCAGTGGGATCAGGGTACAGACAACCTGGATCATCCTATTCTGGTTTCCAGTGCGCTCAAGAAGGATCTCTTATGGTGGCAGGACCCTCTGAACATGTCTCGGGGACACTGTTCAGGCCTTCCCCGCCCACTGGGACCCTCAACACAGACACATCAGGTCTGGGTTGGGGAGCACACCTGGGGGACCACCAGACCCAGGGGAAATAGTCCCAGTTGGAATTCTCGCTCCACATAAACATTCTGGAGATGAGGGTGGTCCTGTACGCCCTTCAGGCATTCCAGTCCCTTCTGACAGTGTAACACTGTTGGTGCAGACAGACAATATGTGCGTGTTCTGGTACATCAGCAAGCAAGGAGGCACCCAATCGTATCCCCTATGCAGGGAGGCGATGCAGATCTGGTACTGGGCAGTACAACATGGTCTTCATCTCACGGCCGTGCACGTTCCAGGCATTGACCGTGTCCTAGTAGACCGCCTCAGCCATACCTTAGCCCTAGCTCACGAATGGGAGCTACACCAGGAAGAGGCAGAAAATCTGTTCCACTGCTGGGGGCATCCAGAGGTAGACCTATTCGCCTCCCCATCCAACGCAAAACTTCCCGAGCTTTGCTCACTTGTTCAAGGGCTTGGTGTTATCTGGCTAGATGCGTTATCTCTCTGTGAACATGGAGATACTTGTACGCCTTCCCTCCCTTTCTCATTCTGCAGAAGGTTGTGCTGAAACTTTAGGTAGAGGGGGCACAACTGTTGCTGATCGCTCCCCACTGGCCCAGGCAAATTTGGTTTCCACTGCTACAGCAGTTGGCTGTGGAACCCCCGATCCCTCTGCCTCTTCGGTATGATCTGTTGATACAGGATCAGGGCAGTCTGGTGCATCCGGGCCTCAGGTACTTACACCTCCATGCATGGTTCCTTCAGACATAATAGTGAACCGTTTTGGGGTCTCCAACAGGGTCACCCAAGTTTTGATGGAGGCCAGAAAGCCTCCCACTAGAGCTACTTGCGCTATGAAATGGAAAGATTCCATTTGGGTGGCCTCAAAAGGGCGGGACCCTATTTCTTGCCCCGTGCCCCAGGTGATGGAGTACCTCTTGCACCTGTCTGACTCAGGACTCAGCTACTCTTCGTTAAAGGTCCACCAATCTGCTATCTCTGTTTACCACTCCCTGGTGGACGGGAAGATGATTGCTCAGTTGGAGGTATCCAAAACATTTCTGAGAGGAATCCTCCAACTGAATCCCCCCTATGTAACACCCCCCCCCCTTGGGGATTTAAATTTTATTTTGGAAAAGCTTACTTTACCTCCCTTTGAACCAGCAGTACGCTGTGAGATGCGCTGTCTGTCTTGGAAGGTGCTCTTTTTAGATGCCATTACTTCTGCTCGAAGGATCTCTGAGCCTCAGGCCATGATGCGTAAGGAGCCTTATCTGATTTTCCAGAAACTGGGTGGCTCTGTGTACAAATCCTAAGTTTCTTCCCAAGGTGGTTTCTGAGTTCACTCTGAATCAAACCGTTCAACTGCCAGTCTGTTGTCCAGCTTATGCTAATGGAGGTGAGGCGCTCCTGCACACTTTAAATGTGCACAGAATATTGCACTACTACATTAACAGAACTAAGGAAGTCTGTAAAGACGACCAGCTTTTTGTTTCCTTTGCCCCCAAGACTCTGGGGTCGGCAGTCTCTTAAGCAGTGCCTATCCTAATGTTTGGCCAACTGCATTAATTTCTGTTACCAGAGGTATGGCAATCCTCTTCTTGGAGAGGTCAACGGTCATTCCACCAGAGGGGTGGCTGCCTATGCTGCTTTTTTCAGGAATGTGTCCGGAGCGGAGATTTGTGCTGCTGCAACTTGGAGTTCAGTCTACACCTTCACTAAACGTTACAGTCTGGACATTGCATCTAGGCGTAGGGCGAGTTTTGGCCTAGCCATCCTGCAGGGCCTTCTGTCATAGACCTGCTCTAGTCTTCCTGCAGACCTTCTTTCCTCCCGTGCTTCAGTTTGTCCTGATCAGTTGACTGCTTGGGATTCGGTCCTACATGTTATGACCTGCTATCATGTTATCACCTACTCTCGGAGTAAGATAGTACAGTTACGTAAGAAATTACCGTAACAGTAGATCTTCGCGAGAGGTTCCTGCAGTAGATCATCTTTTCCCTCCCTCCTTTCCCCAGTCTTCTGTTTGCTCTTACAGGCCTGTCTGGATTGGGCTCCAGGGACTATATCCTTTTCTCCTTTCGCACTCTCTTGGGTCTCTGGTAGGAGAACTGGGGACTGCCCACTTATAGGATCACGCTGACGTCAGTCACGTGACGTCAGGTGGGAGGTCCCCCACCAGTCATTGCTAGTAAAAGTTTGCCATGTGGTCCTGATGCCAGAGGGCACAGTTCTACATGTTATGACCTACTGCAGGAACCTCTCTTGAAGATCTACCATTACGATAAGTTCTTACGTAACTGTATTTTCCTTTTTTTTTTTTTTTTTTTCTTCTTCTCCCATTCTGTTTATTCACAGTACTGTAGGGAGCTCTGTCCGGCATCCTCTGACCTCCAGACTCTACCTCCCATCTGAAACACTAGCCACTGTCTCGCTCCAGCCCGACATACCCCTGACTCTGACCCCGAGGTGGGGCCACCCTATCCTCCCAGGGTGCTCTATTTACAATCTGGAGTGCCGGGCCAGGCGAGCTGGGGCCTGGGCCAGTGCCCAGTATTGTGAGTGTGGTCTGGGGCAGAGGTGCCTTTGCCTATCCCCTAAATCGGTTTTCCCCTTGTTCCTCCCGAAAGTCGTCGTGCAGTGATGCCCTAAGCACAGCTGCTGCTGGCATCTGCCGCACTCCTCCCTACGTCAGCCGTTGATCCTGTAGTGCCCCGATCTCCATCGGGGGCCGCTAGGATACTGGGTGTCCCTGGATCCATCCCCAGGGAGAGAAGAGCTGTCCTCTGGACGCTCCATCCTCTCCCCCTGCCAACCCCAGGCCACCTGAACCCAGGTGCCTGTGTGGTGCGAGGTGTGGCGTCCAGCGCCTCAACCCTCCACGCCACCGAGCCAGCCACTTTCCTCTTCTTGATGGATAGCCATCTCTTGCCTGACTCCATTAGTGCTCTCTTTCAGCGGTTACAGGGATTTTTCTTATGCCACTCCTTAAGGTCCTCCCTCTGCTCGACTAGACCTAGGCCTGCTCCTCTTCTGGAACGGATCATTTCCTTCTCACTTGTTCCACAGGAAACCTTCTCTACCGTCCTTTAGGGACATTCTTCCTAATCTGGGATTTAGTCTTAATTATGGACATACAAAAAGAGCCAGCAGAAGACGACCACCCGGTCTATCGCGTCTGCTCGGTAAGTGATACAGGGTCTGGCCTTGCAATTCATGTGACCCTTCCTCACAACTGACCCTCCTCCCCCTTGGTCCCAGGGTTCCTTGTGCTTGTCCTGGGTTCTCTTGAATGTCCCACCATCCTTGCTGATACCACCTCCTCTGTCAGCTCATTCCAATCAAAAATCAATCAGAACTTTAATTTTATAGTGCGTTTCAAAAGCCAAGGCACTGTACACTTTAAATAACAAATATAAATACTGACTAAAACAATAATACAAATTAATTTAAAAACAGTCTGGGAAGGTTAATGTAAATAAGGATGTTTTAACATAGATTGTTGGACACCATCCTCTCCATATAGAAATGCTTCCTTACATCCCTTCTGAATCCCCACCCAAGAGAAAATATCATTTTTAGGCTGTGGTGGTGTGGCTGTCACTCATTTTAGAGACACCCTCCCTTTTCACCATGTTAATTCCCTTCAAGTGCTTGAAGGTCTCTATCATATCACCTCTCTGCCTCCTCTCTTCCAGGGAGTACATCCCCAGGACTCCCAGCCTCTCCTCATACGACCTATTCTGTAAACCCTCAGTCATCTTGGTTGTTCTCCTCTGGACTCCCTTCTTTTTTTTTTTTTTTTATTTGTACAATCGGATTTGCAACCTTTGAGCCAGAGGCTCGTTTACAAAGGTACCTTGTCACAGAGAGGACAGCAGTATTACAGTTTTACAGAAGGTAGACATACAGGTTTACACAGATTTTACACAGTTGTATATATACATTGTTACATATATTTTGTACGTTTCATAAACAGTAATTGCATATCTACAGATATCTGGCAGGGGGGAATGAAGGAAAGAACGGGGGGAAGGGAGGGAGGTGAAGGAGGCAGTCCGGAGGACTTTGTCGAAGTGCACTTAGAGATATTTATTTTTTATTTATGTATTTATTTATTTAGTGTTTGTTGACTGGGTAAGTGCACTAGACAAATTCTGCCTATTTTTAGGCACTACCCGGGTGAGCAGCCTGTTAGTGACAGGTACAGCAGCGGGTATTGAGCATGCTGATGTCCTTCTTAAGGTAAGGATGCCAGTACCTCACCCCATATTCTAAATGTGGTCTCACCAATGACCTGTATACTGGTAAAATAACCTTGCTCCGCTTACTACTGATTCCCCTTGCATTACACCCCAGCATCCTGTTAGCCTTCGCTATTACTTTTTTACACTGAGAGGTGTGTTTCAGGTCACTCGTAGTCACTACTCCTAGATCCTTTTCCTCTTCAGAAGCAGTTACCTGAGCTGCTTCTAAATAATACTCTGTCCTAGGATTCTTGGCCCCTGTGTGCATCACTTTGCAGTTTTTGGCATTGAAACTAAGTTGCCAGATTCCTGACCATCTCTCTAGTCTGGCGAGATTCCTCTGTCTCCCTCTTCCCCCTCCTTTTCTCCCTTCCCTCTCTCTTCCTCTTCTTTTTCTACCTCTTGGCCTACCCAGTGGTTGGAGTCTTCCCTGCCCAGAAACACCCTAGAGCCCTTAACCTCTCCTTCTGTGGTCGGCCTTAGAGTTTCAGTTGATATCCTTTCCTTTTCCTATTCCTTTGGCTCCCTTGCCCCACCCTCCCTCCTCTTTTCTCTTTACCATGTTTCCTCTCCGGTGATCAGAACTGAGGGAGGATGGGGGGCCAGCGTCGGATGCTAGCCAACCCATGGCGCGTCACATAGTACGTTGGCCTCAAGGCGGACGCCCGCCTCCAGTGATGGCCCCCTCCTTCTGAGAAAGCTTTGAGCTATAAGCTCCTCCAGGGTCTGGCACCTCCAGCTGATACCCACCAGTAATGAATGGTGAAGACCTCTAGGAAGATCAAGAATTACGAGTACATCATTTTCATACACCTCCAACCCCAGACAAATAAATTTTCATGAACAAGTGCAAAAAAACAGAGCCAACACTGTAAAAAGTAAGGGACTGGTGCAAATACAGCTACGTAGCATAGCTACAATTTAGATGCATTTTAGGCTAAAGTAGATTATTTATTTGAATTAGGTGTATGCCATAATTATCTGTTCTTGTAATGTATTTTTTTTTTTTTTGCTGCTACTGTGTTATTTGTAATGGCGCCCTGAGCCTCTGGGGAAGGGCACCACAAAGAACTAAAATCTGCTACTACTACAGCATAGTTTTAAAAGGTTTAAATGCATGCAGCCTGTCTGTTTTACTCTGTCTGAAGAATTTAAAAAAATGATGCTACTAATTTCAGCATTGCCCCTCCATAAAAAACACACACACACCTTCCACTATACCACTGATTGTATCTTAAGAATACAGTATTTCCCCAGTGAAAACATCCCTTTCTTCTGGGTCTTAAAGATGACCCAAAATCTGCGCTTACACTGTTCCTCAGACAATCAGTACCTCTAAAATAAAGGATGTGTGGTTATGTGATGCCTCCTAGTGCTGCTAATAACTACAATAAGATCAGGTGAATCTAACAGCACTGTGAATGTGATGCATGGTTATTACCAATAGTAATCATCTTGTGCTGTAGAGATGCCTCAAAATTTATAGTGTTGTGAATTTCAGGGAATGCCTTCACATTGCGATGTTCATATGACAGTTATCTCCCCAGCAAAGAGTAGGAATTAGGAAATGAAAGCTGAGAGGGAGGTAGGATGAGTGGCAAGCCAAACTGTAAATAGTTGAGTTACTGGATCTGGAGTAGTTTGTTCTCCCACGGCTGATCCATAGTTGTGACCTCAGCCACAGGAGACTCTAGGCCTGTGTGTCCTAATATTGATGGGGTGGTGGCACAGATGGATCAATCGGATACATTTAAATAAAACAAGCACAAAAAAAATAAAAATTGTATTATTGCACTCAACGTGCAAGTTGGGCTCAGTCTGACACTTTAGTGTGGGGCTTTTCTACATGGACCTTCCCCAGCACCATTAAAATCAACAGGTCATATTATGGGAGGCAGTTTGCACTACGTTTTTATTACAACTTAGATTACCCTTTTCTCCAGTCTTGTAAGATGTCATTTTTTTCCAGTTTTGAGTCTGCTTTAGTTGATGGTAATTATCATTAAATATGGCTGTGGCATGGTTTTCATCAATAGTTGTTTTTTTTGGTCTGTATTTGAACATCCACAGTTCACTATCACTTTCCATATGACTGAACTAGCCTTCAACATGAACTGCTCCCTGACCTTATAGGGCATTGGGCATATCAGGTCTAGCTTCAGGCCACAAAACTTAAGGTTTGACATGGTGAACAAAAAAAAATTAATCGTGGCACTGTGTGAAGTAATCTGGAAATGATAAACAGCTGAGATCCATATCAGCAGTTGCAAAGAAATGCATAGTAAACAGTTTAAAAATGTTTTTAGTAATAGCTGCTGATCTTACCTCGAGAAGGGTTCCTGCAGTAAGTCTTCACATATAGGACTGCGCCCCCTGGCATCAGGTCCGCACGGCAAACTTGTAGATAACAATCATCAGCGGGGACTGCCCCGGACGTTTGGGCGTAGTGACGTCAGCCCAACTATAAAAGGGGCGGTCCCGTGCCCGCTCTCCAGTTCTTTTCCGCCGTCGCCTCAGTCACATTCGGCTCGTATCAGAACAGCAATCTAATGTCCGCGTTATATTTGTTGAATGTTTCTACCGCCTCTTGCAATTTTCTCAAAAATTTTTTCTTCAATTTGATGTCTTCTAGACAGAAGAAAAAGTGCTCTAAGTGCGGTGCCCAAATCCCGCACGGGGACGACCACTCCCGCTGCCTCCTTTGCCTTGGTTCGAAGCACGACATCCAGGAGTGTTCCATCTGCCACACCTTCAACCAGGCGACCAGAACCAGGTGCAAGAGGTCCTTTGAGGCCCATCTTTTGACCCGACACTTGGTGTCTATGGAAAGGGAGCTCCAAAAACTCAGGGAAAGGTCATCGTCGCCGGCCCTGAAGAAAAAGAAAAGTAAGGAAAAGCATCGGGACAGGTGTTCGTCGCCGCCAGAGAGGCCTGCAACCATGAGTACTTTCTCGGGTGCCCTGTCCACTTCTTTGGGCCGTGCCCCTTCTCCTCCTCCTGCCAAGGTGAGCGGGCAGCTGGGGGTTGCCTCTTTGGAGGTGGTAATTTTGTCGACTGATCTGCCAATAAGTCACCCCTCGCCTCTGGCAAAGGGTGCACAGCCTCCACCAATCAGACTAGCGGCGGCCTTCAAGCCATCTCTAGCCCGACTGGATCTGTTGCTTCAGACGCTAGCTCTTCAGATGCCCGCATAGATCCGCCCACTCTCCCGTCGGGCTCTAGTTTGGCCCCCGACACTGGACAGAGGGAGGGACTAGTCGACCCGTTGTCTCCCAGTGTTCTCCACCCTAGAGACTCGCAACCTGACCCTTTGCTTTTTGCTTTAGCAAAGATGCGTTCAGACCTGCCGTTGAGGGCCCCTCGTGTCTCCTCCCCCCAGGCCTTCCTCCGTCGCCGGATTTCATTCTGCCGCCGACAGGGGATCCGTGTATGGAGCCTCCACCCCCCATTTCTTCGGGCGCGCTCCTGGACCCGACGCCTCATTCTGGCGCCACGGCACCTCCTCCGGCGGGGCCTTCATCTGGGTTCATAGGCCAGGAACCCTCTTTCCCTCCTGCAGGCGCCCCTCCGTCAGTCCATCAATATCCGATGCAGGGCCAGATGCCTCCGTCGCTGGGTTTCCAGACGCCGGTGTTTCCGATGCGGGGCTACCCAACGCCGGGTTATCAGACACAGGGCTTTCCTACATCATCATTCCTGATGACGGGTTATCCTACTCCAGGACATCCCATGCCGGGTTACCCTGGGTACTCATATTATCCATCCTGGCACTGTCTTCAGCACCCAGGTTATCCGAGTTATCAGCCACCTCCTCCTCCTCCGGTGCTGGAACACGAGTCCATCCCCCTGTGGTAGAAAGAGGCTAGAGCGCAGCTCGTGTCGGAGTTAAGACAGCCGGTGAGGGAGACTCCCTGCATCAGGGTGGCCTCTCCACTGCCTCCTGTTACCAGAGCCACTACTCTATCTCAGTTGGCATTACAGAACTACACCCTTCTGTTTCTAGTGGCTCCGATTTCTCTTGACACTGGTTCCGACTCGGACGCGTCGGACCCCAGATCTCCCGTGGAGGTAGACTTCCCAAAGTCCCCTCTGTAGGATCCTTTTTTCGGAGACCTGTTACGTTCTATTCAGGTGGCTGGTGGTTGGCCGTCCAAAGAGGTTGATCCACAAAGGAAACGTCTTGCGGAGCACCTGGATCTGGCCACCTCATACCCTATTCCCATTCCACTGTGAATGGGACCTCACGAGGACCGTGTAACCACAGTCTGGCAACAGCCGTCCTCCATTCCAGCGGTCTCACGCAAAGCTGACCACACCTATTATCCCCTAGAAGGGATCCTTCACTTAAACTCCCATCCCAAGGCTGACTCTATGGTCATCACAGCAGCTCACGACCATTCAGCCCAGCCCAGATATCTGAGTTCTTCGCCCCTCAACAAGGACTCGCGTCAACTCGACCAGTTTGGGCGCAAAATTTCTTCTTCTTCTTCTTCTTGTGCGTTACGTTCCCTCAATTACGTCTTGCACATGGTCGCCTTTCAAAAAGCTTCTTTTTCGGATTTAGAAAGGGACCACCAGGATGTTCTAGATGAAACCCTGAGGAAGAAGCTCTTGGATAAAGTGCGGATGGGGAAATCCTTGTGTCGCCATGCCCTTCAGGCTACTTACGACTCGGACTCAGTGGCGAGAGCAGTGGCCACGGGGATCTGCCTCCGGCACCTCTCCTGGCTCCATATAGCGGGACTGGCGCAGGACGTGCAGTCCTCTCTGTTGGATGCCGCTTTCAGGGGTTCCGTCCTCTTTGGTGGCGACATGAAAGACATCATTACCGGACTGCAGCAAAGCGGACGCTCCTTGCAGGATGTCCATTCCTTATACAAGATGAGCCAGAAAAAGCAGCCTTTTCGCCACCAAAGAAGGTGGAACAAATCCCAGCCTAAGCGTCAGGCAAAGGAACGTGCTCCTGGCTTGGGAGCTCAAACCCCATAGACCAAATTTTAAAAACAAGCCTCGGGGCCAAAAGCTCCCCTCCCCTCGGCGTCCGGACTCCTTTTCTCTCCTTCCGCTACCTCGAGTACCTCAGGAGGAACCGGTCGGAGGGAGGTTCGGCCTCCACTTGGAAGGCTGGAGGTCCGTCACTGCAGAAAATTGGGTGCTTCAGCTCATCCAACGAGGTCACTCAATAGAATTCAGCGAAATTCCAGCCCCTCAACTGCCAGGACGGTCCTTCTATCCCTGGGATCAGGTACCCATAGTCTCTCAGGAGATCCAGGCACTTCTTTTAAAGAAGGCCATAGAACCCATCCCGTTAAACCAAATAGGAAGGTGATTCTTCTCCCATTTCTTCTGGTTCCAAAGAAAACGGGCAACCTGAGACCGATCCTGGACCTCAGCACACTCAACATCTTCGTTGAGTACAAGAGGTTTCGTATGTTGACCCTTCAGGGGCTCCTTCCCCTGCTCCATCGAAATTCTTGGCTGTGCTCCCTGGACATGCAGGATGCTTACCTGCATATCCCTACCCTCCTGGCCCACCACCGCTTTCTCCGTTTTGTTTTCCTGGAGAAGCATTTCCAATTCCGAGCACTCCCTTTTGGCCTTTCTTTGGCCCCACCGAATGTTCACCAAATGCGTAGCGGTGGTGGTGGCCTTTCTGCGCCGCCACAGCATTTATATCTTCCTGTAGTTGGATGACTGGCTCCTCTCAGCACCCTCTCCTACCAGCCTGAAAGAGTCCCTCTCTTTCACTCTGAGCTTGTTTGTTTTACTGGGCATTACGGTCAGTCTTCCTAAGTCCCAGCTAGTACCCTCACAGAGGCTCCAGTTGATTGGAGCTGTACTAGACACAGTTTAGGGCAAGGCTTTCCTGCCATCAGATTGGGCCAAGACCCTTGCTTCTCAAGCCACACTTGTGGCACAGGCCTGATGGATCCCAGCACACTCGGTGCTTCTTTTATTGGGATTGATGGTAGCCGCCATTTCGATGGTCCCAATAGCCAGACTTCACATGAGGGTCACCCAGTGGTCTCTTCGAGTCCAGTGGGACCAGAGGATGGACAACATGAACCAAAAATTCATGATCTCCAGCAGCCTTCAGAGAGATCTCCGCTGGTGGCAGGATCTCTCGAACTTGTCGAAGGGGATCCCTTTTCTTCCGGCAGTTCCATCTCAAATTCTCACTACGGATGCCTCAGATCTGGGCTGGGGAGCTCATCTGGGGTCTCACAAGACATAGGGGTCTTGGTCCGACCAGGAGCTGATGCTCCACATCAGTCTGGAGACCAGGATGGTCCTTTACGCACTGCAGGCATTCCAGTTGCTGCTGGTTCAGGGATCTCTCTTGGTACAGACAGACAATATTTCTACTGTCTGGTACATAAACAGGGGGGAACCAGGTCATACCCTCTTTGCCGAGAAGCCATGAGGGTGTGGTATTGGGCGATTCAGCACAGCCTTTACCTGACAGCAGTTCACGTTCTGGGCGTTTCCAAAGTCCTAGTAGATAGTCTCAGTTGATCAGTGGCCAGGGCCCACGAGTGGGAGCTAAAGTCTGAGGTAGTAGAAGATATGTTTCTTCAATGGGGTTGGCCAGAGATGGATCTGTTCGCTTCCCCTTACAACGCAAAACCACACGTCTTTTGCTCGCTCGTTCCTGGGCATGGTGCTTTTGGCGAGACACGCTGTCTCTTTCTTGGGCAGGGAGGTTTCTATACGTCTTTCCTCCCTTTCCTCTCATTCAGAAGGTTCTGGTGAAACTTCAGCAAGAGGGGGCCTATGCAATCCTGATTTCTCCTCTTTGTCCACGCCAGATTTGGTTCCCTCTTCTGCAACACTTGGCACTGGAACCCCCGGTTCCTCTGCCCATTTCGCACGACCTTCTGATTCAGGAGCAGGGCACCCTGGTGCATCCGAGCCTTCAGTCTCTCCTCCTTCATGCGTGGCACCTGTGGACATAGCAATTTCTCGTTATGGGGTCTCTTCGCAGGTTGCGCACATTCTAGTGGAGGCCAGAAAACCCTCCACTAGATCCACCTATGGTGTGAAGTGGAAGAGATTCATGATATGGGCCCAAGCAAGGAGCTGGGATCCATTTTTGTGCTCTGCATCCCAGGTTCTAGAGTACCTCGCACACCTGTCTGAGGCAGGCCTTAGCTATTCCTCCATTAAGGTCCACCTCTCTGCAATGTCTGCCTACCACCTCCCGGTGGAGAGCAAAACCTTGGCTCAACTGGAGGTTGCCAAAACCTTTCTGAAAGGCGTCCTTCATTTGAAACCTCTAGTCTGGAATCCTTGTCCTCCCTGGGACCTGAATTTCATGCTCGAGAAGCTGACCTTACCTCCGTTTGAACCAGCTTTTTCTTGCGACTTACGTTTCCTTTACTGGAAGACCTTATTTTAAGTCGCTGTCACTTCGGCCAGAAGGGTTTCTGAATTACAGGCCTTTGTCTGTAAAGAACCTTATTTGATTTTTCATAGGACTGAGTAGTCCTTTGGACTAACCCTTCTTTTTTGCCCAAAGTAGTTTCAGAAACCACTTTGAACCAGAGCGTGGAATTACCGGTGTACTATCCACAGTATTCCAACAGGGGGGAACACCTGCTGCACACAGTCGACGTGCACCGGATCCTGGGTACTACATGAACAGGACTAAAGAGGTTAGGAAATCTAGCCAACTGTTCATAGCCTTTGCCCCTCAGTGCCAGGGCAAGACTATTTCCATGCAAACCATCTCCCGATGGCTCGCTAACTGCATCCATTTTTTGTTCACAAAATATGGGACGTCCCTTTCGGAGGCAGTCAAAGGCCACTCCACCCATAGCGTGGTGACCTCTACTGCCTTTTTTTAGGAATGTGTCCATGGCAGAGATCTGTGCTGCGGCCACCTGGTCATCTGTTCACACCTTCACTAAGCATTACAGTCTGGACATTGCCTCTCGGCGCAGAACTGGCTTTGATCTTGCGATCCTGCAAGGCCTTCTGTTGTGATTACTCATGGCGACTTCTCCTCCTCCCGGATGCACCTGTGCCTTATTTTTCTTTGGGACTGCTTGGTATTCAGTCCTACATGTGAAGACCTACTCTGGGAAACCTCTCGAAGTAAGATATATCAGTTACGTAAGAACTTACCGTAACACTAGATCTTTGAGAGAGGTTCCTGCAGTAGGTCTAGTTTCCCTCCCTCCGTTCCCCCAGTTTTTGCATGCTTTACTTTCCATCCTGTCTGTCTGGGTGGACTAGAGGAAACAGAGGTCTTGGGAGTACACTCTGGTTTTCCTTACCTATCTTTAGGTCTCTGTTGGAAAGAACTGGAGGAGCAGTGGCGGGACCGCCCTTTATATAGTCAGGCTGGCGTTACTTTCGCCCGACGTCGGTGCGGCGGTCCCTGCTGATGATTGCTATCTACAAGTTTGCCATGTGGACCTGGCCTTCGAGAGGCATGATCCTTATGGGAAGACCTACTGCAGGAACCTCTCTCGAAGCTCTACTGGTACAGTAAGTTCTTACATAACTGCTGTTTTTTAGAATTGCTGAGAGCGGATGACCTATTCTTATTAACGAGTTCATATGACTAGACTCTGAATGCTAAAGAAGCAGTTTTTTTTTGTTTTGTTTTTTATTTTTTTACGTTCCCAGAGGCCATTTTTTGTAAATGTACAGTAAGAACAGGTTACTCACCTGTAACAGTAGTTCTAGGAGTGGTTGGTATATGTTGTTCAGCACCTGGTTAAGGTGAAACTCTGACACCAGCTGCGGAAGGAATTTCGGGTGGGGGCGCAGGACAACTTTGTCCCTGTGGAAGACCAGATAAGGGGAGTCCACGGAAAGCGCCTGGAGCTCCCCTGTCCTTCTGGCTGATGTGATAGCCACCAGGAAGACAGTCTTCCATGACAAGTGAGACAACTCACACTTGTGCATGGGTTTGAATGGCTTGCCCATGACCTTTGCCAAAACCAGCAGTAGATCCCACTGAGGTGGAGGTTCATGCACCGGAATGGTTGTGTGATCCCGGCCTTTGAAAAAGTGCCCGACCACTGTCTCCTGCACCAGTGTCTGCTAACTGGCCCGTGCCCAGTAAGCAGAAATGGCTGCCAGGTGCACCCTACGGGTCGATGACCGTAGACCCCCTTTGAGAGGGACCAAAGGTAGAGAATGTTAGCCACTGAACAGGATGAGAGGTCCAGACCCTTACCCTGACACCAAATGGAAAACCTTTTCCATTTGAAGGCATAACATTCCCTGGTCGATTCCTTTCTAGATGCCTTCACCACGGTGTAGACATCTTCGGAAAGACCCAAAGCCTGAAACTCTAGCCATCGGGTACCAGGCTGTGAGGTGCAGGATTGAAGGTCCAGATGAGGACCTTCCCTGGTTGAAGACATCAGGTCTGGGTGTGCAAAAGCCATTCCCCGGTCCTGCAGCTGAGGCTGAGGAGATCTGGATACCAGAACTGGCGCAGCCAGCCTGGGAGCTACCAGAATCACCTTAGCCTTGTCCCTCCTCACCTTGAGTAACACCTTGTGGATCAAGGGAAATTGAGGGAAGGTGTAGAGGAGGCCTGGGGTCACGGCCTCGAAGGCATCCCCTGCAGCAAGCCCTGCTGAGGTGGGCATACAGTCTCAACTTTGGTGTTTTCCTGGAGGCAAACAGGTCCACCATCGGTTTGCCCCAGTGGGAGAACAGGTTGTAAGCTACCTCTGGATGGAGAGACCATCTCAGTGGAATGTCTGGCCCTAAGCGTCAGGGACATCCGCCAGCTGGTTGAGGCTCCTGCCACATGGATGGCTAGGAGATCTACCTCCAACCAGCTTCACGAGTGTCCAGATGTGGAGCGTCCTCCTTGCACAGCAGATGGAAGTGCGTACGCCCTGTTTGTTGAGGTAGTACATGGTCGTGGTATTGCCCACCTGGACTTGAACCACTTGACCCGGAGCTGAGGAGTGAAAGCGGACATGCCAGTCTGACTGCTCTGAGCTCCAACAGGTTGATGTGGCATCGGACTCCTCGGGGTCCAGAACCCGTGGGCTCTGTCGTCCCCATGTGGGCTCCCAGCCCGTGAGAGGCATCGGTCATGAGGACGACTGCAGGCTCGGGCGGACAACTGGATCCCTTCCTGCAACGGTCTGGGGCAGTCCACCATTGGAGAGTGTCCCACATCCTCTGGGTTACAGTGATCAACTGGTTGAAATGACCGTGACTCTTAAGTCCACTGGGCGGGCCCTATTGGAGGGCGCATGTGCAACTGAGCCCATCAGACCACTGAGGGTGCACGCTGCCATGTAACCCAGAAGGCGCAGAAAGTCCTGGACAGGGTGCAAGTGCCCAACCAGAAATGATTGGGCAGAGGAGGAGAACCTCCGCCCTGTCTGCCGGGAGCCGAGCTCCGGCTTGACAAGAGTCGATCTCTGCCCTGATGAAGCCCATCACCTGAGATGGCACGGTTCCAACATGGCCTCGTTGATCAGGAGGCCAAGTTGGGCATAAATCAGGAGGGCCTGATCCCTGGACCTCTCCACCTCTTGCTTGGTGGAACCTGCTAGGAGCCAGTCGTCGGAGGTAAGGGTAGATCTTATCTGTGTCAATCTTTACCATTCATCACAGATGGGTACTGGCACAGAATCAGGACCCAGCGGGAGCTTTTTTTAAAGGGTAGGGCGGGCCGACACAACATCGAGCGCCGCCCTCGAGAGGCCGGCTTGCTACGTGGCACTTTCGAGGTTAGCCGTTAGGCTGTGTAAACTCATTTACCTACCAGTTCTTAAATCTCCGCCCGTCGGTGGCGCCTCGTGGGAAGCTTCTCTCCAGTTTTAGGCCTTCAGCCTGTTTAAAAATAAACGTTCAGTCCATCGGTCAATCTACCGGTTCTGGGTTCTGCCTCCACTCGGCGTCGCGGTAAGATCTTTCCTTTAACGAAATTCTATGACTGACAAGTCTGTTTATGATGTTTTTCTCTGTATATTTATGTCTCTTTTGGAGGGCAAAGTCTTCAAGGCAGATTGACCCCCCATGCGTCGGTGCCCGTCTCGGCGAAAGTATTCCGTCCACGACCCGATTGTCTATTTGATTTTTCATAGGACTGAGTAGTCCTTTGGACTAACCCTTCTTTTTTGCCCAAAGTAGTTTCAGAAACCACTTTGAACCAGAGCGTGGAATTACCGGTGTACTATCCACAGTATTCCAACAGGGGGGAACACCTGCTGCACACAGTCGACGTGCACCGGATCCTGAGGTACTACATGAACAGGACTAAAGAGGTTAGGAAATCTAGCCAACTGTTCATAGCCTTTGCCCCTCAGTGCCAGGGCAAGACTATTTCCATGCAAACCATCTCCCGATGGCTCGCTAACTGCATCCATTTTTTGTTCACAAAATATGGGACGTCCCCTTCGGAGGCAGTCAGGCCACTCCACCCATAGCGTGGTGACCTCTACTGCCTTTTTTTAGGAATGTGTCCATGGCAGAGATCTGTGCTGCGCCACCTGGTCATCTGTTCACACCTTCACTAAGCATTACAGTCGACATTGCCTCTCGGAGAGAACTGGCTTTGATCTTGCGATCCTGCAAGGCCTTCTGTTGTGATTACTCATGGCACTTCTCCTCCTCGGATGCACCTGTGCCTTATTTTTCTTTGGGACTGCTTGGTATTCAGTCCTACATGTGAAGACCTACTCTGGGAAACCTCTCGAAGTAAGATATATCAGTTACGTAAGAACTTACCGTAACACTAGATCTTTGAGAGAGGTTCCTGCAGTAGGTCTAGTTTCCTTCCCTCCGTTCCCCCAGTTTTTGCATGCTTTACTTTCCATCCTGTCTAGTCTGGGTGGACTAGAGGGGAAGCAGGGTCTTGGGAGTACACTCTGGTTTTCTCCTTACCTATCTTTAGGTCTCTGTTGGAAAAGAACTGGAGAGCAGGCGCGGGACCGCCCCTTTTATAGTCAGGCTGACGTTACTACGCCCCGACGTCGGTGGCGGTCCCTGCTGATGATTGCTATCTACAAGTTTGCCATGTGGACCTGACGCCAGGGGGCGCAGTCCTATATGGGAAGACCTACTGCAGGAACCTCTCTCGAAGCTCTACTGGTACAGTAAGTTCTTACATAACTGCTGTTTTTTAGAATTGCTGAGAGCGGATGACCTATTCTTATTAACGAGTTCATATGACTAGACTCTGAATGCTAAAGAAGCAGTTTTTTTTTGTTTTGTTTTTTATTTTTTTACGCTCCCAGAGGCCATTTTTTGTAAATGTACAGTAAGAACAGGTTACTCACCTGTAACAGTAGTTCTAGGAGTGGTTGGTATATATGTGTTCAGCACCTGGTTAAGGTGAACTCTGACACCAGCTGCGGAAGGAATTTCGGTTGGGGGCGCAGGACAACTTTGTCCCTGTGGAAGACCAGATAAGGGGAGTCCACCGAAAGCGCCTGGAGCTCCCCTGTCCTTCTGGCTGATGTGATAGCCACCAGGAAGACAGTCTTCCATGACAAGTGAGACAACTCACACTTGTGCATGGGTTTGAATGGCTTGCCCATGACCTTTGCCAAAACCAGCAGTAGATCCCACTGAGGTGGAGGTTCATGCACCGGAATGGTTGTGTGATCCCGGCCTTTGAAAAAGTGCCCGACCACTGTCTCCTGCACCAGTGTTCAAGCTAACTGCCCGTGCCTGTAAGCAGAAATGGCTGCCAGGTGCACTCCACGGGTCGATGACCGTAGACCCCCTTTGAGAGGGGATTCGAAAGGTAGAGAATGTTAGCCACTGAACAGGATGAGAGGTCCAGACCCTTACCCTGACACCAAATGGAAAACCTTTTCCATTTGAAGGCATAACATTCCCTGGTCGATTTCTTTCTAGATGCCTTCACCACGGTGTAGACATCTTCGGAAAGACCCAAAGCCTGAAACTCTAGCCGCTCGGGTACCAGGCTGTGAGGTGCAGGGATTGAAGGTCCAGATAAAGGACCTTCCCCTGGTTGAGAGACATCAGGTCTGGGTGTGTACAAAGCCATTCCGCGGTCCTGCAGCTGAGGCTGAGGAGATCTGGATACCAGAACTGGCGCAGCCAGCCTGGGGCTACCAGAATCACCTTCGCCTTGTCCCTCCTCACCTTGAGTAACACCTTGTGGATCAAGGGAAATTGAGGGAAGGTGTAGAGGAGGCCTGGGGTCCACGGCCTCGAGAAGGCATCCCCCTGCAGCAAGCCCTGCTGAGGGGGGTGGGCATGATACAGTCTCAACTTGGTGTTTTCCCTGGAGGCAAACAGGTCCACCATCGGTTTGCCCCAGTGGGAGAACAGGTTGTAAGCTACCTCTGGATGGAGAGACCACTCGTGGAATGTCTGGCCTAAACGTCTGAGGACATCCGCCAGCTGGTTCGAGGCTCCTGCCACATGGATGGCTAGGAGATCTACCTCCAACCAGCTTACGAGTGTCCAGATGTGGAGCGCCTCCTTGCACAGCAGATGGAAGTGCGTGCCGCCCTGTTTGTTGAGGTAGTACATGGTCGTGGTATTGCCCACCTGGACTTGAACCACTTGACCCCGGAGCTGAGGAGTGAAAGCTGACAGTGCCAGTCTGACTGCTCTGAGCTCCAACAGGTTGATGTGGCATCGAGACTCCTCGGGGGTCCAGAACCCGTGGGCTCTGTCGTCCCCCATGTGGGCTCCCCAGCCCGTGAGAGAGGCATCGGTCATGAGGACGACTGCAGGCTCGGAGCGGACAAACTGGATCCCTTCCTGCAACCGGTCTGGGGCAGTCCACCATTGGAGAGTGTCCCACATCCTCTGGGTTACAGTGATCAACTGGTTGAAATGACCGTGACTCTTAAGTCCACTGGGCGGCTGGCTCCTATTGGAGGGGGCGCATGTGCAACTGAGCCCATCAGACCACTGAGGTGCACGCTGCCATGTAACCCAGAAGGCGCAGAAAGTCCTGGACAGGGTGCAAGTGCCCAACCAGAAATGATTGGGCAGAGGAGGAGAACCTCCGCCCTGTCTGCCGGGAGCCGAGCTCCGGCTTGACAAGAGTCGATCTCTGCCCTGATGAAGCCCATCACCTGAGATGGCTCGAGTTCCAACTTGGCCTCGTTGATCAGGAGGCCAAGTTGGGCTCAAGTCAGGAGGGCCTGATCCCTGGACCTCTCCACCTCTTGCTTGGTGGAACCTGCTAGGAGCCAGTCGTCGAGGTAAGGGTAGATCTTATCTGTGTCAATCTTTACCATTCATCACAGATGGGTACTGGCTGGAATCAGGACCAGCAGGGAGCTTTTTTAAGGGTTATTTTAGCAGATGCGTCGACAGCATCGGCGCTACTGAGGGCCGACTGATCATGCGGGGCACTCCCGAGGGTTGGCTGTTAGGCTGTGTCGACTCCGCTTGCCTACCAGTTCTTCGCTGCCTCCCGCCGCCGAGGTCGCCCGTGGAAGCTTTTCCAGTTTTAGGCCTTCAGCCTGTTTAAAAATCGACGCTCAGTCCATCGGGTCGCTCACCGGTTCTGGTCTTGCCTCCACTCGACGCCGCCGTAAGATCTTTCCTTTATTTGAAATTTCTGCGACGCCGAGTCTGTTTGTGGTGTTTTTCTCTGTATGTTATGTCTCTTTGGAGGGCAAAAAGTCTTCAAAGACAGGTGGCCCCCATGCGTCGGTGCCCGTGCGGCCGAAAGTATTCCGTCCACGACCGGTCTGCGTGTCTTGGCGCTTCACTACATGGACTTGCGTCACGCTTGCTTCTCCATGGACCGCCGGGTCCTCGAACAGCGCTAGAGAGGGGCGAGCTCCGCCGACTTTCGGGGGTAGGGTTTGCACTCGTCTGGCCAATCCGCACTCTCTCGGCCCTTCCTCCAGGTCCCCTCCCAGTTCTATACGGACCGAGGAGGAGGGAGCCTCTGCTACTTGTAGCCTGGCCATTGCCGAGGCTCCTCCCGTGGCTCAGGAGGCCCGTCCCGCTTCCTCCGGGAGCGGGCGGGAGGCGCCATTACAGTAGTCGCCTCTTCGGGCTGAAGGCTCCCCGGTGTGGCTCCCACGGCTCGGAAGGTTCGGGTCGGCGCCACCTCGATGTTACCGGTCAGCCGCCATTTCCGAGCGCCAACTCGCTGGCTGCGCCGGGGCCCTGTTGGACGCTAGTGCTGACGCTGCTCGTAGTGCCGTGGGACAAGATCCGGGCGTCCTTGTTGCTATGTCTCACCGGGCGCTGAGGTTGAGTACGGCGCAGTTTTCGCGGTAGCTGGCGCTGTGAGGGGCCTTCGCTCAGCTGTTGGTGTTATCCTGGTACCATCCACGCTCGGTGCTGCTCGCGCGCCGAGGGGCCGGTTGGTGCCGACTGGTGCCGAGTTCTGCTCGGGCCATTATCGCGCCGCTCGTCTCGGTGCCGCTGCTGCGCCTGTGGGGCCCGGGCGGTGTGGTTGTCGGCTCTGAGGTTGCTGCTGGGGCTGCTGTCTGCGCTGCCCTGTCCCTGGTACCGCCCGGTGCTGGTGGACTTGATGGCGCTGCATGCCTGGCCCTGGGTTCTGGACCTTTGGCTCGAGCTGCCCTGGTGCTTCCTGCAGGTCCCGGCTCGCTGGGTTGCGGAGGGCACGGGTGCCGCCTCGGCAACAGCTCTGGCTGCCGGGCCCTCTGGCAAAGTTGGTTCTGCCCGCCTCCCACTGTTTGGCTAGAGCTGGACTCTACCTCTTCAGAGTCGGAGCTCTAGCTCAGAGTCAGATGGGCAGTCACACCCTTCAGGGTTGTTCCGCGGAGGTGGGCGCGCCTGTGGTCTCTGCTGCCTTGAGTCGGAGCCAGCCCCTAGTGAGGAGAGAGTCAAGGGCCTCTGAGGCTAGGGTCAGTGGTGCTGACCAGCAGGCAGTGGTGCGGCTACAGTTGCTCTGCAATCTGGCCTTGGGGGTTTCACTCGACTGGTGGTACGGTACCCCTCCAGTGGTGTGTCTTGATCGCCCAACTTTGGGGCCCATCGAGAAACCTACAGGAGGGGAGGGTACTGTTCCCTGGTCTCCCTTCAGGGGGTGGCCCAGAGATGCCAGCTACCTAGGCTGGCCCTCTCGAGGAGGAGTGACCTTCGGACTCTGAGGGGTCGAGGGTGTGTGGGTCGAAAAGGCCTGGCTTTCTCTGGGTCTACTGGCCCTGGACAGAGTCAAGTGCGGATTTCCACCTTCCCTGGTTCCTTGTGAGGAGTCCCATTCTTTGAGGCAGGGGACCGTCCTTCTGACTTCTACGGCCCCAGTCGCCCACTGGGGATTCTTCTGGGTGCAGCCAAGGCAGTACCATGTGGTTGTACAGCTGTCGGCTGTGGAGTCTTCTGGGGCACCCTCCTCGGGTGCTCATGGTCCGCTCCCTAGCCCTGGCTGGAGGTCAGCCGACTTCTTTCTCGGCTCTGCCCCTATCCCCTGCCACATTTCCCTGCGCCCCAGGCATTCTTTGGTCCCAGTGGCCTCTCTCACCTGGGAGCAGTTCAGAGCGGTGGCTGCTCGTTCCTCTGCTCATGTTAGGCTATGGACAGCCAGGCTTTTTCAACCCTCCCCCATGCAGCCACCTCGAACATATGGTGACCTCCAGCTCCTCATCCCCTTCTGAGGGAGAGGAACCTTCTGTCCACATCTCTCCGCGCTGATCTCAGAGTATCAGCCTCGTGAGGATGCGTTGGAGGACTTGCACCTTTCACCCTCTACCGTTAGCAACTGTTGATGCGGCGCACGCCTGTTCAGGCGATTATGGCGCACGCCACCCTTGTGGTAGCCGCCTCTGGCCTGCTCCTTCGGGAGGCGCCCTTGGCTTGCGCAGAGGCTTCTTCTCCGGAGTTCCTGCCCCTAGGAACCTCAGCCAGAGGTATTGCGCCTCCCCGGAGTCTCCAGGTTCTATGCCTCATCCGCAGTCTGGCTTGACACATCTGGACACTCCTGATGGGCTTCATGCCCCACTGTGACTGGCCCCGGATCAAGACTCGGATTTTGATTTTGGGGAGGAGGACCTTCACTTGCACTGTTGCTCCTTTCTATTTCTGCTCACCAGGCCCACTATGCAGCCTACAACAGGTTCTTGTGGTCCAGGCTAGGTCAGGGTCCTAGCTTCTTTTGCCTGACTCGGAGCAAACCAGATGCCAAGCATTGCGCGCTCTGCATGTGGCCTGGAGCTAACAAGGCACTGCTTGAGGCATCTTACGATTTCCAACCCAGGTAGCTACCAGGGTCGAGGGACAGCGATCTGCACTAGGGAGATTGGTGTGGCTACATCTTTCCCAGTTGTCACCTTTGGCCCGGCGATGGGTGATTTGCTCCGCCCACCAGGAACCTACCTTTTCTCCCGTGAGCTGAGACGGCGCTTGTCGGGCAGCTCCTTCTCCGGGGACCCAGTCTCTCTCTCACTCGGCCTCCCCAGGCCCGGAAGGTTCCCCCCTTAGTGTGTCACCACTGAGGGCTAAGGGACTCTGTCCCTTAGGGTGTAAAGAAACAACTTCCTTGGGGCTTGTATTCACTATTTCAGGATGAATGGTGAAGACTGACACAGATAAGATATGAAAATTATGTACCTACCGTATTCTGATCTTTCTGTGTATCTTTCACCATTCATCACAACTCCACCCACCATCCCCTGGGGCCTCAGTCTCTGGTCCCCTCCGGGCTCCCTCTCCTCTTCGGAGCGGGGTAAGTAGGGATACACAGGGGTATTCTCCTTCAAAGGGTACAGCTCGAGCGGCACTCCTTCTCTATTGAGCATGTCTCCACCCCGATGGGGTGGGAGTTGGTGGTTGCCTCCTCCTGTTCTCCTTCTGGTTTCCATCCAACTGTCTAAAAAAAACAAAAAATTTTTGTTTTTCACTCAAACATCTTTCCTGAGAGAGTACTAAATCCCTGTACCCTGTCCTTCTTCCAGAATAGCTGACTTCTGTCCTGGGGTATTTGCCAAGTTATTCTGTTCTCGAATTCTGGTAGAGAGCTTTGCTACTTCCTTGCAGTTCCTATACAATTCTGGTGATGGACAAGGGTCTCGGATATCTTTGATACCTCTCACTCTCTCCTAAATTTTCTCCTCCCTACCCTCCCTTCTTCTTCCGTTTCCAGAGATTGGGGCCCCACCCAATCCCCTTAGTCTCATTCTCTTCTTTGCTGTCCTCTCAGTTGTTATTTCTCCTTTTAGTTCAGTTGTCCTTTCCTTTTTCTGTCCCTTGGACTCTCTTGTCCCACCCTCCATCCCTTCCTCTTACCTCTCCGGCGACTCAGAACTGGTAGGCAAGGAGTCGACACTAGCCTAATGGCCAATCCCCTCCGCGCCACGCAGTACGCCGGGCCTTGAGGGCGGGCGTGCCATGCCGTCGGGCTCCTGCCTATCCCTTTAAAAAAAAAAAGCTCCCCACGTCCTGATCTCTGCCAGTACCCATCTGTGATGAATGGTGAAGATACACAGAAAGATCAGAATTACGGTAGGTAATGTAGTTTTCATATTCTGACTCCCCGACACGTAGATGGGCTTCCACCACTGCAGTGCATTTGGTGAAGACCCGTGGTGCCGATGACGGGACGAACGGCATGGCTTGGAACTCGTACAGGATCCCCTTGATTCTGAAGCGGAGGAACCGCTGATGGGATGGACGAGTTGGGACGTGAAAGAACGCATCCTGCAGATCCAGTGAACAAAACCACATGTTTCGCTCCAAGGATGATATGATCTGGTTCAGAGTAACCATCCGAAAGGTGCGTGACCTGAGATATTGATTCAGGTCGTGGAGGTCTAGAAGGTTCAGAATGGGGTGCCAGCCCCCGTCCGGCTTGTGCAGCACCATAGGACATATGGAGATGAAGTCTGGTCTGCAGATGGATCCGCCATTGGAGCTTACTGCCTCCTTGAGGAGGAGTTGAGCAACGCCGGCCTGAAGAGCCACTGGGTGTTTGCGAGATCCGTTTTCCCGAGGGGGCGCTGGCTGGGCTGGGAGGGTACTGCTCGAATTCCAGAGGCAGTCCCTGACTGACCACTTCCTAGAATCCACCTGTCCGTAGTGACAGCAGACCAGGCGGAACTGAAGTGGCGGAGCCGGCCCCCCATGGGAAGACCCAGAGCTGGCGTGATGGGAATAGGGGTGGCCACCCCCATCCCGTCACTGAGCAGGCTTGGAAGAGTAGGAGGCTCCAGGACCTGAGCCTCAGCCTCCTTTAAGGGCCTGTTTGGGTCCAGGCTTGGGCCGAGGGCGCTAAGCTTGAGCCTGCTGCTATTGAAGCTGCTGTCCTCCTTGGTAGGAGGACTGCTGGGCCGCAGGGGAAGAGTGCTGAAAAGGCTTCTTCTTTTTCTTCTGCTGGTTCTTGCCCGAAGAGCCCTTAGCAGAAGTGGCATCCAAGATGGCATTGGACTGCTCTATGCGCTGTAGGTGACCGGCCACTCCTGGGCCGAACAGGTCTGTCCCAAGGAAGGGCACATCAGCTAACTTGTGCTGAGTATCTGCGGGGAAGGAGGAAAGCCTCAGCCAGGCCCTGTGGCGAGAGATGATTGCAGCAGCCATCGAGCAGGCACAAGAATCCCTGATGTCCAGGGCCGTCTGGAGCTGCTGTTTGGCAACAGCACGTCCTTGGTCCCGGACCTGCTTGACTGTAGTCTGCATGTCCGCGGGGAGATGTGGGAGGACTTCGTCTAATGACCCTAGCAGGGCATAAGAGGTGTGTGCCATGATGACGGCCGAACTCTCCTGATAAAGGCCCAAGGAAAAGGCCGCATAGACCTTCCTCGTCAGGAGGACAATCAGTGTCGGCTGAACTGCCCGTACATCTGAACACCGAGGCAGTCACCAGGCTCTCAGCGGAAGGGTGCTCTGTGAACCCTGCCAGGGACCCAATGGGTGCCGCGTACTTGCGGGCCATGCGGGCAGACAGTGCTGGGCATGAGGCAGGACGCTGCCATAGTTCAAGCGCTGGGCTAATGAGCCTTGGCCACAGGAAAGCCTCTGCCGGGAGTATCCTCCTCTTGAAGATATCCATGAGAGGGTACTCCGCCTTTTTCTGGATGGGTTCCAGGGGCATCCCCGTAGAGTCAAAGATGAGGCGAAGGATCCCTTGGAAGGAGGAAGGGCCTTCCTCCATACCAACACCGAGGGACAACTCGTCATCTCTCGGATGAGAGTGGAGCCCGGTGATGTCCGAAGAGTCAGGATACAGTGGTTTGCCGCCCAGATCACCTTCGAGTCGAGGACGGTCAGGGGTGACTGTTACTGACAGACGCTTGGGAAGCCCAGAGTCTGCACGATCCCCCTTAGCAGGCACCCCTCCCATGGGCTGCTTGGGCGGCAGTTCCACCAAAATAGGTGGAGAGACCAGTAAAGGCCAAACCGGTGGACGGGCCACCCCCGCTGGCGGAGGAACCCAGGGGGTCAGTTCCGAGTGGGTTGGCTTTGGCCTAGGAGACGAGAGCCAAGCAATGGCTGGGGTGGACGGCGGAGCTGGCTTCTGCCCGGTCAGAATCAGCTGTTGCCACATAATGCCCTCATAGCGCCGACGGAGTTTGTCGAATCCACTCCTCATCCGAGGAGGAAGAGGACGACCTGTGGCTATGCCCCTTTTTAAAGTACTTATGGCTCTCCCTCGGTTGTGCGGCCGAGGGAGTTCTGGACCCCGATCGAGATCAAGGGGGGTCGACTCAGTCGATCAGGAGACACCGGATCGGTGAAACCACGGTGTCCGGAACTGGATTCTCGACAGGGACACCAGCAGGCTGGGTCTCCTCATCGGGAAATCAAGGTCCAGAGTCCTTTCCAAGGAGTCGTCGGCCACGGCCAGCAACAAAGGATCGATCGGGTCGATGATGATTTTGACCTCATCGGCTTTTTCTTCCGTCACTTGGCTAGACTGGAGATCCGAGAAGCCAGAGGCCGAAGAAGCGATCTCGACCGGAGTTGAGACCGCATGCTCATGGGACTGAGACCACTGTCGGTCCCAAGAGCGCCTTCACTTAGATGAAGACTAACCGGGTTCCTTATCCTTCTTCCGAGGGCGGGAGGAGTGCGAGCCCGCCGGTGTCTTTCCCCGGGTGGGGGAGAGACTAGCACAGCTCCTTAAAGGAACCCGTGAAGGTGGAGCCTAGGTTGAGGGGAACAAAAAAGATTTGATTGGCCAAAACATGGGTGGCTTCTTCCTCGGAACGCTTTCATTTGTTCCAGCTGCTCAGTGGAGCACGCGGCCGCAGAAACCGCCCACCTAGCCTCCTTAGATTTCACCAGATTCCTTTTCTTCGGTCTCCCCAACTTAAGTCGTGCCAAGCGGTCATCCAGAACATTGGGATGGAAGGCCAAGCAGAAACTGCAGGACAAGGTGTCATGGCTGACACCTAGGCAGTAGGTGCAGGAGAGGTGGAGATCGGTGCGCAACATTTTGTGGCCGTAAGGACACCAGCGAAATCCAGGAGAAGATTTCTCTTCCATAATCGAAGACGCAAAAGCGCGATCGATAACTCGAATGAGTTTTAATTTCGGTTAAACCGAAGTATCTGAAGCCAGGGCCTATGAGATGCAGAGCATGAGGGAGGCACTGTATCTTCCAGCGGAAAGGAAGATCTGTTGTCATGGGGCAGAGCCGAGGGTATATACCACCCTGGTGGGTGGGAGGAGCCAGCTTGAAGACTTCCAGCAAGATTTAAAGGGGAAAAGGGAAAGGGACATGCCAAGAAGTGTGGCTAGAACAACATATCTATGTTCCTAGAAGTAACAATTACTGCCTAAGATGATGCGGTGCCCAAGATACAGGTAATCATATTGTAATTACCCAGAATATGCTCTTGTTTCTTTGATTTATATTTTTGAAAGTGCACTCTGATTTTTCTGGGATGACTACAACAATAAAGGCCAAGGTTTTACATGAAACACTTGTCATTTTACATATTAATGTTTATTCTAAACATTCCACACATAATGGTACACAGTAAATTTTTACTAGTATTTGCTGAATTTTGGGAAAGGAGGGCTAACCTCGTCCTGGGGTTTCTGTTATCTGGACTTTAGCAAGGCCTTCGACACTGTGCAGCACAGCAGACTGATTAAGAAAATTGAGCAGCCTAAGGGTGGGATCCAAAGTGATGAATTAGGTTAGAAACTGGTTATCAAGTAAGTGACAGAGGGTGGTGGTTAACAGCACTCACTCTAACGATGGGATAGTGACCAGTGGGATGCAGCAGGATTCAGTACTGGGACCATTCCTCTTCAGTGTCTTCATAAATAATATTGCAGGTGATGCCAAAATCATTAATAGGATGTCCAGTAAGGAAGGGGTGGAAAGAATGCATAGGGAAACTCAGGGAGTGCTCAAGAGCATGGTAGTTTGGGTTTAATGCCAGAAAGAGCAAAATCCTGCAACTAGGGCATAGGAACCCAAAAACTGAGTATAGGATTTGGGAGGGGGTGACTGTCAATCACTAAGCAGGAAAGGGACCTTGGGGTTATCTTATCTGATGAGAACAAAATGGCAGGGCACTGTGACAAAGCAGTAGGCAGGGCCAGTGGGATACTGGGATGCATAGGGAGAGTTTTCTCCAGCAGGAGGCGGGAGGTGGTGTTGCCACTGTCAAATTGCTGGTGAGACCCAACCTGAAGTATTGTGTCTAGTTCTGGAGACCGCACTTCAGAAAAGACATAGACATGGTGGAGGCAGTCCAGAGAAGGGCGCCTAAAATGCTGCAGGGGTTGCACCAAAAGCTGTATGAAGAGACTAAGGTATTTTAGCATATATATCCTGCAAGACAGGAGAGTTGGGAATATGATTGGGATATACAGGTACCTCATGGGGGTGAAAAAGGTACAGGAGAGGAGAGGAGATGAGTTTCCTTCAAATGAGGAAGAGCAGCAGAACCAGAGGCATGTGATAAAGCTGTGTGTGTTGTGGTGGTGGGGGGGGGGTTGTAGGAGGGATGTGAGGAAGTACAGCTGCACTGAAAGGGTAATGGATGACTGGAATAGACTGTCGGCAGAAATAGTGGAGGTGACAAGAGCAGGCTTCAAGCATGTATGGGATAGATATGGGGGAATATTAGGAAATGGGCAGGGAGGAGGGTCACCAGAAATCATTCTGTGGAGACAGACCAGGGCAGGGACCATCTAGGTAGATCGGATGGGCCAGGTGGTCCTTTTCTGACAACAGATTCTGTGTTTCTGTGAAACTGAACCAGACTAAGCTGTTGGTGGTTTTTATTGAATGTTAAGATTTTAGGCTAATTTACTTAGTGTCAGGATAACAACATGAAAGTTATTTACATTCACATTGTTGGAAAAAAAAATAATCTGACCATGCCTTTTGTTGTTTCATTTTTACTCTGGACTTCTTTTATGTGGCTCAAATGATGCACTTTTATTTTTCCTCAGTAGTATTTTATGCTTCTTGCATGACCTCCACTGTGGTCCTTTCTGGCCCTTACACCCTCTTACGTCTTCTCCGTGGTCCTCCATGCCCCCACAGTGGTGGACCATTCAGAATCTGACATGGGAGGTGGGTAGCAAGCACTGGGCATGTTGGCACCAATGTCCAGGCAGCAGCCATTTTTCCACCAGAGTGTTTTTCTTGCCTGCCCTCTGACCCTCCCCATGGCTGGCTTGTTCACACACAACAAACATCCTGACGGAAGAGCATGCTATTGCCATTCCACTTTGTGGGGTTGCTGTGGTTGTGTAATGTTCCACCTAGCCTCCCCAGACTGGGATGCACTGCAGTGGGCAGCCCTTTTCCCAAGTCTGCTCTGAAGTGAGGTTGGACTATCTTTCTCGTGTAAGGTGACTATGTCCTGCCACTTTGGGGCCACACCGAAAGTTGAATTACTTGTTTTCCACTTCTCTGTTTTGGACCCCCCCCCCCCAAAATGCCAACCACTGCACAGAGAGATATTGTTAATGAGACGTGTGAGAAGGTCTCAGAAGCAGGAGTGGTGGATGGGTGGAGGGGTTAGGGCAAGATACAGAAAGGAATACATAAAAATAAAGGAGCAAAAGAATAGCAAGCTCTATTCTACCCTGATCTTATATGACCATACCATCTTATGAAACATAACTGTATGAGCAGTATTCCATGTCCAAGTTTTGTTTGTCTCTGTAGAACAGAACATGATGCTTTTGGCATGAATGACGTGTAACATTGCAGTGTAAAATCTTGGAAACTTTAATAATACAATGTTACCCCCAAAAAAAAGACAAAAAGGATCTTATAATTTGCATTTTTTTTCTTTCAGATTATTGCTTCAGCCAACTTTATGCTATCTGAGCTTTTCCAGTTGGATGAGCCTCAAAAGGAAGAAGCTGACTCTGTACCCAGTGGGAATTCTGATGATAGTTATAGTGAGGAGGAGGAGGATGAGATGCCTGATAGTGATGAAACCAGTTCTTATAGCAACGGATCTGATGCTCCAGATGACAGCAAAGCTGTGGCAATTATTAAGTCTGTTGGAGAGCTGTCTGTACCAGAAAAATATAAATCAACTCATCAGATTAGGGTATGTGATTTTTTTTTTCTTTAGAACTGTTTACGCCCCATGACCACCTACTCCTGCCTTCGGGATCCCCCACCGACCCCAGCCCCATTTGCCTTTCCACCCACTGTCGTGCTGGTGAGGATCCATAAGTAGCAGGGCCTGTGAATGGAGGGAGCCGTCACATACAGTCACAGGGAGACATGTTTGTTTTTTTTCCCTGCCCTCCCAGAGCAACGGTGCGTGCAGCGAGAGCGCGCACGCTTCCGGAAGCCAAGTACTCCTTCCACCCTACCCTATATTAGCATCAGTCCTTGACTCTGCTGTGACACCCGGCCTCTACTGGCTGTCAGACGAGAGCGAGGAACTGTATCTCCCCAATCCGGGAGATGAGTGCAGTCCAGCGACTGCTACAGTCCTGTCCCATCCCTCCACCCAGCCAACCCCTGGCAGCCTGAGCTCGCTCTCGAACTCGGGTGGCCAGCGTGGTGTGAAGTGTGGCATCCAGCGCCTTAACCCTCGGCGCCACCGGGCTGGCTGGGTATGTTACTTGTTTTTAATGGATGGCTTAAACGTAACATACAATACTATAAAATGTGAAATAGTTGTGTACGTTTTAATGTCACAGTTTGGAAACCTTGACAATGCCAGTACAGTTTTGTGGGACCCTATTTCCCCAGTAGAAGCAGCTGTTCTCTGCTGCTCTGTTACATTGCTGGCAGTTAGACCCGAGGGAGGGTTGGAAGCAATTGGATCTCCTTCAGTTATATCAAAGAGAGGGCGTGAGTTGGACCTGAGTCCTTTTGTCCTCTCTGGCTGGCGTTCACATCCTGATTCCCATCTGTGCTGCTGTCCTGTCCACTTGCATCTGTAGTGTCACAAACGGCAACAGTTTTAGCTTCTTTCCATTTCCTATTGTGAGGCACAATGTAAAGGGCGGGAGGAGGCAGGTTTTCTGTGAGTCAGTTGCAGCAGCAGTCGGCAGCCATGTGGTTTATTTGGCCGGTACCAATAAGCACTGTAGTGGATAAAATCATCACAACTTAAATAAAATGAGGTGGTTTGCATCACCGAACACAAACTTCTGTGCTTTGGTTAGGTTTTACGTCTAAATTGTTGTAATATGTTTTTTATAATAAGGCACCAGGATCAGATGACATTCGCCCAAGGATATTAAAAGAAATAGCCGTGGAGACGGCAGAGTCCCTATCTGAAATTATGATCCAATCATTGCTGACTAGCAAGATAACCAGATGATTGGATTGGAGGCACTAGATCTTACTTCGAGACACAGCTCTTGCAGCAGGTTACACCATTAGGACTGAAGCCGGCAGGCATCAGGACCCGACGGAAAAATTCTAGCTAGCTGTCTTCAGCGGGGACCGCTGACGTCGGTCCGCCTCGATGTCAGGGCATTAGTACATGAGGCGGTCCTGCCAGATTCCCCAGTTCTTTCCTGCTGTCGACTTGCATGTCGCCGACCGCCGGTTCAGCTTCTGGCGGCAGCGTGGTAAAGTGTTTTCCCTACGAGGAAATTGATCTCTTTGTTCAGTTTTTCTCTGATGCCTCTCCGACCTCCGGTCACTCCTCGAAGTGCGCCTGTGGGAAGCAGACCCCATTCAAGGATCCGCATTCGGCCTGTGTCCGGTGCCTAGGCCCAGACCACGACACCCGGTCCTGCACCTTTTGCCAGGGTTTCAACAGCAGAACCCGGATCCGTCACCAGAAGGCCCTACAGGCATTCCTACTCCAGGAACAAATCAAGACCTTGGCTTCAAAGGGGGATTCTTCGCAGAAGGCCCGCAAGCATGCTGAGAAGCATAGAGAGAAGGCCCCTTCCAGGTCTCCGTCTAGGACCACCGACTCGCGCAGCTCCGGCTCCAGGTCCGACTGCTCTCCTTCCCGGGCCAGCTCTCAGCCTCCCCCCACTGCGGTGAGAAAGACTTCAGGCTCCTCTTCTCAGGCCAAGACTTCCAGGCCTTCCTCGTCCTCCAAGGCCCTGGCTAAGTTGGGGGATTGTCACCATCACCACAAGTCGGGTTCCCGCCATTCTGAACCCGACATCAGGTCGGCCTCCTTGCCTCCTCCTCCCCAACGGAAGACCAGGGAGCTCACCTCACTTAAGAGGCCGTTGGATCCGACGCCGGTCCCCAGAGCCGTCGTCCGTCAGAAGACCATTGCCGGCCAAGCCATCTCATCACGGACGCCGGTAGGGGACCGCTCATCTCCTATCGAGAAGAGGACCCAGACGCCTCCAACCGA
Organism: Neoceratodus forsteri; assembly: GCA_016271365.2. Taxonomy (NCBI): domain Eukaryota; kingdom Metazoa; phylum Chordata; order Ceratodontiformes; family Ceratodontidae; genus Neoceratodus; species Neoceratodus forsteri. The sequence goes on along the minus strand of CM028135.1, from coordinate 335,679,171 downwards.
CGTCGGTCAGGAGACCATCACTGAGGAGGAGTTGACTCAGCCCGAGGACCAGACGGGCGACCCCGGTCCTGTTGAGACTCCCAGGGAACCCTCTCCACAACCCGAGCCCCCTGTGGAGCCGACGCCGGGACCCGACGACCGACCACCGGCGCCCGGTCCGTCGTCGGGCCTTGCTCTTTCAGAGGTGAAGGAGCTTTTCACTTACTGGTGGGATACCATCAAAAAGGACATGGTCCCCACTCCACCTCCGCTTCCACCTCCTCCTCCTCCTCCTACACCGGTTACTCCTCTGGTTCCTGCGCCCCCTTCTCCATCTGGGTCTGCAGGCCGGTTACCTCCTCCCCAGGAACCCAGGACCCCTCCAAGGGGGAGACCAGATAAAAGGAGACCTCCGTCCAGATCCTCTTCTAGGTCACCTAGTCCCAAGAGGCCCAGAAGACGCCGCCGTTCGCCTTCGACGGAGGACACGGGATCAGAGTTTTCAATATCCAGATCCCCATCTCCCCTCTCCATCCCTTCTCCGGACCCACGTGAGCTGCCAAAGTCTCCTCCGGATGACCCTTCGTTCTCGGATATCATGAGACACATCTAAGAGAACATGGGATGGGATGCGGAAGAGTTAGACCCCGAAAGGCTACGCCTTGCGAAGTGTCTTCGGCAGAAGGACCCCAAGCCTGTGGTGGTGCCACCCTTGGTAGACACTTTAGTGGACGTCACCAAGGCAGCGTGGAAGCGTCCACATTCGCTCCCGGCGATGCCGAAGAAGGCTGACCGCTTGTACAAGGCTCCAAGAGAAGACCAGTACTTGACTCAGCATCCTCAGGCCGACTCTCTGGTCATAACAGCCTCTCATGACCGGTCCCAGAGACCGCAACATTTGAGTACCCTGCCACCGGACCCACAGTCCAAGCAGCTGGACGCCATGGGTAGGCGCACGTATGCTTCCGCTACCTGCGCCATCAGATCCTTGAATTATTTGACCCACATGGTGCAGTTCCAAAATGCCCTGTGGGAGCAGGGTCTGGATGCGGCTGAGAAATTGCCGGAAGGTGAGCAGAAGGAAGAGATGTCGCAGCTCCTCCGTACGGGTTCGGACGTGGGAACCCAAGTGCTACGAGCCGCATACTACTCTGCGGACTCCTCGGCCTGAGCAGCAGCTTCAGGCGTATGCCTCCGGAGGCATTCTTGGCTCTGTGTCTCCGGTTTTACCCTGGACGTCCAGAAAAACATCATGGACGCCACATTCGAGGGAGAAGTTTTGTTTGGTAAACCCTCAGAGAAGATAATTACCAAACTCCAAGAGGCCGGGAAGGCGGTGAGGTCGGTTCAGGCCATGTACCGACCCAAGCTTAGTTCCTTTCGTGGGAACCAAAGCCGATTTCGTGGACAGACGCAGAGACAACAGTCCAGCCCCGTTCCACAACAGAGGGGCTCCGGTTTTCGCAGAGCCCAGGGAAAATAACCCGCAGGTCGAAGCCAGCACACTCCTAAGCTGGTCCAGCTAGCGGGACCCTCAGCCGCCACAGCCTGACTCCTTCCCGGCCCCCGCCCCTCAGGATCAACGGGACGTCATGGTCAGGGGTCGCATTGCGAATTTCCTGCCAGGATGGCAGACTATAACCACCGACAGGTGGGTTCTACAGTTGGTCGGAAGAGGCCACTTTATAGAATTCACGGAAAAGCCACCCTCGAGGCCTCCGTTGCTCTCCCGGTACCAGGGTCAGCACAAGTCATTGATCAGACAAAAAGTACTCATGCTCCTGCAAAAGGGAGCGATACAGTACGTCCCAGAGAACCAGAGAGGACACGGATATTATTCCTACTTCTTCCTGGTTCCAAAGAAAACAGGAGACCTCCGTCCCATTCTGGACCTCAGCGACCTCAATTTGTCGGTCGCCTACAAAAGATTCCGCATGGTAACTCTTCTGGGTCTTATTCCCATGCTGAAGCAGGATGCCTTTTTTTAGCGTCTCTAGATATGCAGGACGCCTACCTGCACATCCCTATAGCTCAAGCGCACAAGAGGTTCCTACGCTTCGAGTTTCTCGACCATCATCTTCAGTTCCGAGCCCTTCCATTTGGGCTGTCATCGGCACCCAGGGTCTTTACCAAATGCATGGCAGTCGTGGCAGCATCTCTAAGGAGACAGGGCCATTACGTGTTCCCGTACCTGGACGAGTGGCTTCTCATGGCCGCCTCCAGAGAGGCGTTGTTACGGGTGATCCAGGGCACCCAGGACCTGTTTCGATCTCTGGGTATCCTAATCAACCACGAGAAGTCTCTCCTGGTACCGTCGCAGAAGCTGCAGTTCATAGGCGCAGTACTGGACACCGTTCAGGGAAGAGCATTTCTTCCAGACGACAGAGCGGAGCGCATCAGATCCCTCATCAGGGAGCTTTCGTTGAACAAGACCGTCCCAGCCAGGTCGGTCCTTCGCTTGCTCGGACACATGGCTGCGGCCATTCCTACTGTCCCTTTCGCAAGGCTCCACATGCGGGTAACTCAGTGGATGCTCAAGGTGCAATGGGACCAAAGGCAAGACCACATGCAGCATCCAGTCAGAATCACGAACACCGCGATTCGAGACTGGCAGTGGTGGCTAGACCCAGGGACACTCTCTATGGGCGTCCCGTTTATAGCGCCGTCCCCGGAGGTAATCCTCACCACAGACGCCTCAGGTCTAGGGTGGGGAGCACACCTGGATGGGGTGAAGTCCCAGGGAACGTGGACCCTTCAGGAGGCCCACCTCCATATCAACGTCCTAGAGATGAGGGCGGTCCTTTATGCCCTGCAGGCATTTCAGTCAGAGATCCCACGAGTACTCTCCTGCTCCAGACAGACAACACGGCGGTGATGTATTACCTCAACAAACAAGGAGGCGCACACTTACCCCTTTGCAGAGAGGCCATGAGGGTGTGGGATTGGCATCCGACGCACGCGAACCTGATCACAGTACATGTTCCCGGGTGGACAACACAATTGCAGACGGCCTGAGTCGCTCCCAGGCCAGAGTCCACGAGTGGGAACTTCTTCAGGAGGTAGCAGAGGATCTGTTTCTTCGATGGGGAACTCCAGAATTGGACTTGTTCGCTTCCCCATCCAACGCAAAACTGCCCAATTTTTGCTCGCTAGATCCAGGGCCTGGTGTTTTCTGGCGAGACGCGTTGTCCCTCTCCTGGGCGGACAGATTCCTCTATGCTTTCCCTCCCTTCCCGTTGATCCAGAGAGTTCTTCTCAAACTGCGCAGGGAGCATGCAACAATGATCCTGGTGGCCCCCTTTCTGGCCCAGACAGATCTGGTTCCCTTTGCTAATACAGCTATCCCGGGAACCTCCGCTCCCGTTGCCATTCAGCTCCCATCTCTTGTCTCAGGAGGAGGGTTCACTGGTCCACCCGGACTTACGTTCACTGAACCTGCATGCATGGCTCCTAGAGACATAGCCATATTGCGACACGGGGTCTCGCAAGAGGTTGCGGAAGTTCTTTCTGCAGCCAGAAAGCCGCCAATGCATGCGACGTATGCCATGAAATGGCCCCATTTTTGTCTATGGTCGCAAGCATGCGGCCTTTCCTCTTTAGGTTGTCCGGTGAAAGGGGTGTTAGAGTACCTGCTCTCCCTTTTCCGTTCGGGTCTCGCCTACTCCTCTATTAAGGTGCACCTCTGTGCCATTTCAGCTTATCACCTTCCGGTGGGACAGCGCACAGTGGCACAATTAGATGCCTGTCAAGAATTCTTGAGAGGAGTGTTACACCTTAGGCCGCTCATTAAGGACCCTGTGCCTCCATGGGACTTGCTCTTTGTCCTGGAGCAACTCACACTCCCCTCCCCCCCCTTTGAACCTGCCGCGGATTGCGAGCTGTGTTTTCTGTCGTGGAAAACGTTGTTTTTGGTTGCTGTTACATCGGCGAGAAGAGTTTCTGAGCTTCATGCTCTCATGTGCAAAGAGCCTTATTTAATTTTCCACCGGGACAGAGTATCCCTGAGGACGAATCCTAAATTTTTGCTTAAGGTGGTTTTCACGATCACTCTCAATCAGGATATTGACCTACCGGTCTACTTCCCTAATTATTCTAACAGAGGAGAGGTGCTGCTTCACACCCTGGATGTTCACCGCAGCTTAAGGTACTACCTGAACAGAACTAAGCAGCTTCGAAATCGGAGCAACTTTTCGTTCCTTTACTGAAAGGATGATGGGCCAACCAGTATCCAAACAGTCCCTGTCTCGCTGGCTTGTCCAGTGCATATCATACTGTTATGATATCAAACAAAAGCCCCTCCCGGGATCAGTCTGGGGCCATTCCACTAGGGGAGTGGCCACCTCCTTTGCAGCACTTCGAAACGTTTCCACTGCTGCCATTTGTGCTGCAGCCACTTGGAGCTCTGTACATACCTTTATCAGGCATTATAGCCTAGACATCGCTTCACGGCGAAGAGCTGGCTTCGGTCTGGCCGTGCTACAGGGTCTCCTGTCCTAGATTCAGGACCTGGAATGTACTTTCTAGTTTCCTCCTCCCAGAGTGTTTGCAAACACTACTGCTTGGGAATCAGTCCTAATGGTGTAACCTACTGCAAGAGCTGTGTCTCGAAGTAAGATAGTACAATTATGTAAGAACTTACCGTAACAGTAGATCTTCGAGAACAGCTCTTGCAGCAGGTACCTTCCCGCCCACCTTCCCCCTTGGAGGAGGCATGGCTTAAGCCTTTGTTAACAGGGATTTTTCCCTTTTGTCTTCTGACGGTGGATCCTCGGTCTCCCTTTTCGATGTCAGCCTGCGGCCGGAAGTCTCCGGCGGGAGAACTGGGGATTCTGGCGGGACCGCCCCCTTATGTACTACGCCTGACGTCGGAGGCGGGACCGACATCAGGGGCGGTCCCCGCTGAAGATAGCTAGCTAGAATTTTTCCGTGGGGTCCTGATGCCTGCCAGCTTCTGCCCTAATGGTGTAACCTGCTGCAAGAGCTGTTCTCGAAGATCTACTGTTACGGTAAGTTCTTACGTAACTGTACTTTATTCTCATCTTGAAAAAGGGCACTGGATCAGGCATAAGTAACTGTAGACCAGTGAGTCTGTCCTGTACTTTAGGTAAAATTGTGGAATCCATTATAATGAATTGCATAGAGGAATTAGTCAAAACTAATCATTTAGAGAACACTGCCCAGCACATTTTCACACACAACAGATCATAGTAGACAAATCTTCTTAGTTTCTTTGATGCAGTTAGGCAGTTGATCAAGATACAGTGCCTTCAGAAAGTATTCACCCCCCTTGGATTTTGTCACATTTTGTTGTGTTACTACCGGAATTTTTAATGCATTGAAATGATTTTTCCCCCTTGATTCACACAGCATACTCAACAATTTAAAGGGCCAAAAATATTTTTGTTGTGTAACAAAAATTTATGAAACATTAAAAAATGAAATATCTTGTTTACTTAAGTATTCAACGCCCTGAGTCAGTGCTTTGTAGAAGTGCCTTTGGCAGCAATTACAGCTTTGAGTCTTCTTGGGTTTGTCTGTATCAGCTTTGCACATCTGGATTTGGGGATTTTCGTCCATTCTTCCTTGCAGATTTGCTCAAGCTCTGTCAAGTTGGATGGGGAGCGTCAGTGATCCGCAATCTTTAAGTCTTTCCACAGATTCTCAATGGGATTCAAGTCTGGACTTTGGCTGGGCCACTCAAGGACATTCACCTTCTTGTTCTGAAGCCACTCCAGTGTTGCTTTGGCTGTATGCTTGGGGTTGTTGTCCTGTTGGAACGTAAATCTTCGCCCCAGTCCAAGGTCTATTGCAGACTGATGCAGGTTCTCCTCAAGGATGTGCCTGTATTTGGCTCCATTCATTGTGTTCTCTATCCTGACAAGTGCCCCAGTCCCTGGCGCTGAAAAGCATCCCAATAACACGATGCTGCCACCACCATGCTTCATGGTTGGGATGGTGTTACACGGGTGATGAGCTGTGTTCGGTTTGTGCCAGGCATAGCGCTTTGCATTCAGGCCAAAGAGTTCAATTTTTGTATCATCAGACAAGAGAATCTTTTGCCACATGGTCTCAGAGTCTGCCGTGTGCCTTCTTGCAAACTCCAGGCATGCTATTATGTGGCCTTTTCTCAGGAGTGGCTTCCGTCTAGCCACTCTCCCATAGAGGCTACGTCTGTGAAGTGCTGCAGAGATTGTTGTCCTCTGGACAGGTTTTCCCATCTCAGCCATAGAACTCTGTAGTTCTGTCAGGTGGTCATTGGGTTCTTGGTCACTTCTCTGACCAAGGTCCTTCTTGCCCGGTTGCTCAGTTTGGGAGGACGGCCTGCTCTAGGAAGGGTCTGGGTGGTTCCGTAATCTTTCCATTTCCTAATGATGGACTTAACTGTGCTCCTGGGAACTTTCAACACCCTAGAAATGTTTTTATACCCCTCCCCAGATCTTTGCCTCCTCACAATTCTATCACGGAGTTCTACGGACAGCTCCTTGGTCTTCATGGTAGAGTTTCTGCTCTGACATGCACTGTTAACAGTGGGACCTTATATAGACAAGTGTATTTCCTCTGAAATCATGTCAACTATTTGAACTGACCACAGGTGGACTCCATTCAAGTTTTAGAGTGATCTCACAAGGAAATTGGATGCACCTGAGCTCAATTTGGAGTGTCATAGCAAAGGGGTGAATACTTATCAAATCAAGACATTTCAGGTTTTTAATTTTAAATTACATGTACAAAAAATTCCAGAAGTTTCATTCCACTTTGACATTATAGAGTAATTTGTGTAGATACGTGACAAAAAAATCCCATATAAATGTGTATTAATTTGAGTTTGCAACATCACAAAATGTGACATAATCCAAAGGGGGGTGAATACTTTCTGAAGGCACTGTATACAGACCAATGTAATCTGTCTGGACCTCAGAAAGGCCTTTGATACAATCCCACACACATAAGGAACTAATAGACAAAACGGCATTGGAATGAAAAAGGCCATTGTAAGACTGATATCCAGCTGGGTCAAAGGGAGTAAACAAAGTGTAAAGATCACTGGCTTTTCATTGACTGGGGGAGATGTACAAGCTGAGTCCCTCAGAGGTTGGTGTTGGGCCAGCACTGTTCAGTATTTAAATCGGTGATATACATGCAAACACCCATGCATGTGTGGCCAGATACACAGATGATACTAAGACTGGGACTATAGTTGAAACTAAGGAACAGATCAGCAGACTGCAAGTTAACCAGGGTAAGGTTGTACAGTGGGCACATAACTCCAAAATGTTCTTCAGCCTAGTAAGTGTTGTGATGCACATAGGAAATAAGAATACACAAAGCAAGTTCTACATGGGGGAGCACAAATTAAAGACAATAGTTGAGAGGGACCTATGGATACTTACAGTAGATAATCTGCAGATGACAACATTGCAATGGGACTGTAAGGAAATGCAGCAAATTAATTGAAACAAACTTCATCAGCAGAGAACCTGGGGTGATCATACCATTATATAGAGCAGTTGTGAGACCGCATATGGAATACTGCACTATGTTTTGGTCACAAAACAGAGTTGAGAGAATGCAGAGGAGGGTTATGAAAATGGTGAGGGGAGACGAGTGCTATGAGGACAGACTGAATGTCTTAAATTTGTTCTCATTGGAAAGAAGATGCTTGGATGATCATGGTATATAAGGCTAATGATAATTTAGATCTAACGGGATGCCTGAATAAATTAAAATACAAGAAGCCACAACTCTCAGTTGCTGGAGCCTTTTAAAACTGAACAGAGAAATCTGTTCTTTAGTCAGAAGGTGGTCTGCAGAGAAGTCTGTTCTTTAGTCAAAAGGTGGTCTCTATGTGAAATAACTTGCTCAGATCTGTGGTTAACAGTCCCACAGTGACCCTTTTTAAGAGGAGACTGGATTACTGTCTAGATACTGTAGTGATACAGGATTCCATTCTGTGATGCAGGCGGACGGACTGAAAAGGCTTTCCTAGTCTGTTTCTGTCTGTATTTCCTATTGCTGTGTTCTTTTATCCGGTACCCTTATAACATACCGTGGCTCATTATCCTGACACCTGCCTGGGCAGTATTGCCCGACAGGTGTAGTATCCTGACACAGTCAATCCCGTTGGCTTCATGCCCGACAGCGTTATGGAGGGCTGAAGTGGCTATTGCTACCTTACCCCAGGTGATGCTCCAGAAAGGAGTGTCTGATCAGGAAGCTGGCCAAGTTGCCCAGGTGGTGTGGGGAGGGCTAAACCACTGGCAGCTTGGCCAGCATACCCTGGAGGCTCAGGTTCTGGTCCAGGCTACAGACCTTTAGGAATTTTGCCCTCGTAACTAATATATTTTACTCCAAAGTCCGCTCCCCTCTGAGTTTATTTATATTAGTTACAGGGGGGTGGCTCAGGAAACAGAGCAAGTCCCCATATTGAAGTGTCTTTGAGGTAGCGGGATGCCTAACATTATATTGTCGGGCATCTGAGTCGTATGGGATTTTTTTAGTTTGGGACCGTAAACTCTGCATCTTCAGTGTTGGGGATACCAATTTCGATCTATCATAGTATATCCATTTATTCCCCGCCCCCCCCGAATTGCCTGCATGAAACTCATATGTGTCTATACCACTTATGTTTGAACTCTCACTGAATTTGCACAGACCACCTTGTTGGGCAATCGCTTCCACCTTTCAACTATCCTCTTCGTAAAAATGAATTTTCTGATGCCTTTCTTAAATCTGAACCTTGTTGCGATACCTGTAGTGTTTTTGTTTGCACTAAATGTTTGAAAGTTGAAGGTTTGCACCGCTGTCCACTTTGTTTATCCCATGTAGAAAACTGAATGATCTTCTTCGGGAGTATCTCAGTCATCGGGTCAGACTGTAGGAACTTCACTGTCGGTGAAGCAGGATCCATATGGATTTTCCAGCAGTATTACTGGGCAGCCCACGCCAGTGTCACCTGCTGATGCTACCAGCACTATAAAGGCATGAGCAGCCCCGCTTCCTCCTCAGTTCTTTCCCACCATTGACACTGTTCGCATGGGTCTCCATGGAAGTCCTGTTTCAGTTCACGCCATTTTCACCTACGACTTTTTCCTTTACTCTAGCTTTTAGAATCTCTTTAAATGAGATTCCTTTACCTTGTTTATATCGAGAGTTACTCTTTCCAGATCTCTCTTCTGTCTCTCCTGCTGTGGAAAGAAGATTGTTTCTTCAGACAACCACAACCTCTGTGTCTGCTGTTTTGGCCCTGACCACGGCATCTCTGACTGTGAGCTATGCCAAAAATTTAACTTTACAGCCCTTAGGCTACGCAAAAAGAATTTGAAGAAATTTCTCATGGAGCAGCAGGTATCCAATTCTGAGCAGGGATCCTCCAGTGACCCTCCTTCCCAGTCGGTGAGTTTGTCAGGCTCCCAGGCCTGAGACAAATCCGGGGGGGGGGGTCATCACAAAAAAGGTAGTGAGCAGGACTGCTCTCCCCCCAGCAGCGATCCCAGATGATGACTTCCTCCTCTGGGGCACTCCTTTTACTGTAGCTGCACCAATGCACTCTGCTGTCCAGGCCTCTGCTTCTCCTAGGCCCCTACTGACAGCACATCCTGCTGCTTCTCAGGGAGGCTGGCCATCGACCCTCAGGTCATCGGCCCCCCGTTCGTAAGCCCTTGAGTCATTGACACTAGCGCCTCCATCGAGGCCTGATGCTTCTCTAGGCCCTCAGGCTCTCAAGACCCAATGGATGGCTCATCGCTCCCTGTGCCGGCAACCCCTCCACCATCTACACACTGTTCTCCTGCTGTCGACCTCAATGACATTTTGGCCAGGATAGCCACAGCCCTGGTGCATCAGTTGGGCTCTTACAGACCTGGGTCCCCCGCGCTGTCGTCAGCCCCATTGTCATCAACACCGCTTAGGCCTTCTCAGGCTGCACCCCATATGCCATCATCAGTCACTCAATTGCCGGACCTCGAGTTGGAACAGGTCGACATTGAGGAGGAGTACCACCCTGACCTCATCCTACCTGAGGAAGAGTAGGAGGAGGAACCTCTTTTTCTCTGGTAGGTCTGTTGGTTTTTCAGTGAGTGAGGACTCTGTTAGACATACTCCCAGGTCCTCCCCGATGATCCTACCCTTTCTAATGTCATAAGGTAGCTGTCCACAGCTATGGGCTTGCATGCTGAAGAAGAGGATGCCACCAGGAGAGAACTGGTGGACTTCTTTGAGATTCCAGAATCCCCCCAAGTCATTCCTCCTGTTCATCCAGCTGTGAGGAATGCAGCTTGGCACTGTCCAGACATGGTTCCTGCCATGCCCTGCAGAGCTGATAAACTCTGTCATACCCCTCAGGGCCTGCCTTATTATGCTGCCCACCCCGAGCTTGACTCTGTGGTCATTGAAGTAGCACATAATGGGTCCAATGTGCCCAGACACCTCAGCTCCCTACCCTCTGATGGGGAATCCAGACAAATTGACCTTCGGGGTAGGAGGGTTTATGCCTCTTTCACCTTAGGACTTCGGATTGGCAGCTATCTATCACATATGGTCAGGTACCAAAACACCATCTAGAAGAAGGGCAAGGTGGCTGCCCAAACCCTCCCAGAATGTTTCCAAAAACAGGAGGTTCTCAGATCTTTGCAGGCCGCTGAGGACATCAGTAAACACCTTCTCAGGGCCTTCTATGACATTTCTGATGCTGGTGCCGTGGATGCTGCCATAGGCATTTACCTTCATAAGCATGCCTGGCTGAGGGTTTCGGGCTTTGCAACAGATGTCCAACAGAAAGTGCTGAATGCCCCACTTCAGTGGCTCGAAGTTATTTGGGCCAGATGTCTAGGACATCATTAATGATTTATAGTCATCTGGCAGGGTTATTAAGTCTCTCCATTTGCGCTACCACACATAGCCTAGGAAAAGACAACACCTGCCCTTTTGCAAAGCGTCCCACAAGTCCGGTGCAGGCTCCTGTCCTCAGGGAAAAAGAAATGCCTCCTCAGCCTTATCTACCCCTCCTCCATGGGGCTCAGTCACAAAGCAACCCAGTGGCGATGGATTAGCCCCAGCGGCGGGATCCGTCTGTGCCTGACTCTTTGCCAGACCCCTTCCCCCCTCAGTCTATGACCAAGAGGTGGTGGTCAGAGGTCGGTTCTCCCTCCATCTCAGCCAGTGGAGAACTATAACTTGAGATGCCTGGATTCTTCAAATAATAGAATGGGGCCACACTCTGGAGCTTATAGAACAGCCCCCAGAGATTCCTCCGGTACCCTCCACCTATCCTGAGCAGGCAGTATAGCGCAGTGGGTTAAGGCTCTGAGTTGCAGATCTGAAAACCTGAGTTTGAATCCCACAGCCGCCTAGGTGCATACTGTGTGATCCTGAGCAAGTCACTTAACTTCCTTGTGCTCCCAGGTCGCATTTGGAAACAAGCTTCAGCTTAGTGTGCTACTCCTGGTTGAACAATGTTCGCTATCCTCCAGCCCATGTAATGGTTGTCACGAACACACTCCTGGGGTCAGGTCCACTGAGCTCACAGTGCCCACCCTTAAGTGCAGTCTGTGATGGGGGGGGCAGGGATACCTTCCTCATCCTTTTTTAATGCTCACCAAGGTCATGACTGCACCTCTGCCACGAGGATCCAGGGTGCCCCTCTAACTCTGGATAAGAGCACAATACTAGTCTCGAGTCTTGTGGCCAGATATGAACCCTGTACAGAACAGGCAGGTGGCTAAAAGCAAGGATGGAGCCAAGTGCAAAAAAAGTACTTACAGACTTGGCAAGGTTGGAGGAATGGTCAAATGTATGGCAGCTTAGATTCAGTGCTAAGAAGTGCAAAGTAATGCACCTGGGAAACAAAAACCCAGGTGAAGAGTACACAGTGGGGGGGGGGGTGAGATACTAACAACAACAAAAATGGAAAGGGACCTGCTTATAGTCATATCAGATGACCTAAAGGTGAGCAAGCAGTGTGAGAGGGCAGTAAGCAGGGCTGGTGGAATACTGGGTTGCATAGGGAGAGGCATCACCAGTAGAAAACAGGAAGGTGTTGTTATTCCTCTGTACAGACAGCCGGTGAGACCCCATCTGGAGTACTGCGTGCAGTTCTGGAGACCTAATCTCCACAAAGACATAGACAGGATGGAGGCAGTCCAGAGGAGGGCAGCTAAAATGGTGCAGGGTCTGCACTAGAAGACATAGCCAGAGAGACTTAAGGAACTTAATATGTATAGCCTCGAGGAGGTAGAGGGGGGACATGATTGAAACTTTCAAATACCTCAAGGGAATCAAAAAAGTCCAAGAGGATAGCATCTTTCAGAAAAAGAGGTGTGCAGGAACAAGGGGGCACAATCTGAAGCTAGAGGGAGGACAGCTCAGAGGTAATGTGAGGAAGTATTTTTTCATGGAGAGGGTTGTGGATGCATGGAACAGCCTTCCTGAGGAGGTTATGGAGTCAAAAACAGTGGTGAAATTCAAGAATGCATGGGACAGACATAAGGCAATTCTCGGGGTGGAGGTTGGAAGAAGTAGGCTGTTGGTTAGCTAGGATCTGCAACTTATCCATTAGGTAGGGAAGTGGGCAAACTGGGTGGGCCAAGCGGTCCTTATCTGCCATCAAATTCTGTGTTTCTATATAACAGACAGCAGCACGGCTACACATCACCACAGGGTATCCAAAAAATGATTCAAGTCGGGCTATAGGCAAAAATTTTATTGCATGAGAACCGCCAACACACATTGCATCGTGCAGCTCCCCATACAGCCAAACATTTTCAGCACAGCTAGCTTTCTCAAGGCTCTTGAGAAAGCATGAGAGATAGCTACGAAAATTCTTGGCTGTATGGGAAGGCACATACAATGATGCGTGGCATTCTTAGTAGAAATACATTTTTGCCTATAGCCTGACTTGAATTGTTTTTTGGATACTCTCTGATGATGTGTAGCCGTGCTGCTATCTGAAATATGAACCCTTTCCTTGGCTATTGCACAAAGGAGGAAGACCCAGGCATGTCACTCTCTTCGGCATAGTAGTCTAAGCCTGATTTGGCCTTCTCCCTACAGGACATGCAACAGCCTGGTTCAAAACCCCTGCAGACTCGTCCCTGAGACTTTATTATTCTTTCTATCCTTCCAGATCCCTTACAGACCCCTTTTCAATTTGATTGCTATTAATGAGACCCCTTTGGCAATAATAGTTTTCACAGAATATTAATAAACCTTCTACAATCACACACACAATATAGAAATGTCACGCAAACAGAATTTCTTTAGAAAAACAAATGTTTTTACTAAAATACTTAATGAATAATACAGTTACAACTGAAAGGGTGTTAGAAAAGTTTTGGTTACAACATAAAACAAATGAAAATTGATATATAGAATAAAACACACTAGAACTGTTAGCTAATCTATACCTTAAAAATTGTAGTGATTTGAAGTCCAGAAAAATTAGATGAAAGTTTTCAGTTTCTTTAGTCCTTGGCAGCCACATTGGGTTTCAGCAGTTTTGTTTCTGGGGTGTGTCAAGCAGTGTGTCCAGATTAAAATGTGTGCCCAAATACCCTGATCTGGGCTATTTATAGTGTTGGCTATCCCAGTCTGTGGATGGAGGCTGGCCTTTCCATTTCCGGCCACTGGGTGTCACTCTTGTGCTTCCCCAACACAATATTCTGCCACCTGGTGGTGTTACCCAGCCTACATTTATGACACCTGACATTACAGTCTCACACAGGTCTGTTAGAAGGATGTGTTATTTCCTATTACCTCACAAAATGAAGTATACGATTAACAGTTTCCTGGGATCAAAGCATTCTGTTTTTCTTGAAGTGAAAAGGGCCATCTCCTGACACTTTATTACTTTTGTTTCCCTTGGGTAGTTAACTTAGAGGAAAACTCTTTGATCAGCTATCCACAAGCTTCTTGACAATAACTTGTCATTTTCCTAGCAAGCAAGGCTGGCCTGCAGGTTAAAAGAAGGTCAAAACCTTTTTTTTTTTTCCTCTAAGTCCAGTCTTTTCGCTAGGTGCATTTGTGCTGACACTGGCATACCTTGGCATGTACATATGCACAGAACTATGTCAAAAAATATATATACACAGAATTATATCTACAACTAAGGGCTAGCAGCTGGGCAACTCGCACAGTGGTTCTTCAGGAGAAGGTACAGTCCCTTCTGCGGAAAGCGGCCATCAAGCCAGTGTCCAGGCGGCAGAAGAGCAGGGGTTTCTACTCCCAAGTTCTTCCTGGTCCTCAAAAGAACAGGAGATCTGAGGCTATTCTAGATCTCAAGGACCTCAGTCTTTATATCCAGTACAAGAAATTCCACATGGTCACTCTGCCAGGCCTGCTGCCCATTCTAAAGCAGGGCAATTGGCCATGCTCCCTGGATATGCAGGACACTTGCTTGCATGTCTCGGTTTGTCCTTCGGATAGGTGGTTTCTTTGGTTTCTCTTTCAGAGCGAACATTACCAATTCAAAGTATTGCCTTTTGGCTTATCCTCTGCGCCATGGGTCTTTACAAAATGTGTAGCAGCAGCAGCTGTTGCCCTCTGGAGAGAAGGCCTGTACTTCTGGCTCCTCAAAGCTCCATCCAGAGATCAGCTCATCAGGACCCTGGAGAGGACCCGCCAGCTGTTTCACTCCCTAGGCATAACTGTCAGTCTGCCCATGTCCGTCTTGATTCCATCCCAGAGGCTGCAGTATGTAGAGGCAGTCCTGGACTCTGTGCAGGGCAGGGCCATTCTGCCACAAAACAGGGTGGAGTGCCTCATTTCCCAGGCTCAGGAAATCACCCAGAGCCGTTATGTCCCCATGAGGGTGTACTTGAGGCTGTTAGGCCTCATGGCTGTGGCCATTGCCATGGTTTCCCTGGCCAGACTGCACATGCGGGTGATCCAGTGGACCCTCCAAGTGCAGTGGGACCAATGTACAGATGACTTGGGGCAGCTAGTTCTGGTCTCCTATCCAGTCCGCAAGGTGCTCCAGTGGTGGATGAACCTTCAAAACCTGTTGCAAGGGGTCCTATTCCTTATCTCCTCTCCCCAGCAGATTCTCACTACAGATTCCTCTGGATTGGGCTGGAGTGTGCACCTGGGTCCTTTTCAGACTCTGGGGACATAGGCCCAGATCAAGACATCTCTGCATATCAATGTCCTCGAGATGCGGGCAGTCCTGTATGTCATGCACACCTTTCAGAATCATCTCCTTCTGGGTTACTTGTTGGTTCAGTTAGACAACCTACATCAACAAGTGAGGGGGAATGCATTCATACCCACTGTACAGGGAGGCCATGAGAGTCTGGTATTGGCACTGGACCACGGTGTGGTCCTCTCAGCAGTCCATGTCCCAGGTGTGCTGAACACCCTGGCGGACAGCCTCAGCCGGACTCAGTCTAGCATGCATGAATGGGAACTTCTGTCGTCCGTCTCAGAAGATCCGTTTTACAGATGGGGTGGTCCGAAGTTGGACCTTTTTGCGTTCCCATTCAGTGCAAAACTGCCCAGTTTCTGCTTACAAGATCTAGGGTCTGGAGTTTTCTGGCGAGTCGCATTGTCCCTTTCTTGGAGTGGTAGGTTATTTTATGCCTTCCTTCCATTTCCCCTGATTCAGAGGGCGCTAATCAAGGTGAGGATGAGGGGGCCAGCATGATCCCGGTCGCACTCTTCTGGCCATAGCAGATATGGTTTCCATTACTGCAACAGTTGGGGGAGGAGCCTCCGGTTCTTCTGCTCCTTTGCAGGGATCTGCTGATGTAGGCTCATGAGTCCCTGGTTCATCTGAACCTCAAGTCCCTTCGCCTGCATGCCTGGCTCCTGAGGACATAGCAGTCGCCCATCTCAGAGTATCTCTGGGTGGCAGGCATCGTCATGGCAGCTCAAAAGCCCTCCACATATGCTATGAAGTGGAAGAGGTTTGCCATTTGGGCTGCCAAGCATCATCTAGATCCTTTTACTTGTCCAGTGAACCAGATTTTGGACTACGTGATATCACTGCCAGACTCCAGTACTCCTCCCTCAGGGTGCACCTTTTGGCTATGTCTGCCTTTCACGAGACCGTGGGCGGTCGTACCGTGGCTCAGATATGTCCCATACATACCTTTCTCACTGGCATCCTGCACCTAAAACCGTCAGTTCGTTCACCTGTCTCGGCTTGGGATTTAAATTTTGTTTCTGAGAAATTTACCCTGTCTCCTTTTGAGCCAGCCGTAAGTTGCAAGCTATGCTTTCTTTCGTGGAAAGCATTATTTTTGGTTAATGTTACTGCTGCTCAAAGGATTTCCGAGCTTTGGGTTCTCTGGTGTGAAGAGCCTTGTTTGATTTTTTTTTTTTTTTTTTTTTTTTTTTTGTTTACACAAAGACAGGGTGTCTTTACGCATGAATCCTAAGTTTCTCCCTAAGGTGGTGTCTGAGTTTACCCTAAACCAATCTATCCACCTACCAGTTTATTTTCCAAAGCATGCCAATCCAGTGGAAGCACTGCTCCATACTTTAGATGTGTGCAGAATTCTGAAATGCTATCTTCTCCGAACTAAGGACTGCAGAAAAACTAAGCAGCTTTTTTGTTTCTTTTGCCCCAGGAAGAGAGGGTGCTAAGGTTTCCAAGCAGTGTTTGTCCAAATAGTTGTCCCATTGTATCATGTTCTGTTGCAACAAGCATGGCAGGGAGTTGCCAGGAGCAGTGAAAGCCCACTCTGTTAGGGGCGTGGCTACCTCTGTGGCCTGTTTCAAGGGGGCCTCAGCCACTGACATTTACGCTGCTGCTATTTGGAGTACTGTTCATACTTTCACCAAGCCCTGCAGTCTGGACATTGCTTCTAGAGTCCGAGCGGGCTTTGGCCAGGCTGTTCTGCAGGGCCTCCTGTCTTAGGCTTTGGTTGGCCTTCCTCCCAGACTGTTCTGCTGCACCTGTAGCTGCTTAGAACTCATACCTACGGTGTGACCTGATGACCGAGATACCCCTGAAGAAGATAGAACAGTTACGTAAGAACTTACCATAACACTAGATTTTCAAGGTAATCTCATTCATCAAGTCTGCTTTCCCTCACACCATCCCACTTCTTGGGGTCCTTTGCTCAGACTAGCTATATGGTGTATCCAGCCTTTTGTTTAGGCCTGAACACCTTTTTCTCTCCTCGGTCCCCCATGGCAAGGGTTTGCTTCCTTAGTCTCTGGGGGAGAAAGAACTAAGGAGGGAGCTGGGCCGCTCACACCTTTATAGGGTTGTTGATGTCAACGTGGGCAGCCACAGTGGTACTACTGGAAAATCTTCCGTGTGGATCCTGCTTCAGTGATGGTGAAGTTCCTGTGGTGTGACCTAATGACTGAGATAAGTTCTTGCATAACTGTTCTTTCTGGGAGTGGTATATGATACACATCCACACAACCCACCTGACTTCCCCTGGCAAGTGGCACACAGATACCTGCTTCTAGCATGGAAGGTCTGACGCCACGGGGCAGTGCTGAGGAGGGTACCAAATGGCTCCCAGTAGTTGTTGCTTCGAAACTTGAGGTGCTGAAGAGAAGGCAACCAGCCCCAAATGTAACAAGTCCAAAGATCCAGCACTCACCAGCAATAAAGGGCACAGAAACAAATCCAAGTAATAAAATGCATATGCAAAGTTTATTGATTCCTGTGCTACACTTGAGCTGTAAGCATAGCGCAGGGATCAATAAATGTTGCATTTGCACTTCATTACTTGGATTTATTTCTGTGCCCTTTATTGCTAGTGAGTGCTGGATCTTTGGACTCGAGGAGGATACCACCCTTGTGGGTGGGAGGAGCTTACCTTGAAGATGTTCTGGTGGGAATTAAAGGAGAGGGAAGACTGCCTAAGTGTGGACATGTATCATATAACACTCCTAGAACTACAAGTACAGGTGAGTAACCCTCATTTCTCGGGACAAGGATATGGTGTTATATCCACACTTCAGGCAGTGTTCCTTTCTCCTTTAAGGCTTGCCAGAACGTCTTCAAGCTGGCTTCTCCCACACACCTGGGTGATAAGTCCTTTGGCACCACCCCGTGACGCAAGATCTTCCTTTCCTTTGGAAGAAGGTGGTTACCTCCTTACCACTCTTGCACTGAAAGGGTCCTTTGCTTATTAAACTTTGTAAATCTTCAAAAACATTGGGCTACTCCTTCTAGTCTCTGGTATGGATGACAGGAAGTCAGCGCTCGGATTTCAAAAATGTGCCTGTGGGCAGAAGATATCTCGGACGGACCTGCAGACAAGTTGGGTCTACTGCCTGGGCCATTAGCATGATCCCCAGGAATGCGGCCTGTGCCGCACTTTCTGTCCATCCACATTGGAGGAGCGCCATTCCTGCCTGCATCTGGGATGTCTGGATGATCGGGATGTGCCCGTCAAATCAAAGGAGGCCCTTCAGGTGGTCTCCGCAGCAGCAGGGTCCGCCGAACAGCTTGCGGCATTTGAGGAAGTTGCAGCCCAGGCCACAGCTCATGCTTCCTCGGCTCCGGCCTTTTTGCTGTTCTCTTTGGGTACCTCCTCTACATGGGCATTCAAAGAACTGAGAGATACACAATTGCAGAAAGGTGGCTCCAAACGCAGACGTGCCTTAATCAAGTAGAATCAAGTAGTAGGCAGGAAAGGAGGGCACTATCCACCAAAACAATAATCCAACTCAGGTTGTTTATTGCAATTTGTAAGCAAAATAAAACAAACGAAAGAGCAAAACGCTATGTAGTACAGGACCCTCTCATACTAGGCCCGACTATTCCTGAAGAAGCGCGCCTGCGCGAAACCGGTCGGCCTAGTGTAAGAGGGTCCTGAACTACATGGCGATTTGTTCATTCGTTTGTTTTATTTTGCTTACAAATTGCAGTAAACAACGTGAGCTGGATTATTATTTTTGGTGGATGTTGCCCTTCTTTCCTGCCTACTGCCCATTGAAAGAACTGTGCCAGGCCCTTCCTACCCATGGGCATGATCCCTCAGGCACTAAGCCAAAATCAGAATCTAAGAAGGAGGCCAAGAAACTGTCTCACCATCGTTCATGGGATCGGGAGCATTCTCGGGACTCCCGATTCCTGCACTTCTCTGGATGTTCCGACTTCTGTCGGTTCTTCGGCCCAGGCCGTTGGCCACACAGTCTCCCATTGGGCCAGTTGGTTGAGACGCAGGTTGATCTTCTGGCCAAGATTTTTCTGGAGCCAGTCGACCCGTTGTCACCAGAAGAGGCTGACACCTCCCTTTGTAAGACTCCATTTCTACCGCTTACTCAGATAGGGATGGACTAGTCCACTAATCCACACCTCTGGACCTTGAGGAGATCTGGCTCGCGCCAGTCCCCTCTGAGATCTACCATCTTTGGCCCCAACGGTTGAGGTCGCAGTCCCGCTTTCGGATCCCCGAGTCGAGCAGCTTGCGTTGATGCTCATGCTCTCAATGCTTGGTTAAGCGCCGCCGCTATTCCTCGGGTGAGGAGAGGCTCAGGCACAAGCTGTGTCAGCATTGTGAGGACTTGATGTGGGAGCAGCTATTCTTCACTGGTGTAAATGCCCGTTCCCGTTTCAGCCCAGGCCATGACTTGGATTTCACCACAGAGGCTGGCAGCCTTCTCCGCCTCAGCAGGAACCGACGTGTAAGGTCCCTACTCTGCCTCTCCACTGATTTTAGTGGAGCCGCCACTGAAACAGTCAACCACAGGCGCTCTGACTAGGGAGGCCTGCCCAGCCTCAGGTCTTCCCCATTGGCTGTCAGTCAGTTACCCCGGACTGTCCTTGGAGGGTCAGGTCAGTGGGGACTCTGGTGGTCGACTGCTTTTCTTTGAATCCTTGGAATCTGACATATTCAGTGTATACAACAAGTGATGATAAACTGAGCATTTTGAGTCTGCTCATTACATACTCAAGTGTGTACAACCTAGACTAGAGAATACTGGATGGGCCACTGTGCACAACCAGTGTGTTTTGCCACAGAGGGGGTTCTAATTCCCTCTGACCTTGAGAGCTAAGCTTGAGAGGTCCATGGGAATCAGAACCCCGAGGTGCAGAACACACTGGTTATGCATAAAGTTGCTCATCCTGTATTTTTTTTATATAGTGTACAAGTATTATGTGACATGTGCACACAGCTGTTCTTTGGCTTTCAGAATGAAACTGACTTGAGCAGTCTCTAGCGGTTCCAGAATGTTGTTATACTATAGAAGGGTGCAGTCATATTCCATGACTTTTGAACTGTGGTACAACAGCATTTTGAATGGAATGGAATGGAATTTTATACAGAACAGTGTTCTACTATATATTATAAAAGTTTACTAGTGCTGCACTGGGCATATGTGTTGTCATCAGTACTGTGAAAGCTGCTGTCTGATCAGTGATAATACTGACATTGAAGATATTCCTTGTGACAGGAGTAACAATAACATATTTTTGATATCTTGCAGTTTATGTTGTCACCAGCCAAGATACCCTTTTATATTGTCATTTTTTTCTGCTCTCGTGTGTGTGTGTGTGTGTGTGTGTGTGTGTGTGTGTGTGTATATATATATATATTTATGCAATAGTTGTGGACCCAAAAGCCATGTGATAAATCCATTTATTTCCACATATGTGTGATAAATGTTAGAACCCCACATTAAAATTTATCACACATATGTGATACATGCAAGCTGTCACTCAGAACTCATTTAGAATGTTTGGCCTCAGTAGCAGTACTAACCATATTCAAATGCAAATAACTTTAAAATTAAAAATGATAGCATGGTACTGTGAGTATGAAAGTTATTCAGCACAAAAATATCTACAAAATAAGTGGTGTTTCATTTAGAGATGCCTTTTAGATTTTTTTTATAATTAGCAAAAACAAGCAGAAAATTGATTTTTTTGTTTCATTTTTTTTTTTTTTTTACAAACAAATGCGAATAACTTTAAAACAAAAAATGATAACTTGGTACTGTGAACACAGTTTGCCCAGCACAAAAATATCTACAAAATGAGTGGTGTTTAATTTATAGATACCTTTCTGATTTTTTTTATAATTGCAAAAAAAACGCAGACAATTTTTTTTCTTTTTCTTCGATAAATGCAAATAACCTTAAAACGAAAAATGACAGCAAGGTACTTTGAGCTCAAAAGTTGTTCAGCACAAAAATATCTACAAAATGAGAGGGGTTTCATGTATAGATACCTATTAGATTTTTTATAATCGGCAAAAAAAATGGCAGAAAATTCAGTTTTTATTAATTTTTGGGATAAACAAATACCCCCCTCCCAAAAAAAAAAAAAGCAGAAACAAATTAATTGTGCATCAGACTTTTTCATTATGTACTGGCCATAATGTAAAATTGGAGCATCCATAGCAACCACTATGCTAAGTGGAGATACACTGGGAAGACCACAAAAAAGTCCATGTAAGTTTACATTAAAATGAAATAAACAATTTGAAACAAAACTCCCTGCGCTGTCCTAAAGGATCCCTATTGCATAAATGGAATACGAAACAGGGACCTTGTGGAATACAGGATTTATTTTCACTCGAGCTGTTTGACCTTGGGCACATCACTCGGATTACGCCATTCTTGAGGTTACCCAAGGTCAAACCTCTCTTGTGAAAATAAATCCTGTATTCCACGGGTTCCTGTTACATATGTATAATATATTAGGACAAGGTAATTCCCTATAGTTACGGTTGCACGACCACGTCTATGTTAAACCCACAATTTTGCACTTTAATAAGTTTGTAACCATTTGACCGATTTGCGTAAAAATTTTGCTTGCACTGTCTGGTACCATAGATCTCTTGATCTGGCAAGTTTTGTTCCTGTCGGTGGTGCAGTTGCGGAGTGATAGAAAATGTGAAATTTACCATTTAGGCGCAAATTCTTTGCTCGTCTCTGCGTCCGAAACACTTTGGGTGTCTGGTCTGAACTTGTTAAGGTATACGAGGTAGGAGTCACTGATGTGTCTTTTAAAGGTTCGGTGAAAAATATAATCTGTTCAAAAGTTATTAAAGTTTAAAGTTTTCCATTATAGCCTATGGGAAAAATTAGATGTGCCATGCGAAAACATGTTTTTCTTTTGCGAAAGCACTTTTTAATCCATGTAAGTTTACATTAACATGAAATAAACAATTTGAAACAAAACTCCCTGCACTATCCTAAAGGATCCCTATTGCATAAATGGAATATGAAACAGGGACCTTATGGAATACAGGATTTATTTTCACTCAAGCTGTTTGACCTTGGGCACATCACTCTGTTTACGCCACTCGTGAGGTTACCCAAGGTCAAACCGCTGTTGTGAAAATAAATCCTGTATTCCACGTTTTTCTTTTGCGAAAGCACTTTTTAGTGGCTCAGATGGGTTTAGTAGTGTTTTACTGCCACCATCTTGTTTTCAGTTAGCGACGGGGGATGCTGTAATTCAAAAAATACTGCCCCTTAGTAAACAACAACAGTTGTGTTTACCTAATCGGTACCTGCCCTGAGGAACAAACACTGTTCTGACATCAGTTTTTCAAAATAATGCCTGGAAATATGGGTTTTCAACTTGGCCATTGGAAGTTTCATAAATTTGCGTAAGTACATTTGTGAAACTTTCACAAATTGCGAAGGTTTCAAAGACGTACTTTTGCAAATTTGCAAAAGTTCAAAAAAATGCTGTGTCTTTGCCACTTCACTGCAAATAAATGGTTTGGACCTTTGGGCTGAAATTTGCACTGTACAAAGGGTTTGCCCCACAGATGTGCCTTTTTCTGGTTTGGTGATCAAATTTACATTGGTTCCATAGTTATAACATTCTGAAGTTTAGAAATTTCCCATCGGATAAGATTGTGGCAGTTGCAGTAACTTTTGACGGCTATATCTCAAACTTTTTGAGAAACAGATGTTTTGCTAAAATCAGCTTAGTACTAAACATGCTCGTGGGTTGCCAGGCCATGATTACAACTGCGGTGGAATTTTTTCCAGTGTTCCTATGGTTACTGAGATACTGTGCCATTTGCATCGCAAGGGTTACTTGGAATGTCTCTAGGCCTGCGCTGTCTCTCTACACTTATGGATAGATGGGAGCACAGGGTCCCCCGTTACGCAGTACTGGGGCCCTGCACTCCCAGAGGGAGATGAGTTCATTAGTGTCTGTACAGTTATGGTTACATTCCGGGCCCTACGCTCCCACATCAGAATCTGAGACAATTACAGTATGCATGCATGGGAGCACAGGGCCCTCACAACACACTACAGACTGATGGCCGTGCACTCCCAGAACCACATACGGGTAAGATTACGCGTTCTCAAAAAGAAGTGAAATTCATTGCAAAAATTCTGTTAATGTATCATTTAGGGTTTTGTATTACAGCAACAAAAGTTTAGAAATGTGGTGTTAGCGTTACCAACTCTACCACCCCACCCTCCATACACCAGCAGACATCGGGGTGTGGCTTGGGTTCGTCGGATCTAACTCTGACCCCATTCTCCTATACTGTACCATCTCGGCTTCCTTGCACATGGAATAGTGTGAGAGTTAGGTCCGACAAACTGAAGGCACACCCCCAGCGCCTGTTGGTGTGTGTGTGGGGGTGGGTAGAGTTGGTAACCCTAACATCAAATTTCCAAACTTTTGTCGCAGTGATAGAAACCTTCACTGATGAATTAACGGAGTTTTTGCAATTAATATATATTCACCAAATTTTCAACAAAGCCTTATATATATATATACTTTCTACATATGCTGAATTGTGTAACTTCTATAACCCAAAGTTTTTTTTTTTTTAAAGGTGAACAGTTCACTTCAAACTACAGCGCTTTTAACTGAAGTGTTACTCTCCACAACATATTGTGACAGTTGGTTTAAGCTTATTGCATAAAGCTGCAAATGCTGATTTATATATTTTTTTATAATGTAATTTTACTTTTGTATTCCTTTTTTGTCCCCTTTTTCAGTCCTGAATGTATTTCTTTCACTTTGACCAGCCCTAATCCGGACACCATTCCCCCTAGCCCAGACACCTGATTTCTCTGGGGTTTACCCAGTCCCTATGTGTCTCCTGCCACATGACTGTATCTGGAAGGGCCCAGTCATCTGTACAGAGCTTTGGGGGACCAGGCTGTTACTCAGTCTCGGCCAGAGTTTGTCTTCCATTTTTTCCCCTGGGACTCAGGTGTGTGCAGTAACACAATATGCATGCCCACCTCTCTGGAGATGCCTTCAGCCTCAAGGTGTAGGGACCTCTTCCTTTGCGTCTGCTTTCCCACTGCCATTCAGATTCCCCCTGGTGGTTGTCAAGAAGGGGGACTGCCCCGGGTGGAGAGCTGTCCAGTGGGCACTCAGTTTTGCCTCCCCCAGCCAGCCCACGAGTGACCTCTGTCCATTTCCTGAACCCAGCAGGCAGTAGCTCTGCTGCCAAGTTTCTAGGCTGGCTTACTAATGCGCTATAAAGAGTACAGCACTTACTTTTTCTTTCTTCTTGCAAATGTTCTTCCATATACTGTACACGTTTTCTTTCCCTTGAGGAAGCTTAGCAGCGCCTGGTGAAGGAACTGCATTTCTAATTTGGTGTTCTTAAGTTAGACGCTTGGGAATTCATGCTTTTCTAATTAACACAGAAAATGACCCCCTCCAGGATGAAGATGATTCTGCCACTTGCCACATGCAAGGGTTGTAGACTGACATGCAAATCCAGATACGTTGTATATTTCAAACCTTTGACTACTGATTGGAGAGACCTGTAGTGACCCATTGTGCTGATGATGTATGTGTCATGCTCGTTTCGTTTATTTTATTGTTTTACATACTTCATTAACCAAGCAGGTGTACTGGCACCTGGCGCCTTTCTCAGGCAGGACCCGGGTATTACAAGTACATTACGTAATGCAGCAGAATAATGCCACAGTTCACATTACAGTGGTTTGAGATAATGGGAAATTGCATACAACATATGGTACCAGGGTGTCACAGTTGTACATTCTTACATTTTTAAATGTAAAAATGCAGAATTGTAAAACAGTGGTGAAGATTAATATGTGTGCAAGTTGGGCATTTAGTTCTAAATACTTAAAAGTTTAAAATTAAAACAAGTTATACACCTTAATTTTTTTTCCCCTAAAGTCCAGCTGTACATTTCCAGTTTGTCATGACACCGAGGAACGCTGTAGACTTGTTCTCTGCTGTGTTCTTGAGGTAAGCTGCCATTCCTACAAGTATTTTACTTACTGTTTCAAGAAATTCACCTTCGTAGAGTTCATCTTAACAGGGTTTCAGTCTGTATGTACACATCTCTTATATACACAGTAAAGCAGTTTCTGAATGAAAAATTTCAAGTCATTTTCTAACACAGCTGATTCTACTAGGACTGTACAACAATGTATCATGCAGCAACCAAGACAGGGAAGGAAGAAGGCAACTATTGCCCATAGAGACCATCACTTCCACTGCTTGGTGGTAGTAATCTTTCAAATTTACCAAATTCACGTATTTAAAGTTTATTTTGAAGTTAACAAAATATTTTGCTTCTGCCGCTTCAGTTGAGAGGCTGTGCCAAATGCTTGCCATGCTCTATGTAAAATAACTTTTTGTTTGTTATTAAAATGTGTGGCCCTTATTTGACAGCCCTGCCCTCTTAATCTAGATTCACTCCCTAAAATGATACACAGATCTGACCTTCATTTGTCATTCTTCACGTCTAAAGAGTAAGTTACATTGTATGCTCCTGTAACCACAATATCTTGATATTATGAAAAGTGGTTCCGTATAGTATATTACAGACCTATGTAAACTCCTTTGGGGGGGATTTGACTGTACCCAGTCTCCAGGGACTGCATCTGAATTTGTGGCTGTTTTTAAGTTCTGATGACGTCCCTGAAGTTTTGGGCTGACATTTTGCCTCCAAGACAAGTGTGTTAAGATTTGCATGAACCACCAAATCACACAGGCAGCCCCCCCCCCCCTTCTGTTTCTGCTGTGGGGCGGTTGGCAGGCAGGCTTTTGGTTCTTTTCTCAGGAGGGCTCGCATCCACTCGTGACTGCATTGCTGTCTCTCGACCCAACCCCCCACGGATTCCCCACGTGGCTGAGAAGTGACTGTCCGAATTGAAGCATCAGGATTGGGGGCAGTCGTTGTCACGGCCCTCTGTCATTCAGCCACAAGCATAGAGAGAAAGAAAGATCTGCTTCGCCAGCGAGGTCACAGTTGCTATTGAGACCAGGTAAATCAGATGCATCATTGCCCACTCCATCAGTGTTGACTACTGCTCCCCACCGACTGTCGATGAGACACCAAAGTTGGGGCTTGGCTTAGGTGCTGCCATACCTACCATGGACAGTAGGACGCCATCATTGTCAGGCCAAGACCCGTTGACATAAGTAGTCTCTGCCCCTTTACAGGGCACTTTTGACTCTCCGGTTGTGCTGGCATCGTTCTCAGAAATGATCAGACGCATTCTGCTTGAACTACCAAGCAGTTATCCCGCTGTTGGGGCCTCCTGGTACTCAGCCCTCGTAAACAGGTTCATCTAGCATGTCGCGAATTCTTCCGTATCAGCCGCCATTGGTGTCTTTGGTGCATTCTGTAGCTCCTGTCATTGATAGAGATGATGACAAAGTAGAATGCAATTCAACCTCATGGATTTAGAGGAGGAATATGAGGGAGAACAATATGTAGCACCTCAGTCTAGTTCTGCCGTCTTATCCTGCAGTGAGGACTCAGTGGTCTGTACCTTGAGATCGCCTCTTGAGGGTTCAGCTTTCCAACCAATGATGCAGCGAATGCAGTTTACCATGGGCTTTGCTGTGGAAGAGGAAGATTCCACAAAAAGAAAGGACATTTTTGAAGGTGCCCTGCTCACCCTCCATTAGAATTCTACCTATATATTCTGCATTAGAGGATGCTACTTTGGCTGCATGATACAGACCAAATTCACTACCTGTAGTTCCTAGAAAGGCTGATAAGCAGTATCGTGCACCGTCTGCCAAGCCATATTATGCTAACCAACCAGAAACTGATTGATCTCACTTTGAGGGGGCTCTTGCAGTAGGTAACACCATTAGAACTGAAGCCGGCAGGTGCCAGGACCCCACGGAAAACTTCTAGCTAGCAGTATACAGCGGGGGACTGTCCCTGACATTGGCCCGCCCCCAACATCCACCTATGGTATACAAGGGATGGTCGCTCAGCCCAACCTCAGTTCTTTTCCCGCCATTGATGCACACAAGTCTGACCTTCACAGACGCCGTCTGCTTTACTCTACTGCCATTTTCTTCATGCTACTCACGCTTTATTATTTTTCAATTTTCTTCAGACTTTACAGTGATCTGTGTGTGTCTTCTTCTCCATCCTCTTTAGTATTGCAGGGGTGAACAAAGAGTGCTTGAGGAAAGCAACTTCCCCACAAGGATATCCATTCATCATGTCTGCTTTGCCTCGACCCGGACCATGACAATGAAGCCTGCCAGCACTGCCAGGATTTTAACCAGCGCACCAGACTTCACTGCCAGAAGACCCTGGAAGCCTTCCTGCTGCAGCAAAATCTTACAGCGATGGAGAAGGAGCTCCACAAAAGTACCTAGTCTTCCCCGGCCTCTGGGGCTTCCATGTCATCAGCCAAAGAGAAGCTGTCTTCAGGAAAGTACAAACACCGGGAGAAGCACAGGAACAAACCCCCAGTCAGCTTCCCCTCCAGATCCCCACACAAGTCAGGTACCGAACATGGGTCTTCCTCCTGCCGGAGGTCTGCCTGTTCCACTCCAGCAGCCCTCTCTCCTTCCAGGCCCCCAGTGGTCAAACCACCCGCTCTCCTTACTGTCTCGGGCAGTGGTTCTTTGGGGCTCGATACTTCATCCCCAGCCTCTCAGCCCCTGAACTTCAGGCACATTCAGCAGGAAGGTCCCCAGCTAGGTGGGTCCTTCTTGTGCTGCGGGTCCTTGCCCATTGCCTTCCCAGTGGAGGCATCTGCTAAGTCTGTTCCGATGCTTCCAGGTGATGCCAGGGGCATGCGCCCACCTCCCCCATAAAAGTGACACCTCTGCCCCCCGGCACAGGCTTCCATTACTAGGCTGGTGCTGGCTGTATCACCAGACCGGTCGGTATCAGCCCACGTCTGTCCCGTCGACGCCAGTCACCCCTGGTGATACCTCAGCCATCATCTCCTATCCCTCCACAGTTGCTGGCTGGCCCTGTTGTCACACTGCCGGCTACCGATGGACTGACGCCCTGACTCTCGACTCAAGTCACATCGACGCCAGATGGTTCCCTACCCCAGGGACCAATGCCGAGTTAATCGAAGCTAGTGGATCCGACACCAGGGTTACTGCAGCCGAAGGAACCAACGCCGGGGCCCTCTCAGCCTACCCCACAGATGCCGGTTCCCCCAGTCATGCTTCAGAACTCGCCCATGGACCTTAATGCCCTTTTTTCGGCCTGGTTTGTGTACTTTAAGGATAAGGAGGCCACGAAAGATACTCCGACTCCGAGGGACCCTCCTACCAACTCAACTAAGGAGCAGGTTCCCCCAGGAAGTCCCCGCTGCCACCTCCTAAGACGCCTACTCCACAACCAGATTGAGCTGGTGCCAGATGTCTGAGGACCCACTGATGTAGGCATCATTGCTCACCCTTTCCGGACTCAGTCGAGTCAAGGGGATATTATTCCTCCTGCTCTTATGATGATTCCAGAGATTCTGACCTACCGTCTGAACCAGAGGAGCCCAAATACACCCCGTGGTCTCCTCCAGATGACCCAACTTTCATTGATGTGATGAAGCACATCCAGGCCCTTATGTGTTGGGACACGGAGGAAGTGGATCGCGAGCGACGTCGACTAGCCGCTTCCTTCCATAAGGAGGAGTCATTGCCTTTAGTCGTTCCTCCTCTTTTTGACTCCTTCAATTATGTCAATAGGGCTGCTTGGAAACACCCCTCTACTACACCGGTGGCGTCTAAGAAGGCAGATCACCTGTATAATACCCCAAAGGATGAACCTTTTTATGAGGAGCACCCAGAAGCTGACTTGGTCGTTATTAACACAGCCCATGACCGTTCTAAGCGGCCCCCGGACATTAGCACTCAGCCTCCTAACAAGCACTCTAGGCAGACTGACAATTTTGGTAAGAAGACCTATTCTTCAGCCACCTGCACTATCCGTTCCCTAAACTTCCTAGCCCACATGGTTCAATATCAGAATGCCCTGTGGGAGAAGGCTTTTGAGGTGGCACAGACTCAGCCTGATCTTCCTGGAAAGGTTGAACTGTTACGCCTTCTAAAGTCTGGCTCTGATGTGGGGACTTGCATTCTCCGAGCCTCTTATGACTCTGTGGACTCCTCAGGTAGGGCTGCGGCTATGGGAGTTTGCCTTCTTTGCTACTTCTGGCTTAGGGTCTCCGGTTTTGCTCCAGATGTCCAGTCTAAGATTCTGGATGCCCCTCTCAGAGGCCCAGTTTTGTTTGGTGAGGATTCTCAAAATGTAATCACTCGCCTCCAAAAGTCGGTCAAGGCTGTATGTTCGGTTCAAACTTTGTACCAATCTCAGCCTAAATTGTCCCAGTGGCAGTCCTTTTATCGCACCCCCAAGCAACAACCCAGAGGCCAACAGCCCAGAAGTGCCTTTAAGAGAAAGGCTGCTTCTAGGATCGTGGATATGTTGTTCATTCACAGTGATTGGCATGTCCCTTTCCCCTTTAATTCTTGCCAGAAGGTCTTCAAGCTGGCTCCTCCCACCCACTTGGGTGATATAACCCTCAGCTCTGCTCCATGATGCCACCAGATCTTCCTTTCCACTGGAAGATACAGCTTCCCTTCTCCTCACTCCCGTGTTTAGTAGGCCCTTTTGCTCTAAAACTCGGTTTTACCGATCAGGATTCTTCAAATCGCTGAAAACAGATTCGTTCTAGTGACCGCGATGGAGGACAGGTCCTCGTCTGGGTTCTGCCAGTGTCCCTGCAGGCAGAAAATGTCTCGATTGGACCCGCATGCCATGTGCATGTACTGCCTGGGTCACGATCATGATGCTCAGGCCAGTGACTTATGTCGTTCTTTTCATCCAGATGTTTTGGATGACCGCCTCGTGTGTCTCCAGCTTGGATGTCCGGAAAAACGGCACCCACCAATCAAATCAGAGGATGTGCACTGTGTGATCTCCGTGGAACAATTGGAACATATGAAGGCCTTTGAAGAACAGGCGGCTCGTGCCGCTGAGCTCTCATCTTCGCCCTCAGTTTTTTTTCCCCACTAAAACTGGGTTTCTCTTTCTTGGGTTCCTTTAAGGAGCTGGTCCAATCCCTTCCCACTTGCGGGGAAGGCCCTGGCTCGCGCATCTGCAGGTCCCCAAAGAAGGAATCTGAGGAACCAAGTGAAACTACATCTTGTCAACATCGCTCTTGCAACAGAGAGCGATCTCAGTCCCAGGAGGCTCCTCCTCCTTCGACTTTGGATGATGTGGCCTTGGCCGCCTACCTCACAGTGTCCCCATCAGTTCAGCCCACCCAGATGCGGGACGACGATCCGATCGAGATTATCCTCGACACCGTCGACCTGTTGACCGAAGAGGCAGACAACTCCTTGTATAGGACTCCGGTCCTATCGGACCTTGCTGATGAGGTGACCCAGCCAGCTGGGATGCCCCGGGCAGTGGTTGTCCCGGACCTGGAGGAACCGGGGTTATCCCCAACTTCTCCTGAGCATCCCTGTCGGTCAACGTCTAGGTCTGGGACATCCTCGACCAAAAGGCCAAGGAAGTCACATAAACGGCACACCAAAAAG
Organism: Neoceratodus forsteri; assembly: GCA_016271365.2. Lineage (NCBI taxonomy): Eukaryota > Metazoa > Chordata > Ceratodontiformes > Ceratodontidae > Neoceratodus > Neoceratodus forsteri. The sequence continues at coordinate 335,648,498 of CM028135.1, read as the reverse complement.
CAGCACTGCCATTCATCCTCATCCTCCTCGGATGAGGGGAGGCTCCAACTCATGTTGCGTCAACCCTACGAGGACATGCTGTAGCAGCAGCTAGTTCTGGCTTGGCGGAAGGTGGTCCCTTCAACCCTGGCCATTACCTGGCTGTCGTCCACCAGGTCGTCACCCTCCAGGCTGTCATTGACCACCCTGGGGTCGGTCGTTGCCGCCCCTCCGCCTGTGGAACTGGTGACGTCCCTCCCGACTTAGCCAGAGTTGGTCTGTTCACCTATTTTGGTGGCGTCGCCACTGAAACAGTCTCCCCGGGGGCTCCCCCCAAAGAGTCTCGGCCTGCCTCAGTCCTCCTGCAGAGGCTGTCCGTCACTCTTACTCCCGACCACCTGCGGCAGGTTCTCAGTGACTCCGGTAGCAGACAACTATACCCGGACTCCTTGGAGTCCGAAGCCTCGAAATTGGCATCTCGTTCTCGGGATGATGATGCCATGAGTGGAAAGAACTGGACAGGGACAGGATCAGTTGTGTTCCAGGACAGTAGCTGCTGCTGTTGTTTTCACAGGGTTCTTGTGGATTTTACTTGGTAGGTTAGTTCTTTTCTTTCTTACTTCTAAGGGGCTAGCAGGGTATTGTTTTTGGGGATGCTGGATGTTTGTAAACTGATTTGGTGGCTGTAAGTGGGGCTCTTTTTGTGGATGTTTCACTGTGTAACAGGCTGCGCTGGTAGAGGCCTATTTCTTCTGATTTCAAACCTATTTGGTGGGATTTGCTTGGGCCTGGTTCTTTAGCTGCAGGGCTTGGAGGGGAGACACAGGGCTGATACACTCTCTCTTGTCAGGTGTCTGCCCCACCCCTCCCTCCCCAGAAGTCTGCAAATTTATAGGGGAACACCTGCCCTGCAATTGGAGGAAAAGGCTGCTGGTGCAGCTCATGTAGTTCTAGCCACTGGGGGTTGGATTTAAAGGCTGGGAGAGAGGAGCTTAGGGAGTTGTTCATTTCCCTTATAAGTTTAATGTGTTGTACTGCACCTAGTAACAGGGTTACTGGTGTACAGTGGGACTGTCTCTAAGATTAGTGGGTGACCTGATTAGGCAGTAGGGGTATCTTGGACTAGGGGAGACCTGGTGGCTCACCAAGGAAACCTATTTGGAAGGGGATGGAACCACACATCATTAGGGCGCATCTTTGGGAGGGTGGTGGGGTGCACAGGGTGTGGAGCAGCCATGATACTGGACTGGGCTTGGAGTTTGGTGGTTGCCCAGTATGCTCCAGCTAGCACAGCTTAGGAGGAGGTTGCAGGGATGAGGGAAAGCTGGGGAAGGGGGTGGTATGGTTGGGGAAGGGGCTGGAAATCTCCCACAGGGTTGCACCAAGCACTGGGGGTGGGGGTATAAGGGAAAGGAGTGCAGGAGAATACTCAGGGTCACATAGGGACCCTGGCAGAGGGTCCAAAGGACACTACCAAAGGAAGCAGGCAGGTAACTGGGGACCCTCACAAAGGGGGATGGAGGACAACATTCTCAGGAAGTAGGCAGATGGCCAGGGCTGGACAGAAAGAAGCAAAGGCGGGGAGGTGGATCAGACCTTATACTCAGTAACCACTTCAATTCTCTTCTTCTGCTCAAGGATGAGGGGTGATGTAGCCAGACAGAGGTGGTTAGAGACGAAAGGGTGTGGGAGTGGAGGCAGGAGGCAGGGGCCAGATAGGAAGAACAGGGGGGACCTGGAATGCAGGAGAATGGGGAGCATGAATCAGAGCAGGAGGAGCAGGGGAAGAGGGAGGAAGCGCAAGGAGAAGGACCAGTTGGGAGGAAAGGTAAAGGAGAAGGACCAGAAGTACAAGGAGGATTCAGTAAAGGGAGCTGAGGGTTTGGGCCAGGGGAGCCTGACGAGCAAGGAGGAACTAAATGGAGACAGGAAGGAAGGGAGGATGAGTCAGGCTAGTTTAGCAGATGGGGGAAGGACCAGTTGCGAGGCAGTGAGGGGAATTAGCAAGGTACAGAAGGATACTCAGGAGGAGGAGGGCACAGGATTGGAGGAGGGGTGGCCATGGTAAATAAGGAGGGGTGGCATGTGGCACCCAGATGAGAGGAGGAACAAGAGCCAGCTGGGTGGGAGGGCCGGTAGAAAGGATGAGGGACATGGAAGGGGAATGGAGGAAAAGGAGTGGTCAGAATGCTCTGCTGGGGATTCTATGATCAGGGGTATCAAATGGGATAGGGAGGGAGAAGCCTGGCCAGTTAGAACAAGATGCTTCCCTGGACTAATGGTGCACAGGGCTAAGCACGAGGCATATCAGCTGGCAAAGGACTGTGGGGGTTCCCAGACATACTGGTCCACCTGGGTACAAATGACATTGGGAAATAGCGAGCTAGAGATACAGGCAAGATTCAGGGAGCTCTGGGGTCTGTCATGGCATAGGATGCACAGTTTCCTTCTCAGAAATCCTGCCAGTGCCAAGGGCTAGTGGGGAACACAAAAGGAAAATTAGGGAGATAAACCAGTGGCTCAGGGAGTGGTGTGAGGCCAGAGGGTATGGGTTGATGGGGGATTGGGGGGAGACCTGGGAGGATAAGGAGCTGTATGCTAGAGATAGACTACATCTCAATTTGGAGGGGAGGGGAATCCTTAAGTTGAAAATAGAGGAGTTCATTGGTGAAAAGTGGGGTTTAAACTTGTGAAGGGGGTGGGATGGGAGAAAAGGCTGTCAAGGGGGTGCCGATAAAGGAGGGACTCTGTCTCCACCCCCCTGGGGACCAGGAGGATTGCAGGAAAAGGCCAACTGGCAAAGTGCAGACCAGGAGAAAACAGAATCCCCATGGGAACACGAGCAGGGGAAATGGAACTATAGGGAAAGGGTGGAAGGTAGTCCTGCTAAATGCCAGGAGCTTGGGCAATAAAATGCCTGAGCTCCAGGTGATGTTAACTGAGGGAGCAGTGGATGTGGCAGCGGTCACTGAGACTTGGGCCACTGCAAGACATGACTGGGACCTGAACCTGGAGGGTTACACTATGTTCAGGAAGGACAGGGGAGGGAAGGGAGGAGGGTAGCAATGGTCAAAAACCTGCATTGGCATAGGGGGAGTAGAGGAGGCGGAGGGAACCGTGGAGGCGATTTGGGTCACCTTGATAACAAGGGGGGGGCAAGAGAGTAAAAATAGGAGTGGTGTATAGACCCCCTGCCCTGGCGGAGGAGCTGGAGGACAGTCTGGTGGCAGATGTTAGGAGACACTGCAGACTGGGCAGAGGAAAGGTGGTGGTGTTGGGGGACTTAAACATGCCAGGAACAGACTTGGGAGACTATGACATCCTCTGTGACCAGGGAACAGAGGTTGTTGGATGTCTTTCAAGACGCGTTCCTAACTCAGCAGGTGAGGGAACCGACCAGGGAGGCACGGGTACTGGATGTGGTCCTGGCAGACAGTGACCAGATTAGGGGCCTGGCGGGGCCATGCCACGGTCTGGTTCTGCCTGGACCTAGGAGGGGTAGAAGGCTGCACAAAGACGGAAGTAACCGACTTCAGGGGGGCGGATTTTAAGGAAATGGGAAGGATCCTTAAGGAGCATTTGGATGGGACTGGGTCAGACATGGGCGCTGATAGTAGGTGGGAAATCATCAGGAGAGGGTGCAGGATGCTACCAGCACCTGTGCAAGAGTAAGACGAAAATCGGTGGGGCCCAAAACCCTGTTGGTGGACCAGGGAGGTCCAGGAGATGGTGTGGGAAAGAAAGCAGCCTATAAGAAATTCAAGTGCTCAAGGTGAAAGGGATCGGAAGTGCAGAGCTGATGGCTGAAGGGCCACTAGAGTGGTGAGGCGGCTAAGGCAGGAAGGGCAGAACCTGGCCGGGGAAATTAGGAGAAAGGGTTCTTTAGATACATTGGGGAAAGACGAAGGGTGAAGGGGCAGATTAGCAGGATTAAACGGGAGAGATGGGCACAAGACCCAGGGAGCAGGCTGAGATACTAAATAGGTACTTCACCTCCCAGTTTTCTGGGGAAATTAGGGATGCTGCATCATACATGGGAGGAGCAGAGATAATGAGGAGGGGGGACCCTTACCGATCGGCAGGTCTGGGGAGAGGGGGAGGCATCACTGGCAGGTGGGGGGAGGGCTAAGCAGGGAAGAGGTACCAGAAGTGGAAATCGCAGCAGAGAGAGTGAGGGAAGCCCTCAGCTCCCTTAAGACGGAGAAAGCACCGGGGCCGGATAAATTACATCCTAGAGTGCTAAAGGAACTTGCAGATGTCCTGGCGAAACCCCTGGCAGAGCTTTTCACCATCTCTCTGAGGACAGGGTGGGTGCCCCAAGACTGGAAGGTGGCGCATGTAGTGCCTATCCACAGAGGGGATCAAGGGAGCTGGCAGGGAACTACAGGCCTGTCAGCCTGACATCGGTGGTGGGCAAGGTGATGGAGAGCATTGTCAAGGAGGCTGGGGGGACCTGGATAAGTCAGGGTGCCTGGACGATAGACAGCATGGATTCATCCAGGGAAATTGTGTCAGACAAACCTGGTGGAGTTCTATGACTGGGTGACAAGTGCCTTGGACCTGGGTAGACCAGTGGATGTCCTCTTTCTAGACTTCAGCAAGGCATTTGACTCTGTTCCTCACGTGGGCCTGTTGGATAAGCTAGGAGAAATGGGGGTGGGAAACCAGATGATCAGATGGATAGGCAATTGGCTCCAGGACCGGACCCAGAGGGTCGTAGTTGGTGGGATAGTCTCATCCCCAAGGAGGGTCATTAGTGGGGTCCCACAGGGATCAGTCCTTGGGCCCCTTCTGTTCAACGCCTACGTATCTTACATAAGGACAGGAATCAGGAGTGAGATGAGTCTCTTTGCAGATGACTCGAAACTGGGGGCGGTGGTGGATGGGGAGGAGGGGAGGGTGGCCCTGCAGGGGGACCTGGAGGCTCTGGAAAGATGGTCTAGAAAGTGGAAGCTGAGGTTCAGTGCAGGAAATGCAAGGTACTCCCACCTGGGGCCAGAACCCAGGCCAAGTGTACACACCCTGGGGAAATACTACAAGTCTCAATGGCTAAGAGGGACCTGGGGTGGTGGTGGATGTCAAGATGAACAACTCTGAGACTTGTAGGAGGGCAGCAGCCAAGGCCAACAGGATGCTGGGATGCATCACTAAGGGATCACCTCCAGAAGGAGGGAAGTGATACTTCCTCTGTATAACTGCTTGGTGAGGCGCACCTGGAGTACTGTGTGCAGTTTTGGAGGCCACACTTAAGAGGGACATTAACCTCCTGGAGAGGGTCAGAGGAGGGCAACAAAATGATTTGGAGCTTGGGGGACAGGACCTATGAGGAGAGGCTCGAAGAGCTAAATATAGTACACATTGAAGAGAGAAGGGACCGGGTCATGAAGAGGTCTTCAGGTACATGAAGAGGGTAAATAGGGAGGAACAGTCAGGGTGCTTGAAGGAAGGAGGAAGGGCCACTAGAGGGCATGGGTGGAAGCTGGAGGGGAAGATTCAGGGAGAAAGGGGAGGTGCTACTTCACTGAGAGGGTGGTGGAGCCATGGAATGCACTACCTAGGGGGCTGGTGGAGGCAGAGACAGTGGAGGGGTTCAAGAGGGGGTGGGACAGGTACAGGGGAAGGGTTCAGGAAGCAAAATCCAATGCAGCAAGAATATCCGGAACTGGGAAGGGAGAAGCCAGAGAAGGCGAGGGGGACAGCAAGGTCAGCACCCAGGATGGGGGCTGACCAAACGAGCAGACACGAAAGACCGTTAGGCCTATTCTGCTGGCATTTTAGTATGTTAGTATGAGTCTTTCTGTGGAGGAGGAGCCCACTTCCTTTATGGGCATCCTCTGTCTCATCTCCGAGTCCACTGGGATGAAGCTTGAGCCCATTGAGAAATGGGTCGAAGAATACCACTTAACTGACATCCTCAGAAGAGATGATTCTCTGACCGAGGCCTTTCCAGTAGCTGAAGCCATTATTGGCGTAGCACTGGAACTCTGGCAGCACCCAGCTTCCTGCCCCTCACTGTCTGCCTAGATGGCCCGCAAGTACGCTGTACCTACTGGCTCCCTTTCAGGATTTACACAGCATCCCTCGGCTGAGGGAGTGGTGAACAAGTCTGTGTTCAGGTGGATTGGGAGCTCAGGAGACTCCTATAGACCGCCAGATAATGAATCCAAGAAACTGGATCAGTCCGCCCGCAAGGTCTATGCCGCCTCGTCGCTTGGCCTCCGTTAGGGGAGTTCGACTGTGATTATGACACACTTCTGTCACGCCCTGTTGAGCTCCCTAGATGAGGTGCTCCCTTACCTTCCTGTGGACCTTCAGACAACAGTCAAACAGGTTTGGGACCAGGGCTGGGCTTTTGCTAGGCAGCAACTCCAAACGGCCTTGGACTTCACGGATTCCTGTACCCGTTCAGTAGCAGCCATGGTCACCATGTGCTGCAGGGCTTGGTTGCGGGTCTCGACTTTCACGGCCGACACCCAGCACAAGTTAGTAGATGTCCCGCTCCTGGCTACCGACTCGTTCGCTCCAGAAGTGGACGGTCACCTTGAGCGTATTGAGAAGTCCAGTACTACGTTGAACTCCACTATGTCTGCCCAAAAGGAATCCCAAGGTTCAAAGAAGCAGAAGCAATTTCATCCTTCTGCCCCTGCAGCCAAGTAGCCCCAGTTTCAATCTGGGTAGCAGCAGCAGGCCCAGTTTTGGTGCTGTCGGCCCAAGTCAGACGCTCAGCCACGCAAACCAGGAGGAAAAGGTCCAGGCAGTCCTGCTTCCAGATCCTCCTCTTCCAGGCCTGCTCAGTGACGGGATGGGGGGTGACCAGCCCCATACCTGTCACGCCTGCTCTGGGTCCTCGTGTGGGGGACCGGCTCCGCCACTTCCATTCCACCTGGTCCGCTGTTACCATAGACAGGTGGGTGTTGGAAGTGGTCAGTCAGGAACTGCCTCTGGAGTTAGAGCAGTGCCTACCAAACTGAGCCCGCGCCCCACGCAAGGAAAGGGTATCAGTTCACACTTTGTCGGCTCTCGGAGACGACATAGTCCAACTCCTTCTCGAGGTAGTGGCCCGAGTTACAGATCCCCCAGTCAATCCAGGGTTCATTTCCAAGTACTTCCTGGTCCCGAAATGGATGGGGGCTGATGCCCCATTCTGGATCTGTTATGACCTGAATCAGTATCTCAGGTCACGCACCTTTCGGATGGTAACTCTGTCCCAGATCATACCACCTCTTGAGTAATACATGGGGTTTTGCTCCCAGGATCTTCAGGATGCGTTTTTCCACGTCCCATCCGTCCGTCACACCAAAGTTTTCTCTGCTTCCGAGCAGAGGGAAACCCTCTCTGAGTTCCAAGCCATGCCATTCGGCCTGTCATCGGCTCCCTGGGTCTTCACCAAATGCATTGCAGTGGTGGCAGCCCATCTTTGGTGTCCAGGGGTCAGGGTGTACCCTTACCTCTGATTGGCTCATAGTGGGTCCCTCCAGGTTGGAGGCGGAGATGTCCAGGGATCTGGCCTTCCAGACCTGTCTCAGACTTGGCCTCCTGGTCAACATGGCCAAGTAAGAACTCGTGCCATTGCAGGTGATCTGCTTCATTGGGACAGAGCTTGACTCTTGCCGAGACAGAGCCCAGCTCCCGGCAGACAGGGTGGAGGCTCTGTCCTACTTTGCCCAGTCATTTCTGGTTGGGCAGTTGCGCCCTGCCTGGGACTTCCTGTGTCTTTTGGGTTACATGGTGGCCTGCACCACCATGGTCTGGGCCTGGTGGCGAATGTATCCCATTCAGTGGGGCTTGGCCAGCCAGTGGTCCCAGCGACAGGGTCATTTTGACCAGCTGGTCACAGTAACTCAGAGACTTTGGGATGCTATCCAGTGGTGGACCGTCCTAGAACATGTGCAGGGAGGTATCCCATTTGTCCGCCCTGAGCCAAGGGTTGTCCTTATAGCCAGGGCCCTGAGTTGTCCGCGATTCCGCGGATGCGGCAAACCGCAGAAATATCTGGAATTTGCCATCACCCATGGAATTCGCGGCTGCCCGCGGAACAAACGTCCGCTTCATTTGCCGACGGGGGTACCCAGTCCCCCGTCGGCTTCACTGTCCCCACTCAAATGCTACATGCCAGGCTCGAGCCCACCCCAGCGTGGCAATCATGATTTTGCCGACGGGGTGCCCAATCCCCCATCGGCTGAGACGCCTCCAACAGGTCCTTGGCCCGCACGAGAGCCCACCCCAGCGTGGCAAGCCATTCAATAGTTTTGCGGCCAGGGGTGCCCAATCCCCGTCGGCTGAAGCCCCCCCCAAGAGTCGTTGTGCCACGCTGAGAGCCCACCCCAAGCATGGCAAGCGGTCCCATAGCGTCTTTTTTTTTCCCCTGTAAAACAAAAAACTGTCCCACAGCGTCTCGACCCCCTCCCACATCCGCACCCACCCTGCACCCAGCCTCCCCACCCCCACCCCATACCCACCTCCGGACTCCAGTAGCACGATCTTGATGGACCCGGGAACACGTTTGCACTCTTCAAAGGACTACCATGAACTGAGGAAATGCCAGTAAGCTGTATAATGGGCTAGATAGGAGGGTTCAACTTTGCATATCTCAGACATTTTGGGATTTTGCAAATTTTCAACATGGGTTTTGGGACCCCTTCTCATGAATGATGTCACTGTCATGGCGTTATTGGACTCGAAGGTGATTTCGGCGCAGTGACTGTGCAGTGACTCGAAATCACCCTTCGGGACCGAATACCGCCATGACAGTGACATCATTCATGAGAAGGTGCCCAAAACCCCATGTTGAAAAATTTGGTGCCAAAATTCAAAAATGACTGTTTAACGAGCGTGCTGCAGCTCCTCACGTAGCTCGTAAGTTCATGAAATTTCAATATTTTCACTCCAGAGTTTCAACATTGCCATTTCACCACACTGTCTTATGAGCAGTACAGCTGTCATTTTCACATCTCACCCAAAATGTGTTTCCACCCTTGTAGCGCAGAATGGCGCGCAGTCGGTATCTTGAAATCAATGTACAGGACAAATTAAAAAATCACAGTGACACTGTTCATGAGCAGAGGTCTTGAAATGGCTATGTTGAAAATTTGGTGAAAAATTCCAAAAATGACTGTTTAACAGCGTGCATTGCGAGTTCCTCACGAGGCTCGTAAGTTCGCGAAATTTCAATATTTTCACTCCAGAGTTTCAACATTGCCATTTCACCACACTGTCTTATGAGTAGTACAGCTGTCATTTTTCACATCTCACCCAAAATGTGTTTCCACCCTTGTAGCGCAGAATGGCGCAGTCGGTGTGTGAAATCAATGTTCCAGACAGATTAATAAAATCACAGTGATACTGTTCATGAGCAGAGGTCTTAAACTGGCTATGTTGAAAATTTGGTGACAAACACCCATAAAATGACTGTGTTACAGCGTGCATTGTGTCAGATATGGCAAAAAACAAAAAGGAAAAAATTAAGGGTAAATGTACATAATAATTGCCAGAAATTGGTGCTGAGTGCACAGAAGTTCTGCGGCAAATGAGAACCCTGCCGCAGAACTTTGCTCCGATGTGCCGCAGAAAAATCGGGGCCCTGCTTATAGCCGACGCCTCTCTCACGGGCTGGGGAGCCCACATGGGGAGCCACGGGGTCCACAGGCTGTGAAACCCCAAGGAATCCTGATGTCACATCAACCTGCTGGAGCTCTGAGCAGTGCGGCTGGCACAGACAGCATTAGCTCCGTTTCTGCAGGGTCAAGTGGTCCAGGTCCAGATGGACACCACCATAACCATGCAATATATCAACAGGCAGGGCAGCATGCATTCCTGGCCTCTGTGCAGGGAAGTGCTCCACATCTGGACCCTCGTAAACTGATTGGAGGAAGATCTCCTAGCCATCTATGTGGCAGGAACCTCAAACAACTGGCGGATGCCCTCAGCTGTGTGGGCGAGACATCCCATGAGTGGTCTCTTCATCCAGAGGTATTTTGCAGCCTGTTCTCCCTGTGGGGCACCCCTCAGGTGGACCTGTTTGCCTCCAGGGAGAACACAAAGCTGAGGCTGTTTCATGTCCACCCTTCCCCCAACTCAGCAGGCCTCGCTGCAGGGGGATGACTTCTCGAGGCTGTGGACCCCAGACCTCTTCTACGCCTTCCCTCCATTTCCCTTGATCCACAAGGTGCTCCTCAAGGTGAAGAGGGGCAAGAGACGAAGGTGATACTGGTAGCCCCAGATTGGCCGCACCAGTTCTAGTATCCAGATCTCCTCAGCCTCAGCACCAGGCTCCCAAGGCGTCTCCCAGCACTCCTGGACCTGATATCAGTCTGTCAGGGGAAGGTATTCCATCCGGACCTTCAGTCCCTACACCTGACAGCCTGGTACCTGAGCAGCTAGAGTTCCAGGCTCTGGGTCTTTCCAACAGTGTCCTCAGCATAGTTGAAGCATCTAGGAAGGAGTCAACCAGGAGGTGCTACGCCTTCAAATGGAAAAGGTTTTCCATTTGGTTTCAGGCAAGGGTCTCTAGACCCTAATTCCTGTCCTGTGGCCAGTATCCTTGACTACCTTTGGTTCCTCTCCAAAGGAGGTCTTCGGATGACTACCCTTCGGGTGCACCTGGAAGCCATCTCTGCTTACTGGGCATGGAACAGTCAGCGGACGGCGGTTCAGGAGATAGTGGACTGGCGCTTTTTCGAGGGCCTCGATCACATATCCGCTCCGGCGCATGAACCTCCACCTCTGTGGCATCTATTGCTGGTATTGGTAAAACTCATGAGCAAGCCATTCGAACCGATGCACAGGTGTGAGATGTCACATCTGTCGTGGAAGACCACCTTTCTGGTGGATGTCACATCAGCCAGAAGGACTGGGTAGGTCCAGGCACTCTCGGTGGAGTCTCCTTACCTGGTCTTCCACAGGGACAAGGTTGTCCTGCATCCCAACCCGAAGTTCTATCCAAACTACACCTCGGAGGATGAGTACAGGCTCCATACTCTGGACCTGAGACAAGCACTCTCTTACTATAAGGAGCAGACGGCTGAAGTTCGGGGAGAGGTTCACCAGCTGTTTGTCACCTGTGCTGAAGCCACACCTGGCAGACCTGCAGCGGAGCGGACGATTGGCAGATGGATTACATCTTGCATTGATCTCTGCTGTAGGTTGGCAGGTAGGGAGCCTCCCGAAGGGCTAAGGGCTCATTCAACCCTAGATACTGCTGCATCAGTGGCTGCTCCTAGGGACGTCCCTATCAAGGATATCTGCAGGGCTGCTACCTGGAAGTCAACAAACGCCTTCATTACCCATTACCACATCGACCTCGAGTCACGCCGGGATACTGGTTCCGGAGCCTCAGTTCTCCAGTCTCTGTTCCCTGAGTAGGGGGTGTGCACCTTGCCTCCATCTTCCCTGAGAACTGCTTGGAGTCTGCCAATCAGTGTGGATGAACAACATATCCACGATCCTAGAGAAACAGGTTACTCACCTGCAACAGTAGGTCTAGGATTGGTATATGTTGTTTATCCATACTAACCCACCCGACCTCCCTGGCTTTGACGCACAACCTTAGCTTTCAGCAGGCAAGATCTGGTGTCATGGGGTGGAGCAGAGGGTTATAGCACCCGGGTGGGTGGGTTGGAGGAGCCAGCTTGAAGACCTTCCGGCAAGAATTAAGGGGCAAAGGGACATGCCAGTCAGTGTGGATGAATGACATATACCACTCCTAGAACTACTGTTACAAGTGAGTAACCTGTTTTTCCCAAGCCACAGTAGATTCTGCCCCATAGCTTCCAGAACCTCCCAATTCACGTTGCCTGTCTCTGACTCCTCTGCTTGACTCCTTACCCCGACCCCCTTCCCCCAACCGAATCCCTGGGGGAGGCGGTGGGAGGGGGGAGTTGTTGCTGTCTCTACGGAGAGGATGGGCGCAGAATAACCTCGGATCAGTGGGTTCTGCAGTTAGTGGACTATCCTCCAGCCCCGCTCCCATTACCCTCAGGCCCATAGCGCCCTTATCCAAGAAGAGATCCAAGCACTCCTGCAGAAACAGGCGATAGAACCCATCCCACCAGCACAGTGAGGGAAGTGTTTCTACTCACATTTCTTCCTGGTCCCAAAGAGAACGGGAGATCTGTGTCCCATCCTGGACCTCACAGAATACAAACGGTTCAGGATGGTCACTCTTCCCAGCCTTCTCTCTTTACTTGGTCAGTGGGATTGGCTCTGTTCTCTGGATATATAGAACGCCTGTCTTCACATCTTGGTGTTCCCACCCCATTAGTGGTTCCTTCTCTTCCGCTTCCAGTGAAACTACTACCTGTTTTGGGCTCTGTTCTCTGAATATGTCTGACTCTTATCTTCACATCTTGGTGTTCCCACCCAATAGGCGGTTCTTTTGCTTCTGCTTCCAATGAAACTACTACCAGTTTCAGGCTCTGCCGTTCAGCCTGTCCTCAGCCCCATGAATCTTTACAAAATGCCTCACAGTAGTGGCAGTGGCCTTAAGTAGGAAAGGCCATTATGTCTTCCCTTACCTAGATGACTGGATTCTGACTGTTCCCACCAAGGAGCAGTTGCTTTGAAGCATGGAGACCACTTTCACTCTGTTGAACTCTGTTTCAGTATCTGGGGATAACTCTCAACCTCCCTAAATCCTCTCCTTGACCTAATCAGGCTTCAATACATTGATGCAATCTTGGACACCACCCAAGGCAAAGCTTTTCTTCCCCCAGACAGGGCAGAATGCCTTCAGGCACAGGTTCAACTGGTGGTCCTATCGTCTTGCCAGGTTCCAGGCAAAGCTTTCTTAAGACTACTGGGACATATGGCGGTGGCCACTGCAATGGTTCCCCTTGGTCACCTGCACATGAGGGTAGCCAAATGGAACCTTCAGGTCTGGTGGGATCAGTGCACAGCTGAATCGAATCTTCTGGTGTCGGTATCCATCTCAGTGCTACAGACTATGAAGTGGTGGCTGAAACCCTCCAATCTCTCCATAGGGGGTCCACTTTTGGTTGGAGTCATCTTGACAGATCCTGACTACAGATACGTAGAGTCAGAGCTGGGGTGCCCATCTGGCAGACCATCGGACTTGGGAGGGGGGGGGTGACGACCTGATTCCCATTAGAGCAGCATCTCCACATCAGTGTTTTGGAGATATGGGCGATCCTGTATGCTGTGCCGGCCTTTCAGCCGAACCTGCTCACGGGACCTCTTTTGATCCAGACGGACAAATATGTCTGTGGTCTTTTACATAAACAAGCAGGGGAGGAATGCATTCATACTCCCTCTGCAAGGAGGCAATGAGAGTTTGGTATTGGGCCATAGAGCATCATCTGGACCTGACAGCTGTGCATGTTCCAGGCGTTCAAAACACCTTGGCCAACAGCCAAGCCATTCCCAGTCGAAGGCACATGAGTGGGAACTTCTTCCCTCAGTGGTCAAAGATCTCTTCGACTGGTGGGGACGCCCAGAGCAGGACTTATTCACATCCCCATCCAGCGCAAAACTGCCCAGTTTCTGCTTGCTAGATCCAGGACCT